>CAWYQB010000620.1:142500-147968 GCA_963966105.1 Volucella zonaria | reverse complement strand
TTGAAAGAAAAATGAAAAATCAACTGAAAAATTAAATTTTCATAATAAATAACGAAAAGTTGAAAGAAAAATTTCGATATTTTTTTCAAAGTCAGAAATATAAAAAAATCAATTTTTTTGATTTTTAAGTGAAATGCATTTGAAATAGAAACTTCTCAATGAAACTGAGGTGTATGTGAAAAATTTTTTTTCTTGAAAATTTCGAAAATTTTTCTAAGTCCCAAAAATGAAAAATCAACTGAAAAATTTAATTTTCATAATAAATAAAGAAAAGTTGAAAGAAAAATGAAAAATCAACTGAAAAATTAAATTTTCATAATAAATAAAGAAAAGTTGAAAGAAAAATTTCGATATTTTTTTCAAAGTCAGAAATAGTCAGAAATAGTCAGAAATATAAAAAAATCAATTGGAAAAAATATATATATGATTTTTAAGTGGAATTCATTTGAAATAGAGACTTCTCATTGAAACTGAGGGGTATATGAATTTTTTCTAAGTCCCGCTAGAATACTATTTGCTGATTGTGTGTTTAAAAGGTATTTTGTGAAATGTGTAATATTTACACTTTCACGAACTGGGGAGGAAACCTAGTTTCCTCTTTTTCATGGTATATTTAATATATTGTGAAATTACATTTTTGGTACGTCACGGCTATAAAAAAAATATTAAGTTATTTTTTTTGTGACTTGAAATCTATTTTATAGATTTCGTTCTAAGAAATGGGTACTGTTTAACTTTTATAATATTTTAAAAAAAATCAAATTTATATGCCAACAAGAATTATTAATTCTTTATTAAAAATAAATTTATATATTTAAATGATATATAAATAATGCTTTGAAATAAATTGGTACGTGAAAAATTATTATTTTGAAAACAATCATTGATAATGTTTTTATGAAAGGTTTACTTTTAAAATTACAATACAACTAAGTTCTGTATGCTCTTAGTTGGTAATAAAAAGTACAATATACCTTTGTTATAACTACATTAAGAAGTCCACTATTTTTTTATGTTAAATCTTATTCTATAGGGCAATAAATTTATATTATATTTATTGTCTTTCACCGTCCGGGGAGAAATCCTCATAAGTGTCATAAATAATAAGTCAGACATAATTGTAAAATGGAATGGATAATTAATGATGTGTTTCAAATGAAAGTTTCAAATAAATAATATAACATTATTCTGGTTGATCCTGCCAGTAGTTATATGCTTGTCTCAAAGATTAAGCCATGCATGTCTAAGTACACACGAATTAAAAGTGAAACCGCAAAAGGCTCATTATATCAGTTATGGTTCATTAGATCGTTAACAGTTACTTGGATAACTGTGGTAATTCTAGAGCTAATACATGCAATATAAACACGGACCTTTTGGAACGTGTGCTTTTATTAGGCTAAAACCAAGCGATTTTTTCGGAAATCGTTATTATGGTTGAACTCTAGATAATTTGCCGATCGTATGGTCTTGTACCGACGACAGATCTTTCAAATGTCTGCCCTATCAACTATTGATGGTAGTATCTAGGACTACCATGGTTGCAACGGGTAACGGGGAATCAGGGTTCGATTCCGGAGAGGGAGCCTGAGAAACGGCTACCACATCTAAGGAAGGCAGCAGGCGCGTAAATTACCCACTCCCAGTTCGGGGAGGTAGTGACGAAAAATAACAATACAGGACTCATATCCGAGGCCCTGTAATTGGAATGAGTACACTTTAAATCCTTTAACAAGGACCAATTGGAGGGCAAGTCTGGTGCCAGCAGCCGCGGTAATTCCAGCTCCAATAGCGTATATTAAAGTTGTTGCGGTTAAAACGTTCGTAGTTGAATTTGTGCTTCATATTGGTAGTACAACTATAATTGTGGATTGTACATTACTTTATTTATGCAAGCGTATTACCGGTGGAGTTCTAATATATAATGGTCATTGTATCATTATGTATACCTCCTATTTAAACCTGCTTCAGTGCTCTTCATCGAGTGTTGTTGTGGGCCGGTACAGTTACTTTGAACAAATTAGAGTGCTTAAAGCAGGCTCCAAATGCCTGAATATTTTGTGCATGGAATAATGAAATAAGACCTCTGTTCTACTTTCATTGGTTTTTAGATCAAGAGGTAATGATTAATAGAAGCAGTTTGGGGGCATTAGTATTACGACGCGAGAGGTGAAATTCTTGGACCGTCGTAAGACTAACTTAAGCGAAAGCATTTGCCAAAGATGTTTTCATTAATCAAGAACGAAAGTTAGAGGTTCGAAGGCGATCAGATACCGCCCTAGTTCTAACCATAAACGATGCCAGCTAGCAATTGGGTGTAGCTACTACTATGGCTCTCTCAGTCGCTTCCCGGGAAACCAAAGCTTTTGGGCTCCGGGGGAAGTATGGTTGCAAAGCTGAAACTTAAAGGAATTGACGGAAGGGCACCACCAGGAGTGGAGCCTGCGGCTTAATTTGACTCAACACGGGAAAACTTACCAGGTCCGAACATAAGTGTGTAAGACAGATTGATAGCTCTTTCTCGAATCTATGGGTGGTGGTGCATGGCCGTTCTTAGTTCGTGGAGTGATTTGTCTGGTTAATTCCGATAACGAACGAGACTCAAATATATTAAATAGATGCTTTCAGGATTATGGTGCTGAAGCTTATATAGCCTTCATTCATGAATACAGTAAAATGTATGAGTGTTTGAATGGGTTTATGTAAGTGGAGCCGTACCTGTTTGTTTGTCCCATTATAAGGACACTAGCTTCTTAAATGGACAAATTGCGTCTAGCAATAATGAGATTGAGCAATAACAGGTCTGTGATGCCCTTAGATGTCCTGGGCTGCACGCGCGCTACAATGAAAGTATCAACGTGTATTTCCTAGACCGAGAGGTCCGGGTAAACCGCTGAACCACTTTCATGCTTGGGATTGTGAACTGAAACTGTTCACATGAACTTGGAATTCCCAGTAAGTGTGAGTCATTAACTCGTATTGATTACGTCCCTGCCCTTTGTACACACCGCCCGTCGCTACTACCGATTGAATTATTTAGTGAGGTCTCCGGACGTGATCACTGTGACGCTCACGTGTTACGGTTGTTTCGCAGAAGTTGACCGAACTTGATTATTTAGAGGAAGTAAAAGTCGTAACAAGGTTTCCGTAGGTGAACCTGCGGAAGGATCATTAACGTGTTCCTTCTACAAAAATATTAAAAATTAAAGCATTTATCCAAAGATTATTATTTGAAGGCATCTTACTTACTCTTAAAAATAAATACATAGAAAATTTATATTTAAATTAAAATATATAATAAATATCAATTGTACATACTAAGAACGAAATTAATATATAAGAGGCAAAAGAAAAACACAAAAACATAAAGATACAAAGATACAAACGAAATAAATTATATAGAAAGTGAAACATATAAAATATTCAATTATAATATTAATGAATAAAATACAAATACCCAATTATAAGTGTACAAGATATTATATTAATATATATTTATTTTTTATATAAATACATATATGTATAAGTAAGAGTTATGTAAGAACTTAATGTCACATGTTGTACTTATTTTTTCTATATAGAAAATTAAGTTACGATTCCTTATGGAATTGGACATTCGCAACAATAGGCATTAGGTTAAAAAAGAAACATTTCATTAATTATTATATTATTAATTTAATAAATTTTAAATTATAAAAATGATGGTAATAATAATAATAATAATAATGATGATGAAATGAAAGGAAATAATATAAAAATAATAAATAAAGGCAAATTGAATGACAACAATAAAAGAGAAATGTTTTGCAATATATTGTTTAATTAAAAAAATTTTATTAAATAATGGTTTATTGTTTGCTTATTTAATTATACCTTTAATAATTATTATTATTCCTTTAATATTATATGACTTATTCTAAACAAAATTTTAAATACTCTAAGCGGTGGATCACTTGGCTCATGGGTCGATGAAGAACGCAGCAAACTGTGCGTCATCGTGTGAACTGCAGGACACATGAACATCGACATTTTGAACGCATATCGCAGTCCATGCTGTTATGTACTTTAATTAATTTTGAAGTGCTGCTTGGACTACATATGGTTGAGGGTTGTGAGACTATTCTAAATAAGTTGCTTGTATATGAAAAAGAAGAAATTTATATTACTTTTTGGAAATATACTTAAGCACATGTTATATTATTGGATTTATTTTATTAAATTCATAATATTAATTTATAATATATACCTCAAAATAATGGAATCTTAGTATTCTATATTATCTATTTGTGAAGGAATGTCTAGTATAAAATATTTATTTAAACTAATATAGAAATATGCATTAATATGTTAATTAAATATTTCTACTGTGACAAGAGAAACTAAAATTAAAAAAAAAAAAAAAACCATAAACCAAAGTCGAAAATAATAATATAAATTATAATAGAATTGCCTCACACTTGATAATATATATAGAAAAGATTTACTTATTAAACTGATGAGTATATAAAATAATTTTTATTTATTTGTGTTAAACAACCTCAACTCATATGAGAAAACTCCCCGAATTTAAGCATATTAATGAGGGAAGGAAAAGAAACTAACCAGGATTTTCTTAGTAGCGGCGAGCGAAAAGAAAACAGTTCAGCACTAAGCCATTTTGTCTTTATGGCAAATATGGGATGCAGTGTATGGAACATCTATAATCTAGTATGAGAAATTAATGATTTAAGTCCTTCTTAACGTGCCAGGCCCGTATAACGTTAATGATTACTAGAAGGTGTTTCCAAAGAGTCGTGTTGCTTGATAGTGCAGCACTAAGTGGGTGGTAAACTCCATCTAAAACTAAATATAACCATGAGACCGATAGTAAACAAGTACCGTGAGGGAAAGTTGAAAAGAACTCTGAATAGAGAGTTAAATAGTACGTGAAACTGCTTAGAGGTTAAGCCCGATGAACCTGAATATCCGTTATGGAAAATTCATCACTAATAAAGTTATATTCTTTAATATAATAGAAATGGTGTGCAATTTTTCCATATAAGGACATTGTAATCTGTTAATGTATTAAATATTTATCATAAGATCTTTTACTTAAGTTTATCCAAATTAGTTATTTTCGGATTTCTAACATAAGATAAATGTATTAGATTTGATAAATCATTGACAGATTTAATTATATATAGTGCTTAAATTTTACGGAATTTTACAATGGTAGGTAAATCTATTGATTTATTTATTTTATTGTATGCACTTATATGATTAACAATGCGATAGATTCAGGATACCTTCGGGACCCGTCTTGAAACACGGACCAAGGAGTCTAACATATGTGCAAGTCATTGGGTATTTTTAATAAAACCCAATGGCATAATTAACTTAACTGTTTTAATGGGATTAGTTTATGTTTTATTATGAAATATAAATTCAATCCCGGGGCGTTCTATACAGTTATGCATAATAGTATTTAT
>CAWYQB010000620.1:132500-137500 GCA_963966105.1 Volucella zonaria | reverse complement strand
TGATTTTTAAGTGGAATTCATTTGAAATAGAGACTTCTCAATGAAACTGAGGTGTATGTCAAAAATTTTTTTTCTTGAAAAAATGGCTAGAATGCCATTTGCTGTTTGTGTGTTTAAAAGGTATATTATGAGAAGTGTAAAAATGAACAATTCCATAGAAGGTCAGATTATATGAGAAAAAAAATCGAAAATTTTTCTAAGTCCCAAAAATGAAAAATCAACTGAAAAATTTAATTTTCATAATAAATAAAGAAAAGTTGAAAGAAAAATGAAAAATCAACTGAAAAATTAAATTTTCATAATAAATAAAGAAAAGTTGAAAGAAAAATTTCGATATTTTTTTCAAAGTCAGAAATAGTCAGAAATATAAAAAAATCAATTGGAAAAAATATATATATGATTTTTAAGTGGAATTCATTTGAAATAGAGACTTCTCAATGAAACTGAGGTTTATGTCAAAAATTTTTTTTCTTGAAAATTTCGAAAATTTTTCTAAGTCCCGCTAGAATGCCATTTGCTGTTTGTGTGTTTAAAAGGTATATTATGAGAAGTGTAAAAATGAACAATTCCATAGAAGGTCAGATTATATGAGAAAAAAAATCGAAAATTTTTCTAAGTCCCAAAAATGAAAAATCAACTGAAAAATTTAATTTTCATAATAAATAAAGAAAAGTTGAAAGAAAAATGAAAAATCAACTGAAAAATTAAATTTTCATAATAAATAAAGAAAAGTTGAAAGAAAAATTTCGATATTTTTTTCAAAGTCAGAAATAGTCAGAAATAGTCAGAAATATAAAAAAATCAATTGGAAAAAATATATATATGATTTTTAAGTGGAATTCATTTGAAATAGAGACTTCTCATTGAAACTGAGGGGTATATGAATTTTTTCTAAGTCCCGCTAGAATACTATTTGCTGATTGTGTGTTTAAAAGGTATTTTGTGAAATGTGTAATATTTACACTTTCACGAACTGGGGAGGAAACCTAGTTTCCTCTTTTTCATGGTATATTTAATATATTGTGAAATTACATTTTTGGTACGTCACGGCTATAAAAAAAATATTAAGTTATTTTTTTTGTGACTTGAAATCTATTTTATAGATTTCGTTCTAAGAAATGGGTACTGTTTAACTTTTATAATATTTTAAAAAAAATCAAATTTATATGCCAACAAGAATTATTAATTCTTTATTAAAAATAAATTTATATATTTAAATGATATATAAATAATGCTTTGAAATAAATTGGTACGTGAAAAATTATTATTTTGAAAACAATCATTGATAATGTTTTTATGAAAGGTTTACTTTTAAAATTACAATACAACTAAGTTCTGTATGCTCTTAGTTGGTAATAAAAAGTACAATATACCTTTGTTATAACTACATTAAGAAGTCCACTATTTTTTTATGTTAAATCTTATTCTATAGGGCAATAAATTTATATTATATTTATTGTCTTTCACCGTCCGGGGAGAAATCCTCATAAGTGTCATAAATAATAAGTCAGACATAATTGTAAAATGGAATGGATAATTAATGATGTGTTTCAAATGAAAGTTTCAAATAAATAATATAACATTATTCTGGTTGATCCTGCCAGTAGTTATATGCTTGTCTCAAAGATTAAGCCATGCATGTCTAAGTACACACGAATTAAAAGTGAAACCGCAAAAGGCTCATTATATCAGTTATGGTTCATTAGATCGTTAACAGTTACTTGGATAACTGTGGTAATTCTAGAGCTAATACATGCAATATAAACACGGACCTTTTGGAACGTGTGCTTTTATTAGGCTAAAACCAAGCGATTTTTTCGGAAATCGTTATTATGGTTGAACTCTAGATAATTTGCCGATCGTATGGTCTTGTACCGACGACAGATCTTTCAAATGTCTGCCCTATCAACTATTGATGGTAGTATCTAGGACTACCATGGTTGCAACGGGTAACGGGGAATCAGGGTTCGATTCCGGAGAGGGAGCCTGAGAAACGGCTACCACATCTAAGGAAGGCAGCAGGCGCGTAAATTACCCACTCCCAGTTCGGGGAGGTAGTGACGAAAAATAACAATACAGGACTCATATCCGAGGCCCTGTAATTGGAATGAGTACACTTTAAATCCTTTAACAAGGACCAATTGGAGGGCAAGTCTGGTGCCAGCAGCCGCGGTAATTCCAGCTCCAATAGCGTATATTAAAGTTGTTGCGGTTAAAACGTTCGTAGTTGAATTTGTGCTTCATATTGGTAGTACAACTATAATTGTGGATTGTACATTACTTTATTTATGCAAGCGTATTACCGGTGGAGTTCTAATATATAATGGTCATTGTATCATTATGTATACCTCCTATTTAAACCTGCTTCAGTGCTCTTCATCGAGTGTTGTTGTGGGCCGGTACAGTTACTTTGAACAAATTAGAGTGCTTAAAGCAGGCTCCAAATGCCTGAATATTTTGTGCATGGAATAATGAAATAAGACCTCTGTTCTACTTTCATTGGTTTTTAGATCAAGAGGTAATGATTAATAGAAGCAGTTTGGGGGCATTAGTATTACGACGCGAGAGGTGAAATTCTTGGACCGTCGTAAGACTAACTTAAGCGAAAGCATTTGCCAAAGATGTTTTCATTAATCAAGAACGAAAGTTAGAGGTTCGAAGGCGATCAGATACCGCCCTAGTTCTAACCATAAACGATGCCAGCTAGCAATTGGGTGTAGCTACTACTATGGCTCTCTCAGTCGCTTCCCGGGAAACCAAAGCTTTTGGGCTCCGGGGGAAGTATGGTTGCAAAGCTGAAACTTAAAGGAATTGACGGAAGGGCACCACCAGGAGTGGAGCCTGCGGCTTAATTTGACTCAACACGGGAAAACTTACCAGGTCCGAACATAAGTGTGTAAGACAGATTGATAGCTCTTTCTCGAATCTATGGGTGGTGGTGCATGGCCGTTCTTAGTTCGTGGAGTGATTTGTCTGGTTAATTCCGATAACGAACGAGACTCAAATATATTAAATAGATGCTTTCAGGATTATGGTGCTGAAGCTTATATAGCCTTCATTCATGAATACAGTAAAATGTATGAGTGTTTGAATGGGTTTATGTAAGTGGAGCCGTACCTGTTTGTTTGTCCCATTATAAGGACACTAGCTTCTTAAATGGACAAATTGCGTCTAGCAATAATGAGATTGAGCAATAACAGGTCTGTGATGCCCTTAGATGTCCTGGGCTGCACGCGCGCTACAATGAAAGTATCAACGTGTATTTCCTAGACCGAGAGGTCCGGGTAAACCGCTGAACCACTTTCATGCTTGGGATTGTGAACTGAAACTGTTCACATGAACTTGGAATTCCCAGTAAGTGTGAGTCATTAACTCGTATTGATTACGTCCCTGCCCTTTGTACACACCGCCCGTCGCTACTACCGATTGAATTATTTAGTGAGGTCTCCGGACGTGATCACTGTGACGCTCACGTGTTACGGTTGTTTCGCAGAAGTTGACCGAACTTGATTATTTAGAGGAAGTAAAAGTCGTAACAAGGTTTCCGTAGGTGAACCTGCGGAAGGATCATTAACGTGTTCCTTCTACAAAAATATTAAAAATTAAAGCATTTATCCAAAGATTATTATTTGAAGGCATCTTACTTACTCTTAAAAATAAATACATAGAAAATTTATATTTAAATTAAAATATATAATAAATATCAATTGTACATACTAAGAACGAAATTAATATATAAGAGGCAAAAGAAAAACACAAAAACATAAAGATACAAAGATACAAACGAAATAAATTATATAGAAAGTGAAACATATAAAATATTCAATTATAATATTAATGAATAAAATACAAATACCCAATTATAAGTGTACAAGATATTATATTAATATATATTTATTTTTTATATAAATACATATATGTATAAGTAAGAGTTATGTAAGAACTTAATGTCACATGTTGTACTTATTTTTTCTATATAGAAAATTAAGTTACGATTCCTTATGGAATTGGACATTCGCAACAATAGGCATTAGGTTAAAAAAGAAACATTTCATTAATTATTATATTATTAATTTAATAAATTTTAAATTATAAAAATGATGGTAATAATAATAATAATAATAATGATGATGAAATGAAAGGAAATAATATAAAAATAATAAATAAAGGCAAATTGAATGACAACAATAAAAGAGAAATGTTTTGCAATATATTGTTTAATTAAAAAAATTTTATTAAATAATGGTTTATTGTTTGCTTATTTAATTATACCTTTAATAATTATTATTATTCCTTTAATATTATATGACTTATTCTAAACAAAATTTTAAATACTCTAAGCGGTGGATCACTTGGCTCATGGGTCGATGAAGAACGCAGCAAACTGTGCGTCATCGTGTGAACTGCAGGACACATGAACATCGACATTTTGAACGCATATCGCAGTCCATGCTGTTATGTACTTTAATTAATTTTGAAGTGCTGCTTGGACTACATATGGTTGAGGGTTGTGAGACTATTCTAAATAAGTTGCTTGTATATGAAAAAGAAGAAATTTATATTACTTTTTGGAAATATACTTAAGCACATGTTATATTATTGGATTTATTTTATTAAATTCATAATATTAATTTATAATATATACCTCAAAATAATGGAATCTTAGTATTCTATATTATCTATTTGTGAAGGAATGTCTAGTATAAAATATTTATTTAAACTAATATAGAAATATGCATTAATATGTTAATTAAATATTTCTACTGTGACAAGAGAAACTAAAATTAAAAAAAAAAAAAAAACCATAAACCAAAGTCGAAAATAATAATATAAATTATAATAGAATTGCCTCACACTTGATAATATATATAGAAAAGATTTACTTATTAAACTGATGAGTATATAAAATAATTTTTATTTATTTGTGTTAAACAACCTCAACTCATATGAGAAAACTCCCCGAATTTAAGCATATTAATGAGGGAAGGAAAAGAAACTAA
>CAWYQB010000620.1:120000-127500 GCA_963966105.1 Volucella zonaria | reverse complement strand
TTTTTTTTTGGTTCGAAGTAAAATCCTACTTGCTGTTTGTATGTTTGAAAAGTATTTTGTGTAAAAATGAACATTTTCATAGAAGGTCAGATTATATGAGAAAAAAAATCGAAAATTTTTCTAAGTCCCAAAAATGAAAAATCAACTGAAAAATTTAATTTTCTTAATAAATAAAGAAAAGTTGAAAGAAAAATGAAAAATCAACTGAAAAATTAAATTTTCATAATAAATAACGAAAAGTTGAAAGAAAAATTTCGATATTTTTTTCAAAGTCAGAAATATAAAAAAATCAATTTTTTTGATTTTTAAGTGAAATGCATTTGAAATAGAAACTTCTCAATGAAACTGAGGTGTATGTGAAAAATTTTTTTTCTTGAAAATTTCGAAAATTTTTCTAAGTCCCAAAAATGAAAAATCAACTGAAAAATTTAATTTTCATAATAAATAAAGAAAAGTTGAAAGAAAAATGAAAAATCAACTGAAAAATTAAATTTTCATAATAAATAAAGAAAAGTTGAAAGAAAAATTTCGATATTTTTTTCAAAGTCAGAAATAGTCAGAAATAGTCAGAAATATAAAAAAATCAATTGGAAAAAATATAGTCCCGCTAGAATGCCATTTGCTGTTTGTGTGTTTAAAAGGTATATTATGAGAAGTGTAAAAATGAACAATTCCATAGAAGGTCAGATTATATGAGAAAAAAAATCGAAAATTTTTCTAAGTCCCAAAAATGAAAAATCAACTGAAAAATTTAATTTTCATAATAAATAAAGAAAAGTTGAAAGAAAAATGAAAAATCAACTGAAAAATTAAATTTTCATAATAAATAAAGAAAAGTTGAAAGAAAAATTTCGATATTTTTTTCAAAGTCAGAAATAGTCAGAAATAGTCAGAAATATAAAAAAATCAATTGGAAAAAATATATATATGATTTTTAAGTGGAATTCATTTGAAATAGAGACTTCTCATTGAAACTGAGGGGTATATGAATTTTTTCTAAGTCCCGCTAGAATACTATTTGCTGATTGTGTGTTTAAAAGGTATTTTGTGAAATGTGTAATATTTACACTTTCACGAACTGGGGAGGAAACCTAGTTTCCTCTTTTTCATGGTATATTTAATATATTGTGAAATTACATTTTTGGTACGTCACGGCTATAAAAAAAATATTAAGTTATTTTTTTTGTGACTTGAAATCTATTTTATAGATTTCGTTCTAAGAAATGGGTACTGTTTAACTTTTATAATATTTTAAAAAAAATCAAATTTATATGCCAACAAGAATTATTAATTCTTTATTAAAAATAAATTTATATATTTAAATGATATATAAATAATGCTTTGAAATAAATTGGTACGTGAAAAATTATTATTTTGAAAACAATCATTGATAATGTTTTTATGAAAGGTTTACTTTTAAAATTACAATACAACTAAGTTCTGTATGCTCTTAGTTGGTAATAAAAAGTACAATATACCTTTGTTATAACTACATTAAGAAGTCCACTATTTTTTTATGTTAAATCTTATTCTATAGGGCAATAAATTTATATTATATTTATTGTCTTTCACCGTCCGGGGAGAAATCCTCATAAGTGTCATAAATAATAAGTCAGACATAATTGTAAAATGGAATGGATAATTAATGATGTGTTTCAAATGAAAGTTTCAAATAAATAATATAACATTATTCTGGTTGATCCTGCCAGTAGTTATATGCTTGTCTCAAAGATTAAGCCATGCATGTCTAAGTACACACGAATTAAAAGTGAAACCGCAAAAGGCTCATTATATCAGTTATGGTTCATTAGATCGTTAACAGTTACTTGGATAACTGTGGTAATTCTAGAGCTAATACATGCAATATAAACACGGACCTTTTGGAACGTGTGCTTTTATTAGGCTAAAACCAAGCGATTTTTTCGGAAATCGTTATTATGGTTGAACTCTAGATAATTTGCCGATCGTATGGTCTTGTACCGACGACAGATCTTTCAAATGTCTGCCCTATCAACTATTGATGGTAGTATCTAGGACTACCATGGTTGCAACGGGTAACGGGGAATCAGGGTTCGATTCCGGAGAGGGAGCCTGAGAAACGGCTACCACATCTAAGGAAGGCAGCAGGCGCGTAAATTACCCACTCCCAGTTCGGGGAGGTAGTGACGAAAAATAACAATACAGGACTCATATCCGAGGCCCTGTAATTGGAATGAGTACACTTTAAATCCTTTAACAAGGACCAATTGGAGGGCAAGTCTGGTGCCAGCAGCCGCGGTAATTCCAGCTCCAATAGCGTATATTAAAGTTGTTGCGGTTAAAACGTTCGTAGTTGAATTTGTGCTTCATATTGGTAGTACAACTATAATTGTGGATTGTACATTACTTTATTTATGCAAGCGTATTACCGGTGGAGTTCTAATATATAATGGTCATTGTATCATTATGTATACCTCCTATTTAAACCTGCTTCAGTGCTCTTCATCGAGTGTTGTTGTGGGCCGGTACAGTTACTTTGAACAAATTAGAGTGCTTAAAGCAGGCTCCAAATGCCTGAATATTTTGTGCATGGAATAATGAAATAAGACCTCTGTTCTACTTTCATTGGTTTTTAGATCAAGAGGTAATGATTAATAGAAGCAGTTTGGGGGCATTAGTATTACGACGCGAGAGGTGAAATTCTTGGACCGTCGTAAGACTAACTTAAGCGAAAGCATTTGCCAAAGATGTTTTCATTAATCAAGAACGAAAGTTAGAGGTTCGAAGGCGATCAGATACCGCCCTAGTTCTAACCATAAACGATGCCAGCTAGCAATTGGGTGTAGCTACTACTATGGCTCTCTCAGTCGCTTCCCGGGAAACCAAAGCTTTTGGGCTCCGGGGGAAGTATGGTTGCAAAGCTGAAACTTAAAGGAATTGACGGAAGGGCACCACCAGGAGTGGAGCCTGCGGCTTAATTTGACTCAACACGGGAAAACTTACCAGGTCCGAACATAAGTGTGTAAGACAGATTGATAGCTCTTTCTCGAATCTATGGGTGGTGGTGCATGGCCGTTCTTAGTTCGTGGAGTGATTTGTCTGGTTAATTCCGATAACGAACGAGACTCAAATATATTAAATAGATGCTTTCAGGATTATGGTGCTGAAGCTTATATAGCCTTCATTCATGAATACAGTAAAATGTATGAGTGTTTGAATGGGTTTATGTAAGTGGAGCCGTACCTGTTTGTTTGTCCCATTATAAGGACACTAGCTTCTTAAATGGACAAATTGCGTCTAGCAATAATGAGATTGAGCAATAACAGGTCTGTGATGCCCTTAGATGTCCTGGGCTGCACGCGCGCTACAATGAAAGTATCAACGTGTATTTCCTAGACCGAGAGGTCCGGGTAAACCGCTGAACCACTTTCATGCTTGGGATTGTGAACTGAAACTGTTCACATGAACTTGGAATTCCCAGTAAGTGTGAGTCATTAACTCGTATTGATTACGTCCCTGCCCTTTGTACACACCGCCCGTCGCTACTACCGATTGAATTATTTAGTGAGGTCTCCGGACGTGATCACTGTGACGCTCACGTGTTACGGTTGTTTCGCAGAAGTTGACCGAACTTGATTATTTAGAGGAAGTAAAAGTCGTAACAAGGTTTCCGTAGGTGAACCTGCGGAAGGATCATTAACGTGTTCCTTCTACAAAAATATTAAAAATTAAAGCATTTATCCAAAGATTATTATTTGAAGGCATCTTACTTACTCTTAAAAATAAATACATAGAAAATTTATATTTAAATTAAAATATATAATAAATATCAATTGTACATACTAAGAACGAAATTAATATATAAGAGGCAAAAGAAAAACACAAAAACATAAAGATACAAAGATACAAACGAAATAAATTATATAGAAAGTGAAACATATAAAATATTCAATTATAATATTAATGAATAAAATACAAATACCCAATTATAAGTGTACAAGATATTATATTAATATATATTTATTTTTTATATAAATACATATATGTATAAGTAAGAGTTATGTAAGAACTTAATGTCACATGTTGTACTTATTTTTTCTATATAGAAAATTAAGTTACGATTCCTTATGGAATTGGACATTCGCAACAATAGGCATTAGGTTAAAAAAGAAACATTTCATTAATTATTATATTATTAATTTAATAAATTTTAAATTATAAAAATGATGGTAATAATAATAATAATAATAATGATGATGAAATGAAAGGAAATAATATAAAAATAATAAATAAAGGCAAATTGAATGACAACAATAAAAGAGAAATGTTTTGCAATATATTGTTTAATTAAAAAAATTTTATTAAATAATGGTTTATTGTTTGCTTATTTAATTATACCTTTAATAATTATTATTATTCCTTTAATATTATATGACTTATTCTAAACAAAATTTTAAATACTCTAAGCGGTGGATCACTTGGTTCATGGGTCGATGAAGAACGCAGCAAACTGTGCGTCATCGTGTGAACTGCAGGACACATGAACATCGACATTTTGAACGCATATCGCAGTCCATGCTGTTATGTACTTTAATTAATTTTGAAGTGCTGCTTGGACTACATATGGTTGAGGGTTGTGAGACTATTCTAAATAAGTTGCTTGTATATGAAAAAGAAGAAATTTATATTACTTTTTGGAAATATACTTAAGCACATGTTATATTATTGGATTTATTTTATTAAATTCATAATATTAATTTATAATATATACCTCAAAATAATGGAATCTTAGTATTCTATATTATCTATTTGTGAAGGAATGTCTAGTATAAAATATTTATTTAAACTAATATAGAAATATGCATTAATATGTTAATTAAATATTTCTACTGTGACAAGAGAAACTAAAATTAAAAAAAAAAAAAAAACCATAAACCAAAGTCGAAAATAATAATATAAATTATAATAGAATTGCCTCACACTTGATAATATATATAGAAAAGATTTACTTATTAAACTGATGAGTATATAAAATAATTTTTATTTATTTGTGTTAAACAACCTCAACTCATATGAGAAAACTCCCCGAATTTAAGCATATTAATGAGGGAAGGAAAAGAAACTAACCAGGATTTTCTTAGTAGCGGCGAGCGAAAAGAAAACAGTTCAGCACTAAGCCATTTTGTCTTTATGGCAAATATGGGATGCAGTGTATGGAACATCTATAATCTAGTATGAGAAATTAATGATTTAAGTCCTTCTTAAATGAGGCCATTTACCCATAGAGGGTGCCAGGCCCGTATAACGTTAATGATTACTAGAAGGTGTTTCCAAAGAGTCGTGTTGCTTGATAGTGCAGCACTAAGTGGGTGGTAAACTCCATCTAAAACTAAATATAACCATGAGACCGATAGTAAACAAGTACCGTGAGGGAAAGTTGAAAAGAACTCTGAATAGAGAGTTAAATAGTACGTGAAACTGCTTAGAGGTTAAGCCCGATGAACCTGAATATCCGTTATGGAAAATTCATCACTAATAAAGTTATATTCTTTAATATAATAGAAATGGTGTGCAATTTTTCCATATAAGGACATTGTAATCTGTTAATGTATTAAATATTTATCATAAGATCTTTTACTTAAGTTTATCCAAATTAGTTATTTTCGGATTTCTAACATAAGATAAATGTATTAGATTTGATAAATCATTGACAGATTTAATTATATATAGTGCTTAAATTTTACGGAATTTTACAATGGTAGGTAAATCTATTGATTTATTTATTTTATTGTATGCACTTATATGATTAACAATGCGATAGATTCAGGATACCTTCGGGACCCGTCTTGAAACACGGACCAAGGAGTCTAACATATGTGCAAGTCATTGGGTATTTTTAATAAAACCCAATGGCATAATTAACTTAACTGTTTTAATGGGATTAGTTTATGTTTTATTATGAAATATAAATTCAATCCCGGGGCGTTCTATACAGTTATGCATAATAGTATTTATATTATTTATGCCTCTAACTAGAGCGTACCTTGAGCATATATGCTGTGACCCGAAAGATGGTGAACTATACTTGATCAGGTTGAAGTCAGGGGAAACCCTGATGGAAGACCGAAACAGTTCTGACGTGCAAATCGATTGTCAGAATTGAGTATAGGGGCGAAAGACCAATCGAACCATCTAGTAGCTGGTTCCCTCCGAAGTTTCCCTCAGGATAGCTGGTGCAATTAAAAATTATTTAAAATAATCTTATCTGGTAAAGCGAATGATTAGAGGCATTAGGGTCGAAACGACCTTAACCTATTCTCAAACTTTAAATGGGTAAGAACCTAACCTTTCTTGATATGAAGGTTTAGGTTGTGATATATTGTGCCCAGTGGGCCACTTTTGGTAAGCAGAACTGGCGCTGTGGGATGAACCAAACGTAATGTTACGGTGCCCAAATTAACAACTCATGCAGATACCATGAAAGGCGTTGGTTGCTTAAAACAGCAGGACGGTGGACATGGAAGTCGTAATCCGCTAAGGAGTGTGTAACAACTCACCTGCCGAAGCAACTAGCCCTTAAAATGGATGGCGCTTAAGTTGTATACCTATACATTACCGCTAAAGTAGATGATTTATATTTAATTTCGATTGAATATAAATTTTGAAACTTTAGTGAGTAGGAGGGTACAATGGTGTGCTTAGAAGTGTTTGGCGTAAGCCTGCATGGAGCCGCTATTGGTACAGATCTTGGTGGTAGTAGCAAATAATCGAATGAGACCTTGGAGGACTGAAGTGGAGAAGGGTTTCGTGTGAACAGTGGTTGATCACGAGTTAGTCGGTCCTAAGTTTAAGGCGAAAGCCGAAAATTTTCAAGTTAAAAAAATATAATTATATATCTCATTGTATATAAAGAAATTTTAACACTTGATTATTTTTGAACGAAAGGGAATACGGTTCCAATTCCGTAACCTGTTGGGTATACGTTTGTTATTAAAAATGGGCATTTCGCTCATCCTGGCAACAGGAACGACCATAAAGAAGCCGTCGAGAGATATCGAAAGAGTTTTCTTTTCTGTTTTATAGTCGTACTACCATGGAAGTCTTTCGAAGAGAGATATGGTAGATGGACTAGAAGAGCATGACATTTACTGTTGTGTCGATATTTTCTCTTCGGACCTTGAAAATTTATGGTGGGGTCACGCAAACTTCTCAACAGGCCGTACCGATATCCGCAGCTGGTCTCCAAGGTGAAGAGTCTCTAGTCGATAGAATAATGTAGGTAAGGGAAGTCGGCAAATTAGATCCGTAACTTCGGGATAAGGATTGGCTCTGAAGATTGAGATAGTCGGGCTTGAATTGGAAGCAATAACATGGTTTATGTACTCGTTCTGGGTAAATAGAGATCTTCGGATTTTGTTCCCCGGATAGTAGTTTACGTAACCAATTGTGGAATTTTCTTGCTAAAAGTCTTAAGATTTATCGTAAGATATATTTTTTTGATTTATAACGACTATCAATTAA
>CAWYQB010000620.1:90000-112500 GCA_963966105.1 Volucella zonaria | reverse complement strand
ACACAAAAACATAAAGATACAAAGATACAAACGAAATAAATTATATAGAAAGTGAAACATATAAAATATTCAATTATAATATTAATGAATAAAATACAAATACCCAATTATAAGTGTACAAGATATTATATTAATATATATTTATTTTTTATATAAATACATATATGTATAAGTAAGAGTTATGTAAGAACTTAATGTCACATGTTGTACTTATTTTTTCTATATAGAAAATTAAGTTACGATTCCTTATGGAATTGGACATTCGCAACAATAGGCATTAGGTTAAAAAAGAAACATTTCATTAATTATTATATTATTAATTTAATAAATTTTAAATTATAAAAATGATGGTAATAATAATAATAATAATAATGATGATGAAATGAAAGGAAATAATATAAAAATAATAAATAAAGGCAAATTGAATGACAACAATAAAAGAGAAATGTTTTGCAATATATTGTTTAATTAAAAAAATTTTATTAAATAATGGTTTATTGTTTGCTTATTTAATTATACCTTTAATAATTATTATTATTCCTTTAATATTATATGACTTATTCTAAACAAAATTTTAAATACTCTAAGCGGTGGATCACTTGGCTCATGGGTCGATGAAGAACGCAGCAAACTGTGCGTCATCGTGTGAACTGCAGGACACATGAACATCGACATTTTGAACGCATATCGCAGTCCATGCTGTTATGTACTTTAATTAATTTTGAAGTGCTGCTTGGACTACATATGGTTGAGGGTTGTGAGACTATTCTAAATAAGTTGCTTGTATATGAAAAAGAAGAAATTTATATTACTTTTTGGAAATATACTTAAGCACATGTTATATTATTGGATTTATTTTATTAAATTCATAATATTAATTTATAATATATACCTCAAAATAATGGAATCTTAGTATTCTATATTATCTATTTGTGAAGGAATGTCTAGTATAAAATATTTATTTAAACTAATATAGAAATATGCATTAATATGTTAATTAAATATTTCTACTGTGACAAGAGAAACTAAAATTAAAAAAAAAAAAAAAACCATAAACCAAAGTCGAAAATAATAATATAAATTATAATAGAATTGCCTCACACTTGATAATATATATAGAAAAGATTTACTTATTAAACTGATGAGTATATAAAATAATTTTTATTTATTTGTGTTAAACAACCTCAACTCATATGAGAAAACTCCCCGAATTTAAGCATATTAATGAGGGAAGGAAAAGAAACTAACCAGGATTTTCTTAGTAGCGGCGAGCGAAAAGAAAACAGTTCAGCACTAAGCCATTTTGTCTTTATGGCAAATATGGGATGCAGTGTATGGAACATCTATAATCTAGTATGAGAAATTAATGATTTAAGTCCTTCTTAAATGAGGCCATTTACCCATAGAGGGTGCCAGGCCCGTATAACGTTAATGATTACTAGAAGGTGTTTCCAAAGAGTCGTGTTGCTTGATAGTGCAGCACTAAGTGGGTGGTAAACTCCATCTAAAACTAAATATAACCATGAGACCGATAGTAAACAAGTACCGTGAGGGAAAGTTGAAAAGAACTCTGAATAGAGAGTTAAATAGTACGTGAAACTGCTTAGAGGTTAAGCCCGATGAACCTGAATATCCGTTATGGAAAATTCATCACTAATAAAGTTATATTCTTTAATATAATAGAAATGGTGTGCAATTTTTCCATATAAGGACATTGTAATCTGTTAATGTATTAAATATTTATCATAAGATCTTTTACTTAAGTTTATCCAAATTAGTTATTTTCGGATTTCTAACATAAGATAAATGTATTAGATTTGATAAATCATTGACAGATTTAATTATATATAGTGCTTAAATTTTACGGAATTTTACAATGGTAGGTAAATCTATTGATTTATTTATTTTATTGTATGCACTTATATGATTAACAATGCGATAGATTCAGGATACCTTCGGGACCCGTCTTGAAACACGGACCAAGGAGTCTAACATATGTGCAAGTCATTGGGTATTTTTAATAAAACCCAATGGCATAATTAACTTAACTGTTTTAATGGGATTAGTTTATGTTTTATTATGAAATATAAATTCAATCCCGGGGCGTTCTATACAGTTATGCATAATAGTATTTATATTATTTATGCCTCTAACTAGAGCGTACCTTGAGCATATATGCTGTGACCCGAAAGATGGTGAACTATACTTGATCAGGTTGAAGTCAGGGGAAACCCTGATGGAAGACCGAAACAGTTCTGACGTGCAAATCGATTGTCAGAATTGAGTATAGGGGCGAAAGACCAATCGAACCATCTAGTAGCTGGTTCCCTCCGAAGTTTCCCTCAGGATAGCTGGTGCAATTAAAAATTATTTAAAATAATCTTATCTGGTAAAGCGAATGATTAGAGGCATTAGGGTCGAAACGACCTTAACCTATTCTCAAACTTTAAATGGGTAAGAACCTAACCTTTCTTGATATGAAGGTTTAGGTTGTGATATATTGTGCCCAGTGGGCCACTTTTGGTAAGCAGAACTGGCGCTGTGGGATGAACCAAACGTAATGTTACGGTGCCCAAATTAACAACTCATGCAGATACCATGAAAGGCGTTGGTTGCTTAAAACAGCAGGACGGTGGACATGGAAGTCGTAATCCGCTAAGGAGTGTGTAACAACTCACCTGCCGAAGCAACTAGCCCTTAAAATGGATGGCGCTTAAGTTGTATACCTATACATTACCGCTAAAGTAGATGATTTATATTTAATTTCGATTGAATATAAATTTTGAAACTTTAGTGAGTAGGAGGGTACAATGGTGTGCTTAGAAGTGTTTGGCGTAAGCCTGCATGGAGCCGCTATTGGTACAGATCTTGGTGGTAGTAGCAAATAATCGAATGAGACCTTGGAGGACTGAAGTGGAGAAGGGTTTCGTGTGAACAGTGGTTGATCACGAGTTAGTCGGTCCTAAGTTTAAGGCGAAAGCCGAAAATTTTCAAGTTAAAAAAATATAATTATATATCTCATTGTATATAAAGAAATTTTAACACTTGATTATTTTTGAACGAAAGGGAATACGGTTCCAATTCCGTAACCTGTTGGGTATACGTTTGTTATTAAAAATGGGCATTTCGCTCATCCTGGCAACAGGAACGACCATAAAGAAGCCGTCGAGAGATATCGAAAGAGTTTTCTTTTCTGTTTTATAGTCGTACTACCATGGAAGTCTTTCGAAGAGAGATATGGTAGATGGACTAGAAGAGCATGACATTTACTGTTGTGTCGATATTTTCTCTTCGGACCTTGAAAATTTATGGTGGGGTCACGCAAACTTCTCAACAGGCCGTACCGATATCCGCAGCTGGTCTCCAAGGTGAAGAGTCTCTAGTCGATAGAATAATGTAGGTAAGGGAAGTCGGCAAATTAGATCCGTAACTTCGGGATAAGGATTGGCTCTGAAGATTGAGATAGTCGGGCTTGAATTGGAAGCAATAACATGGTTTATGTACTCGTTCTGGGTAAATAGAGATCTTCGGATTTTGTTCCCCGGATAGTAGTTTACGTAACCAATTGTGGAATTTTCTTGCTAAAAGTCTTAAGATTTATCGTAAGATATATTTTTTTGATTTATAACGACTATCAATTAACAATCAATTCAGAACTGGCACGGACTTGGGGAATCCGACTGTCTAATTAAAACAAAGCATTGTGATGGCCCTAACGGGTGTTGACACAATGTGATTTCTGCCCAGTGCTCTGAATGTCAAAGTGAAGAAATTCAAGTAAGCGCGGGTAAACGGCGGGAGTAACTATGACTCTCTTAAGGTAGCCAAATGCCTCGTCATCTAATTAGTGACGCGCATGAATGGATTAACGAGATTCCTTCTGTCCCTATCTACTGGGCCCCCGCCCAATTATCAAGGCTTCGCACATCAATGACGTTGTCTAATAAAAAGCGGGGGTAGATTATTCTAAACTGGTCTTATCGTAAACATCCAGATTTTATTGCATGACTGGATGATACGATTTGACCAGTTACAAGTTGCCGGTCATAGGTCTTGTTGGCGGCTTGACCACCGGTAGTCCATACCAGGACTTAAATCACGGTACCATGGGAGTCAGGAGCCCCCCGGACTTCGGTCCGGGCCTGACTTGTTAGAGGTAGGCCCCCTTGTGGGTGCGTCATGGTGGCTGTGGTTTAAACCCAAATCGCGGGTACGGGTTTCCTTTGGTTTAGCCCATTGTGGAGTAGCAAATGAAGTGCTGGGTGCTGCGACCCTAAGAGCAGCAAGAGGTTTTAGGTAGGCCTCGACTCATACCAAGGGTGGAACTTGTGCCTCCAACACAGTTCCGAATTGGTATAATACAAAAGCGAACTATTATAAATAATACAAGCGTGTGATTAGCGATGGCAAGGCGTATCCTTGCTCCCTATGGGTGTATGGGCACCTCGTAAACATTAAGTCTACATGACAGGAGGTTTACGTTAAAAATCCAGGTACGTTCTGTCCCTATCTACTCAGTTGTCTTTCAACTTCGATACGGAGCGGACGTGTTTAGTGTGATCGTCAGTCGATATTAACGTAATTTTCGGTCGCTTGGTTGTTTCGGTCGTTTTTCCCTAATTAAATTCGAATTAGTGTTAAGTGACTACCGGCTGCACTTTTCAGTGCGGACGAAATTTTTTTATTTTTTTGGATATTTGTTCACATTAGTGAGTAATTACTGTGGTAATTAGTGAGTGATTAGTGTGTTGATTGGTACATACCAACAAAAAAAAGAGGAGAAATTCCCACAAAAAATTAAAGACGAACTTGTGTTGTGTGCTGCCCGAATAATAAAAAAAAAAAAAAAAATGGCTGAGAGGAGTGACTGCTCCCCGGTGGATGCTGCTAAGAAGGGGAAAAGAAAAAAGGCAACCCTGCCTGAACCCCCAACGGAAAGTGAGATGGAGACGGACGACAATATTAGGAAGTCCATTAAAAAGAAAAAGAGGAAGGAGAAAGATGAAGAACCTGGGGTAAGTGATATTAATAGTATTATAAAAAGTGGTAGTATTACTGATTTAAGGAAGTTCATCAGCGGGTTGAAAACCCGTATGATAGATATCATGTTCGACCACGGTGGCGCGGATCCCCGGATAGCAAAAAAATTGATTGATATATCCGGGGAATTTGAAAATATTTTCTGCCTACTAGTGGCAGAAAAGGAAAGAGTTGCGGGATCTCTTGAGACTCTTCAAGCGGTCCTTGACAAGCAGTTGGGAGCTAGAAGCCCGATAGCAAAAGTGCCAGCAGCAACTTCGGCGACTTCGGGGATTTCCCACACTGGCCCTAAGGCTCCTAGTTTTGCGGAGGTGGCATCATCTGTGATGAAGCCCGCCGTTCCGCCTAAACCTTCAAACCCCTCTCTGGTTAAACCAGCTAACGCTCCCCTGGTTAAGCCAGCTAAGCCTGTTGCTCCCACCTGGTCGGTGGTTGTGAAAAGCAAAAAGGCGACCGTTTCCTCCACGGAAGTTGTATCCAGGATAATGGATAAAATCGCCCCCACCCTGGGAGTTAGGGTGAATGCGGTCAGACCGCTCAAGAATGGGGGCGTAGTAATACGCACTCCCTCGGCTGCTGAAAGAGAGCAGATTTTCAGTAGCAAGAAATTCAAGGATATGGACCTTGACGTGGCAGTACCCGAGAAACCGGGCAATAGGGTCGTGGTACATGGCGTACACACAACCATATCGCTGGAAGAATTTATGACGGAGCTACACCGTCTGAACTTCCCAGAGGCTGCTGAAAAAAATAGGCTGAAAGTGGTTTCCAAACCATGGAAGGTTGCTGAAGGGGCTACAACAAATGTAGTGCTAGAAGGCCCAGCTGCGTCCATAGACGCTTTACGTAGCACGGGCAGATGCTACATTAAGTGGTTTTCGTTCCCGGTAAGGGAATACAAAATAAGAGTGGGATGTTTCCGGTGCTTTGCTCCGGGTCATGGAGTTTCCGACTGTCCTCATAAGGAGGATATTTGCCGTCGTTGCGGCCTTGAAGGCCATAAGGCAGTAAGCTGCAAGGCAGCGATGCAGTGCAGAAACTGTGCTGCAAGAAGACGGCCGGCTGACCACCTCATGGGGTCAACCGATTGCCCCATACAAGTAGCAGAGTTGGCAAGGTTGGCAGCCAGAAACTAGGACTATGAAGATAGTCCAACAAAATTGTCAGGGCGCTTTTTCGGTAGGGGTTGATTTAGGAGCTCAGATGGTTAGGCAGGGCTGCAGCATTGCCCTGGTTCAGGAGCCCTACACATCCGATGGATGTGTTAGGGGTTTGCCTGCAGGAATGCGGGTCTTTCTTGATACCAGAGGAAATGCTGCGATCATTATAAGGGATGTAAATCTAGTTTGTGTGCCTGTTTCCTCCAGCGAACGAGGTGTTTGCGTAAGCGTGGAAGGCGCTTTTGGCAGGATTTTTCTTGCCAGCGTCTACTGCAAATACAGCGAGGAAATTGACCCATATATTGAGTATATGGATGGTTTGTTTTCGCTTGCGGGCAGTGAACCCCTCATTGTCGGTGTTGACGCCAATGCAACCTCCCCTCTTTGGTTCAGTAAGGAATCCGGACCCTTAACGGGTAACCGGAGCCAGAATCGGGGGAATGTTCTTGGTGAATGGGTCGTTGCGCGCAATGCCCATGTTATCAACGAGCCGAGTGAGGTGTATACCTTTGATGCGGTCAACGGTGGCAAGAGTGACATTGACGTTACTTTTGCCAACGAGGCAGCTTTTAGGGCGTTTAGCTTTAGGTGGCGTGTTAGTGTAGGGGTGAGTGATCACAACTGGATTCAGTTTGAGATCGCTCACGTAATAGAAGATAACAGTGCAGTTTCAGACAGGAGATGGTGTGTGCGAGGCGTTGATTGGAGTGTTTATGTTGCGCGTATACTTGCGGAGGTTTCCTCCCTGACACCGCAAGTGTACGGCAGCTTAAGCATAGACCAGCAAATCGCACACATTAATGAGTGCGTATGGCGGGTTAACGACGAACTCTTTGAGAGGAGCCGTAGGGCGAATCAAAAAAGGGTAAGTTGGTGGAACCGCTGTCTGACAGAGAAGCGAAGGGTGGTCAGAAACCTAAGGAAGCGATTCCAAAGGGCTAGGGCGGCTAACGCTGAGAACCTGGCTCAGTTGAGCATTGCCTTTCGGCAAGGGCTCGCTGAGTACAAGCGTCTCATTGTCAGCACAAAGGAATCTCACTGGAGAAACTTTGCCTGTAATAATAGAGACGATCCCTGGGGCAAACTCTATAAGATTTGCCGTAGCACTAGAAAGACTGCTGACATTGAAGGCATTCGTGTGGATAATACGGTTTTATCCACATGGAAAGACTGCCTTACTGCATTGCTTGGTCAGTTCTTCCCGAGAGAGGAGCGCTTTGAGGACTCTTCATATGAAGAGCCTCCGATCCCTCCGGAGTTAAGAACTGAAGAAGTCGACTATGGTGTTTCACTTCTTCGCTCCAGGAGATCTCCTGGAGCTGATGGAATGACCGGAGAGATGGTGAGAGCCATCTGGAAGGCCGTCCCAGAATACCTACTCGGACTGTACAGCAAATGCATTGCTTGTAGCTACTTCCCCAAGGATTGGAAGGTGGCAAGGGTGGTTGTGCTCCTGAAGTCCACTGATAAGAATAGGTCTGACCCTAAATCTTATCGGGGCATCAGCCTGCTTCCGGTACTAGGAAAAGTACTGGAAAGGGTTATGGTGGAAAGGTTTTCGGAGAGCATGGCGGAACCAATGTCCCCCTTCCAATTCGGCTTTACAAAAGGCAAGTGTGTCGAGGATGCATGGTCTTTCCTAAAAGACAGAGTCCTCAGAAGCAGGGCCAGTGTGGTTATAGGCATCTTTATTGATTTCAAAGGTGCCTTTGATAACCTGAACTGGCAGAAAATAGTAACCAGGTTGCAAGAATTGGGCTGTCGAGAAATTGGGCTTTGGGGAAGCTACTTTTCCGACAGAAAAGCGAGTGTGGTAAGTGCACACGACAGCGTCTCAATCAATGTTGAGAGAGGCTGCCCCCAGGGGTCCATCTGTGGTCCTTTTATTTGGAACCTGATGATGGATCCACTCTTGCGGCGGCTAAACGAGCTCTGTGGGTGCTGCGCCTATGCAGATGACCTGCTCCTCATCCTCGAGGGCCAGTCTAGGGCCGAAATCGAGGTATTAGGAGAAAGAGCTCTAGCAGTCGTTGCTGAATGGGGAGAGAGCGTTGGGGTAAGTGTGTCGCAGGACAAGACTGTTTCAATGAAGCTCAAGGGCAAATTGAATGTAAGACGTCGGGCTCCTGCGATACGTCTGAACGGCGTTGGCATTAGATGTGTGACTGAGGTCACATATCTGGGCATAACGATGGGTGAGTGTATGAACTTCATGCCTCACCTGGTTCGTACTAGACTACGTATGCTGAGTGCCGTAGGCCAGGTAAGGCGCATTTTGCGATCCGACTGGGGACTCAGCAGGCGTTCTGTTCGTATCATATACGATGGCCTTTTTGTTGCCTGTGCAACATATGGAGCATCGGTATGGTACGACAGAGTTATGACTGTTGATGGTCGAAAGCGGATCCTGGCTTGTCAAAGAGTCGCCTTGCTTGGCTGTTTACCGGTGTGCCACACTGTCTCCACAGAGGCAATGCAGGTCTTGCTGGGAGTGCCACCTCTGGATCTGGAAGTGATACGTCGTGGTATTGCTTTCAAGATCAGAAAAGGTCTCCCTCTAAATGAGCGCGATTGGGTTTCCCCGGAAGAAGTGGATGGCCTATCCCTGAAGCAGCGTAAAACCTTGCTGCACGCATGTGTTCTATCTAGATGGCAATCTAGATGGGATGCTAGCGAAAATGGTAGGGTTACTTATGGCTTCCTAAGGGATGTGCTAACCATGAGAATTTTTCCTGAACGGAATTTTAACCTCAGCCTGGGCTTTTTGTTGACCGGGCATGGCTCTCTCAATGCATTCTTGCATAAGAGGGGGCTTAGCGAGGTTGCGAGCTGCTCATGTGGAGCTACCTATGAGGACTGGCTTCATGTCCTATGTGAGTGTCCCAATTACGCTGACATAAGGAACTTGCAGGCTATGGGCATCACCTTTAATGGTGAGACCTACGATGTCAGTGGAATTATCACTGATACCGTACGGTTTGAAAGAACCCGTAGTTTTGCAAAAGATGTATTCAATAGAAGGCGCAGTAGGCAGCTAGCGGGAAGTTGGTAGATTTTGAATTGTTGCAAGGCCGCCAGTCCTGGGCAGTGAGGTGCCCAACTGGAAGTAACCTCAAGGTTGCGAAGCTCGACCGGAAGCTATATTCTGGTACCACGGGAGGTCAGGAGCCCCCGGAACTATGGTTCCGGCCTGACCTAGGAGTTGGCCCCCTTGTGGGAGTATCGTGGTGGCTGTAGGTTTAAACCCAAAATCGCGGGGAGAATGGACCGAATGGATCTTGGACATCTCATGGCTTAGCATGTGTGTAGTTTACTACGACCTGTGCTAAACCATGGGATTGCTATGGAACCAATTGGTCTGCTCGATGTGGAGTTGCATTGCAACCGGGTGCCATGACCCACAGAATGGCTGAGGTATTAGATAGGCCTCGACCCTTCACCAAAGGGGAAGTTCGTGCCTTACACACGACTTCGAATCTGGTACTGGTGGTAGTACTTGTACTACCCGAAGGGCGCTTATCAACGCATTATTTTGATATCTTGTGCGAAGACGCACCGTAGGCTTAAGCCCTCACGGCAGGTACCTACGTAAAACACAAGAGACATCTGTCCCTATCTACTGGGCCCCCGCCCAATTATCAAGGCTTCGCCCATCAATGGCGTTGTCTAATAAAAAGCGGGGGTAGATTATTCTATAACTGGTCTTATCGTAAACATCTTCAGATTACAGCCTCTGAATGGTTGCTACGATTTGACCAGTTACAAGTTGCCGGTCATAGGTCTTGTTGGTAGGCTTGACCACCGGTAGTCCATACCAGGACTTAAAACACGGTACCATGGGAGTCAGGAGCCCCCCGGACTTCGGTCCGGGCCTGACTTGTTAGAGGTAGGCCCCCTTGTGGGAGCGTCATGGTGGCTGTGGTTTAAACCCAAATCGCGGGTACGGGTTTTCTTTTCTGTTTACCCATTGTAGAGTTGCAAATGAAGTACTGGGTGCTGCGACCCTAAGAGCAGCAAGAGGTTTTAGGTCGGCCTCGACTCATACCAAGGGTGGGACTTGTGCCTCCAACACAGTTCCGATTTGGTATAATTCAATCCCGAAAGATTAGCGATGGCAAGGCGTATCCTTGCTCCCTATGGGTGTATGGGCACCTCGTAAACATTAAGTCTACATGACAGGAGGTTTACGTTAAAAATCCAGGTACGTTCTGTCCCTATCTACTATCTAGCGAAACCACAGCCAAGGGAACGGGCTTGGAATAATTAGCGGGGAAAGAAGACCCTGTTGAGCTTGACTCTAATCTGGCAGTGTAAGGAGACATAAGAGGTGTAGCATAAGTGGGAGTTAGTTAGCTTCGGTTAATTAACACCAATGAAATACCACTACTCTTATTGTTTCCTTACTTACTTGATTAAATGGAACGTGTATCATTTCCTAGCCATTATACGGATATATTTATATATCTTATGGTATTTGGTCTTGATGCAAGCTTCTTGATCAAAGTACCACGAGTTTGTTATATAATTATAAACAAATTTCAGTGAAATAATAATGTAGTTAAATATGTTGTTATATTAATTGAATTTGGTATAACTCCAACACTCAGGTATTATCCAATTCAAGGACATTGCCAGGTGGGGAGTTTGACTGGGGCGGTACATCTCTCAAATAATAACGGAGGTGTCCCAAGGCCAGCTCAGTGCGGACAGAAACCACACATAGAGCAAAAGGGCAAATGCTGACTTGATCTCGGTATTCAGTACACACAGAGACAGCAAAAGCTCGGCCTATCGATCCTTTTGGTTTAAAGAGTTTTTAACAAGAGGTGTCAGAAAAGTTACCACAGGGATAACTGGCTTGTGGCGGCCAAGCGTTCATAGCGACGTCGCTTTTTGATCCTTCGATGTCGGCTCTTCCTATCATTGTGAAGCAAAATTCACCAAGCGTTGGATTGTTCACCCATGCAAGGGAACGTGAGCCAGGTTAGTTTTACCCTACTGATGACAAAAGTTGTTGCGACAGCATTCCTGCGTAGTACGAGAGGAACCGCAGGTACGGACCAATGGCACAATACTTGTTCGAGCGAACAGTGGTATGACGCTACGTCCGTTGGATTATGCCTGAACGCCTCTAAGGTCGTATCCGTGCTGGACTGCAATGATAAAAATGGGGCAATTGTATTGTATGGCAATAAACCATTTAAAGTTTATAATTTTATATTATAAACGACAATGGATGTGATGCCAATGTTCTATGTAACATAGCAAATACGGGATGTATTAAATATCGCCTGTATGCCGCGCTAGTTATATAGTTAAACATTATTAAATACGATGACAATGCCTAGAATCAATTGTAAACGACTTTGGTAACGGGCAAGGTGTTGTAAGTGGTAGAGCAGCTGCCATACTGCGATCCACTGAAGCTCATCCTTTGCTTGACGATTCGATAGAATTAACCGAAACATATAGTTTTCAAAAATAATGTATTTGTGTGTTTATATTGAAATTATTTGTGAAACGCATTACTATAAAAATGATTGTGAATAAATATGCGAATGAAATAATAATAATTAAATATTAAAGCACTTATACACTATATGGAAACTGTATTTAGTAAGTAAAAGATTTCTTTAATAAAGAATATTGATATGTAAAAGATATTAATATTAAAAAAACTATAATGATATATAATAATAATTAGTTATGTATATGTGGTGGGCATAACTTATTATAAAGAAAAAAATAAGGCTATGTGAAGTGGTGATCACAATATGCTATAATAGTAAATAAAAACAAAAAGGCTTTTTCCAAGATTCTATGTGAAGTGGTGATCACAATATGCTAATAGTAAATAAAAACAAAAAGGCTTTTTCCAAGATTCTATGTGAAGTGGTAATCACAATGTGCTAATAGTAAATAAAAACAAAAAGGCTTTTTCCAAGATTCTATGTGAAGTGGTGGTGATCACAATGTGCTAATAGTAAATGCAAAGGGTTATGCAGGTGGTGGGCATAACATATTGCATCGTTGTATTATATACATAAATATATTACTATATTATGAAAACTAAGCTGGGGCATAATATAATAAAAACAAAAAGGCTTTTTCCAAAATTCTATGTGAAGTGGTGGTCATAATGTGTTTAGTAGTAAATGCAAAGAGTCATGCTCATGCTGTAGCGTTGTATTATTATTATATATTATATTATGAAAACTTAAGCTGGGGTATAATATGATAATAATAAACCAAATAAATTAACAAATATGAAAAATCAATCAAAAAAAAAAAAATTTTTTTTTGAAAATTTCGAAAATTTTTCTAAGTCCCAAAAATAAAAAATTTTGTAACTAAAAAAAAAAAAAAATTTTTTTTTCTTTTCAACTTCCATAAATATGAAAAATCAATCAAAAAAAAAAAAAAAAATTTTTTTGAAAATTTCGAAAATTTTTCTAAGTCCCAAAAAAAAAAAATTTTTTTTTTTCATAAAATTTTTTTTTTCAAAACTTCTTAGTTATGAAAAATTAATCACAAAAAAATAATTTATTTTCATTTTTTTTTGGTTCGAAGTAAAATCCTACTTGCTGTTTGTATGTTTGAAAAGTATTTTGTGTAAAAATGAACATTTTCATAGAAGGTCAGATTATATGAGAAAAAAAGTCCCAAAAATGAAAAATCAACTGAAAAATTTAATTTTCATAATAAATAAAGAAAAGTTGAAAGAAAAATGAAAAATCAACTGAAAAATTAAATTTTCATAATAAATAACGAAAAGTTGAAAGAAAAATTTCGATATTTTTTTCAAAGTCAGAAATATAAAAAAATCAATTTTTTTGATTTTTAAGTGAAATGCATTTGAAATAGAAACTTCTCAATGAAACTGAGGTGTATGTGAAAAATTTTTTTTCTTGAAAATTTCGAAAATTTTTCTAAGTCCCAAAAATGAAAAATCAACTGAAAAATTTAATTTTCATAATAAATAAAGAAAAGTTGAAAGAAAAATGAAAAATCAACTGAAAAATTAAATTTTCATAATAAATAAAGAAAAGTTGAAAGAAAAATTTCGATATTTTTTTCAAAGTCAGAAATAGTCAGAAATAGTCAGAAATAGTCAGAAATATAAAAAAATCAATTGGAAAAAATATAGTCCCGCTAGAATGCCATTTGCTGTTTGTGTGTTTAAAAGGTATATTATGAGAAGTGTAAAAATGAACAATTCCATAGAAGGTCAGATTATATGAGAAAAAAAATCGAAAATTTTTCTAAGTCCCAAAAATGAAAAATCAACTGAAAAATTTAATTTTCATAATAAATAAAGAAAAGTTGAAAGAAAAATGAAAAATCAACTGAAAAATTAAATTTTCATAATAAATAAAGAAAAGTTGAAAGAAAAATTTCGATATTTTTTTCAAAGTCAGAAATAGTCAGAAATAGTCAGAAATATAAAAAAATCAATTGGAAAAAATATATATATGATTTTTAAGTGGAATTCATTTGAAATAGAGACTTCTCATTGAAACTGAGGGGTATATGAATTTTTTCTAAGTCCCGCTAGAATACTATTTGCTGATTGTGTGTTTAAAAGGTATTTTGTGAAATGTGTAATATTTACACTTTCACGAACTGGGGAGGAAACCTAGTTTCCTCTTTTTCATGGTATATTTAATATATTGTGAAATTACATTTTTGGTACGTCACGGCTATAAAAAAAATATTAAGTTATTTTTTTTGTGACTTGAAATCTATTTTATAGATTTCGTTCTAAGAAATGGGTACTGTTTAACTTTTATAATATTTTAAAAAAAATCAAATTTATATGCCAACAAGAATTATTAATTCTTTATTAAAAATAAATTTATATATTTAAATGATATATAAATAATGCTTTGAAATAAATTGGTACGTGAAAAATTATTATTTTGAAAACAATCATTGATAATGTTTTTATGAAAGGTTTACTTTTAAAATTACAATACAACTAAGTTCTGTATGCTCTTAGTTGGTAATAAAAAGTACAATATACCTTTGTTATAACTACATTAAGAAGTCCACTATTTTTTTATGTTAAATCTTATTCTATAGGGCAATAAATTTATATTATATTTATTGTCTTTCACCGTCCGGGGAGAAATCCTCATAAGTGTCATAAATAATAAGTCAGACATAATTGTAAAATGGAATGGATAATTAATGATGTGTTTCAAATGAAAGTTTCAAATAAATAATATAACATTATTCTGGTTGATCCTGCCAGTAGTTATATGCTTGTCTCAAAGATTAAGCCATGCATGTCTAAGTACACACGAATTAAAAGTGAAACCGCAAAAGGCTCATTATATCAGTTATGGTTCATTAGATCGTTAACAGTTACTTGGATAACTGTGGTAATTCTAGAGCTAATACATGCAATATAAACACGGACCTTTTGGAACGTGTGCTTTTATTAGGCTAAAACCAAGCGATTTTTTCGGAAATCGTTATTATGGTTGAACTCTAGATAATTTGCCGATCGTATGGTCTTGTACCGACGACAGATCTTTCAAATGTCTGCCCTATCAACTATTGATGGTAGTATCTAGGACTACCATGGTTGCAACGGGTAACGGGGAATCAGGGTTCGATTCCGGAGAGGGAGCCTGAGAAACGGCTACCACATCTAAGGAAGGCAGCAGGCGCGTAAATTACCCACTCCCAGTTCGGGGAGGTAGTGACGAAAAATAACAATACAGGACTCATATCCGAGGCCCTGTAATTGGAATGAGTACACTTTAAATCCTTTAACAAGGACCAATTGGAGGGCAAGTCTGGTGCCAGCAGCCGCGGTAATTCCAGCTCCAATAGCGTATATTAAAGTTGTTGCGGTTAAAACGTTCGTAGTTGAATTTGTGCTTCATATTGGTAGTACAACTATAATTGTGGATTGTACATTACTTTATTTATGCAAGCGTATTACCGGTGGAGTTCTAATATATAATGGTCATTGTATCATTATGTATACCTCCTATTTAAACCTGCTTCAGTGCTCTTCATCGAGTGTTGTTGTGGGCCGGTACAGTTACTTTGAACAAATTAGAGTGCTTAAAGCAGGCTCCAAATGCCTGAATATTTTGTGCATGGAATAATGAAATAAGACCTCTGTTCTACTTTCATTGGTTTTTAGATCAAGAGGTAATGATTAATAGAAGCAGTTTGGGGGCATTAGTATTACGACGCGAGAGGTGAAATTCTTGGACCGTCGTAAGACTAACTTAAGCGAAAGCATTTGCCAAAGATGTTTTCATTAATCAAGAACGAAAGTTAGAGGTTCGAAGGCGATCAGATACCGCCCTAGTTCTAACCATAAACGATGCCAGCTAGCAATTGGGTGTAGCTACTACTATGGCTCTCTCAGTCGCTTCCCGGGAAACCAAAGCTTTTGGGCTCCGGGGGAAGTATGGTTGCAAAGCTGAAACTTAAAGGAATTGACGGAAGGGCACCACCAGGAGTGGAGCCTGCGGCTTAATTTGACTCAACACGGGAAAACTTACCAGGTCCGAACATAAGTGTGTAAGACAGATTGATAGCTCTTTCTCGAATCTATGGGTGGTGGTGCATGGCCGTTCTTAGTTCGTGGAGTGATTTGTCTGGTTAATTCCGATAACGAACGAGACTCAAATATATTAAATAGATGCTTTCAGGATTATGGTGCTGAAGCTTATATAGCCTTCATTCATGAATACAGTAAAATGTATGAGTGTTTGAATGGGTTTATGTAAGTGGAGCCGTACCTGTTTGTTTGTCCCATTATAAGGACACTAGCTTCTTAAATGGACAAATTGCGTCTAGCAATAATGAGATTGAGCAATAACAGGTCTGTGATGCCCTTAGATGTCCTGGGCTGCACGCGCGCTACAATGAAAGTATCAACGTGTATTTCCTAGACCGAGAGGTCCGGGTAAACCGCTGAACCACTTTCATGCTTGGGATTGTGAACTGAAACTGTTCACATGAACTTGGAATTCCCAGTAAGTGTGAGTCATTAACTCGTATTGATTACGTCCCTGCCCTTTGTACACACCGCCCGTCGCTACTACCGATTGAATTATTTAGTGAGGTCTCCGGACGTGATCACTGTGACGCTCACGTGTTACGGTTGTTTCGCAGAAGTTGACCGAACTTGATTATTTAGAGGAAGTAAAAGTCGTAACAAGGTTTCCGTAGGTGAACCTGCGGAAGGATCATTAACGTGTTCCTTCTACAAAAATATTAAAAATTAAAGCATTTATCCAAAGATTATTATTTGAAGGCATCTTACTTACTCTTAAAAATAAATACATAGAAAATTTATATTTAAATTAAAATATATAATAAATATCAATTGTACATACTAAGAACGAAATTAATATATAAGAGGCAAAAGAAAAACACAAAAACATAAAGATACAAAGATACAAACGAAATAAATTATATAGAAAGTGAAACATATAAAATATTCAATTATAATATTAATGAATAAAATACAAATACCCAATTATAAGTGTACAAGATATTATATTAATATATATTTATTTTTTATATAAATACATATATGTATAAGTAAGAGTTATGTAAGAACTTAATGTCACATGTTGTACTTATTTTTTCTATATAGAAAATTAAGTTACGATTCCTTATGGAATTGGACATTCGCAACAATAGGCATTAGGTTAAAAAAGAAACATTTCATTAATTATTATATTATTAATTTAATAAATTTTAAATTATAAAAATGATGGTAATAATAATAATAATAATAATGATGATGAAATGAAAGGAAATAATATAAAAATAATAAATAAAGGCAAATTGAATGACAACAATAAAAGAGAAATGTTTTGCAATATATTGTTTAATTAAAAAAATTTTATTAAATAATGGTTTATTGTTTGCTTATTTAATTATACCTTTAATAATTATTATTATTCCTTTAATATTATATGACTTATTCTAAACAAAATTTTAAATACTCTAAGCGGTGGATCACTTGGCTCATGGGTCGATGAAGAACGCAGCAAACTGTGCGTCATCGTGTGAACTGCAGGACACATGAACATCGACATTTTGAACGCATATCGCAGTCCATGCTGTTATGTACTTTAATTAATTTTGAAGTGCTGCTTGGACTACATATGGTTGAGGGTTGTGAGACTATTCTAAATAAGTTGCTTGTATATGAAAAAGAAGAAATTTATATTACTTTTTGGAAATATACTTAAGCACATGTTATATTATTGGATTTATTTTATTAAATTCATAATATTAATTTATAATATATACCTCAAAATAATGGAATCTTAGTATTCTATATTATCTATTTGTGAAGGAATGTCTAGTATAAAATATTTATTTAAACTAATATAGAAATATGCATTAATATGTTAATTAAATATTTCTACTGTGACAAGAGAAACTAAAATTAAAAAAAAAAAAAAAACCATAAACCAAAGTCGAAAATAATAATATAAATTATAATAGAATTGCCTCACACTTGATAATATATATAGAAAAGATTTACTTATTAAACTGATGAGTATATAAAATAATTTTTATTTATTTGTGTTAAACAACCTCAACTCATATGAGAAAACTCCCCGAATTTAAGCATATTAATGAGGGAAGGAAAAGAAACTAACCAGGATTTTCTTAGTAGCGGCGAGCGAAAAGAAAACAGTTCAGCACTAAGCCATTTTGTCTTTATGGCAAATATGGGATGCAGTGTATGGAACATCTATAATCTAGTATGAGAAATTAATGATTTAAGTCCTTCTTAAATGAGGCCATTTACCCATAGAGGGTGCCAGGCCCGTATAACGTTAATGATTACTAGAAGGTGTTTCCAAAGAGTCGTGTTGCTTGATAGTGCAGCACTAAGTGGGTGGTAAACTCCATCTAAAACTAAATATAACCATGAGACCGATAGTAAACAAGTACCGTGAGGGAAAGTTGAAAAGAACTCTGAATAGAGAGTTAAATAGTACGTGAAACTGCTTAGAGGTTAAGCCCGATGAACCTGAATATCCGTTATGGAAAATTCATCACTAATAAAGTTATATTCTTTAATATAATAGAAATGGTGTGCAATTTTTCCATATAAGGACATTGTAATCTGTTAATGTATTAAATATTTATCATAAGATCTTTTACTTAAGTCTATCCAAATTAGTTATTTTCGGATTTCTAACATAAGATAAATGTATTAGATTTGATAAATCATTGACAGATTTAATTATATATAGTGCTTAAATTTTACGGAATTTTACAATGGTAGGTAAATCTATTGATTTATTTATTTTATTGTATGCACTTATATGATTAACAATGCGATAGATTCAGGATACCTTCGGGACCCGTCTTGAAACACGGACCAAGGAGTCTAACATATGTGCAAGTCATTGGGTATTTTTAATAAAACCCAATGGCATAATTAACTTAACTGTTTTAATGGGATTAGTTTATGTTTTATTATGAAATATAAATTCAATCCCGGGGCGTTCTATACAGTTATGCATAATAGTATTTATATTATTTATGCCTCTAACTAGAGCGTACCTTGAGCATATATGCTGTGACCCGAAAGATGGTGAACTATACTTGATCAGGTTGAAGTCAGGGGAAACCCTGATGGAAGACCGAAACAGTTCTGACGTGCAAATCGATTGTCAGAATTGAGTATAGGGGCGAAAGACCAATCGAACCATCTAGTAGCTGGTTCCCTCCGAAGTTTCCCTCAGGATAGCTGGTGCAATTAAAAATTATTTAAAATAATCTTATCTGGTAAAGCGAATGATTAGAGGCATTAGGGTCGAAACGACCTTAACCTATTCTCAAACTTTAAATGGGTAAGAACCTAACCTTTCTTGATATGAAGGTTTAGGTTGTGATATATTGTGCCCAGTGGGCCACTTTTGGTAAGCAGAACTGGCGCTGTGGGATGAACCAAACGTAATGTTACGGTGCCCAAATTAACAACTCATGCAGATACCATGAAAGGCGTTGGTTGCTTAAAACAGCAGGACGGTGGACATGGAAGTCGTAATCCGCTAAGGAGTGTGTAACAACTCACCTGCCGAAGCAACTAGCCCTTAAAATGGATGGCGCTTAAGTTGTATACCTATACATTACCGCTAAAGTAGATGATTTATATTTAATTTCGATTGAATATAAATTTTGAAACTTTAGTGAGTAGGAGGGTACAATGGTGTGCTTAGAAGTGTTTGGCGTAAGCCTGCATGGAGCCGCTATTGGTACAGATCTTGGTGGTAGTAGCAAATAATCGAATGAGACCTTGGAGGACTGAAGTGGAGAAGGGTTTCGTGTGAACAGTGGTTGATCACGAGTTAGTCGGTCCTAAGTTTAAGGCGAAAGCCGAAAATTTTCAAGTTAAAAAAATATAATTATATATCTCATTGTATATAAAGAAATTTTAACACTTGATTATTTTTGAACGAAAGGGAATACGGTTCCAATTCCGTAACCTGTTGGGTATACGTTTGTTATTAAAAATGGGCATTTCGCTCATCCTGGCAACAGGAACGACCATAAAGAAGCCGTCGAGAGATATCGAAAGAGTTTTCTTTTCTGTTTTATAGTCGTACTACCATGGAAGTCTTTCGAAGAGAGATATGGTAGATGGACTAGAAGAGCATGACATTTACTGTTGTGTCGATATTTTCTCTTCGGACCTTGAAAATTTATGGTGGGGTCACGCAAACTTCTCAACAGGCCGTACCGATATCCGCAGCTGGTCTCCAAGGTGAAGAGTCTCTAGTCGATAGAATAATGTAGGTAAGGGAAGTCGGCAAATTAGATCCGTAACTTCGGGATAAGGATTGGCTCTGAAGATTGAGATAGTCGGGCTTGAATTGGAAGCAATAACATGGTTTATGTACTCGTTCTGGGTAAATAGAGATCTTCGGATTTTGTTCCCCGGATAGTAGTTTACGTAACCAATTGTGGAATTTTCTTGCTAAAAGTCTTAAGATTTATCGTAAGATATATTTTTTTGATTTATAACGACTATCAATTAACAATCAATTCAGAACTGGCACGGACTTGGGGAATCCGACTGTCTAATTAAAACAAAGCATTGTGATGGCCCTAACGGGTGTTGACACAATGTGATTTCTGCCCAGTGCTCTGAATGTCAAAGTGAAGAAATTCAAGTAAGCGCGGGTAAACGGCGGGAGTAACTATGACTCTCTTGATTATCCTTAAGACTATGCCTGCTTTTCTGGCAATAGTGTAACTTTCAGCGCATTCCATCTGCGCCAGGAAAATTAAGGAGTCACTAGTTGCCGGGTGTCGATGCGAATACATAGCCTCTCGACATCAAGTCATGTAACCACCTTCTAGTGGTGCCGCTGATCAAACCAAATCCTTTCGGAAATGGTGGACTGAGTGTTGCATGGCGCCTGTATCCACCGGGATGCAGGAAAAATGGGTGTGGATCTGGTCTTTAGCTGGATCCGCAACTCCTCGGAGTTCCTAGTAACCCAAGAATGTGCTCTCCTTCACGGAGTTGGACCCGTCTTCCTGGACTAGCGAAGGGAAGTTAAAGCACATCTGGTACCGATTCAACGGGTTACCAGCCCTGAATTCGGTTTCTAAGTTGGTCAATCTAACAATAATATAGCCTCGGATATGCTTATGCTGAACGGACGACCCACTGGTCGCTCCGCCCCAACTAGAATACCCGAGGATGTCAGAACTGAGGACGGGAAATGGGTGTGCCGCCTCCCTGGATGTCTGATGTCTTTCGACACCAAGAGGGGTCGAGGTGTGCACGAGAGGGCTAAACACAAAGCCTGGTCCGACAACATCCAAGCCCGTGACCCAGTTAAAGTCAGGTGGTCTGAAGAAGAGGTCAGAATTATGGCGAAGAAAGAGGCTGAGCTTACCCTTCTGGGCGTTCGCTTTATGAACCAGGAGCTCATCCGAGTGTTTCCCGATAGATCCCTAGAGGGAATCAAGGGTAAAAGGCGGGTAGGCGCCTATAAAGACATGGTTCAGGGTTACTTACAGGGACTCCGCGAACATCCTGAGGAGTCTGCTGGTGAACCAAACTCGGATGAGCAGGGGGGAGCTCAGGAAATCGTAGTGGGAGCTGAAGCTGGTCAGAGCGACATCTCCTGGCGTGGAGAAGTGCTCCGTGCCCTGAGGGCAATGGCGCTTCCCCAATCTGCGGCCAGGCTGACGGCGCTAATTAATCAGCTCGAGGACTTGTCGGTGGATGACATCTGCGATGGTGTACAGCTCTTCCTTGGCGATACGCTCCAATTGGGTGCGAGAAGACAAGGGAGAAATGAGGTATCGGGAACAACTCATGTACACCTGACCAAGAGGCAACAAAGACGCGCCGAATACGCAAAAACCCAAGACCTGTGGCGGAGAAATCCCAACAAGTGTCTACGGTCAATGCTAAGGGACGTCGGAACCTCTGCAGATGTACCTCGAGACCAAGTGTTTGAGTTCTGGGAGCGGACCATGACTCAAAGAAACGATGATTTTCCGGTCTTACATCATACGGAAAAATATGAGGGTTTCGAGGCAATGCTCGCCGTCATAACACCAGACGAAATCAAGCGAGCTAAACTACCGAGAGACACTGCTGCGGGCCCAGATGGGGTTAAAGTATTAGACCTCAAAAGATTGGATCTCTCTGTTTTGATTGCAATCCTAAACCTGTTTCTATGGTGCGGGAGAGTCCCAGAGAGATTCCTTCAGGCGAGGACTATACTGATACCGAAGAAGTCCCAAGTGAGCAGCCCAGGTGACTTCCGGCCAATCACGGTGTCATCGGTAGTTATCCGCCTCTACCACAAGATCCTTGCCACGCGACTACTGAGCATAGCGAAGCTAGATGGAAGACAGCGGGCTTTTCAAACCTGCGACGGCACCAACGACAACATCTTCATACTGGACGTGGTGCTGAAAACGGTCAGGAGGACCTTTAAAGCGTTGCATGTGGCGTCCATGGACATTGCCAAAGCGTTCGACACGGTGACGCACAACGCAATAAAGGAGACCCTCCTCGCTAAAGGTATGCCGCGACATCTAGTCGACTACGTCTCTTTCGTCTACCAAAATTCCAGTACCTACCTAACCTATAACAGCTCCAACTCTAGGACGTTCAAGCCAACTAGAGGGGTCAAGCAAGGAGATCCACTATCACCACTGCTTTTCCTCCTAGTTATTGACGAAGCACTTAAACTCATTCCGGAGGAGATTGGCGTGAGCATCGGGGACGCGAAGGTCAATGCGTCGGCCTTTGCAGATGACCTGA
>CAWYQB010000620.1:80000-82500 GCA_963966105.1 Volucella zonaria | reverse complement strand
TAATGTCACATGTTGTACTTATTTTTTCTATATAGAAAATTAAGTTACGATTCCTTATGGAATTGGACATTCGCAACAATAGGCATTAGGTTAAAAAAGAAACATTTCATTAATTATTATATTATTAATTTAATAAATTTTAAATTATAAAAATGATGGTAATAATAATAATAATAATAATGATGATGAAATGAAAGGAAATAATATAAAAATAATAAATAAAGGCAAATTGAATGACAACAATAAAAGAGAAATGTTTTGCAATATATTGTTTAATTAAAAAAATTTTATTAAATAATGGTTTATTGTTTGCTTATTTAATTATACCTTTAATAATTATTATTATTCCTTTAATATTATATGACTTATTCTAAACAAAATTTTAAATACTCTAAGCGGTGGATCACTTGGCTCATGGGTCGATGAAGAACGCAGCAAACTGTGCGTCATCGTGTGAACTGCAGGACACATGAACATCGACATTTTGAACGCATATCGCAGTCCATGCTGTTATGTACTTTAATTAATTTTGAAGTGCTGCTTGGACTACATATGGTTGAGGGTTGTGAGACTATTCTAAATAAGTTGCTTGTATATGAAAAAGAAGAAATTTATATTACTTTTTGGAAATATACTTAAGCACATGTTATATTATTGGATTTATTTTATTAAATTCATAATATTAATTTATAATATATACCTCAAAATAATGGAATCTTAGTATTCTATATTATCTATTTGTGAAGGAATGTCTAGTATAAAATATTTATTTAAACTAATATAGAAATATGCATTAATATGTTAATTAAATATTTCTACTGTGACAAGAGAAACTAAAATTAAAAAAAAAAAAAAAACCATAAACCAAAGTCGAAAATAATAATATAAATTATAATAGAATTGCCTCACACTTGATAATATATATAGAAAAGATTTACTTATTAAACTGATGAGTATATAAAATAATTTTTATTTATTTGTGTTAAACAACCTCAACTCATATGAGAAAACTCCCCGAATTTAAGCATATTAATGAGGGAAGGAAAAGAAACTAACCAGGATTTTCTTAGTAGCGGCGAGCGAAAAGAAAACAGTTCAGCACTAAGCCATTTTGTCTTTATGGCAAATATGGGATGCAGTGTATGGAACATCTATAATCTAGTATGAGAAATTAATGATTTAAGTCCTTCTTAAATGAGGCCATTTACCCATAGAGGGTGCCAGGCCCGTATAACGTTAATGATTACTAGAAGGTGTTTCCAAAGAGTCGTGTTGCTTGATAGTGCAGCACTAAGTGGGTGGTAAACTCCATCTAAAACTAAATATAACCATGAGACCGATAGTAAACAAGTACCGTGAGGGAAAGTTGAAAAGAACTCTGAATAGAGAGTTAAATAGTACGTGAAACTGCTTAGAGGTTAAGCCCGATGAACCTGAATATCCGTTATGGAAAATTCATCACTAATAAAGTTATATTCTTTAATATAATAGAAATGGTGTGCAATTTTTCCATATAAGGACATTGTAATCTGTTAATGTATTAAATATTTATCATAAGATCTTTTACTTAAGTTTATCCAAATTAGTTATTTTCGGATTTCTAACATAAGATAAATGTATTAGATTTGATAAATCATTGACAGATTTAATTATATATAGTGCTTAAATTTTACGGAATTTTACAATGGTAGGTAAATCTATTGATTTATTTATTTTATTGTATGCACTTATATGATTAACAATGCGATAGATTCAGGATACCTTCGGGACCCGTCTTGAAACACGGACCAAGGAGTCTAACATATGTGCAAGTCATTGGGTATTTTTAATAAAACCCAATGGCATAATTAACTTAACTGTTTTAATGGGATTAGTTTATGTTTTATTATGAAATATAAATTCAATCCCGGGGCGTTCTATACAGTTATGCATAATAGTATTTATATTATTTATGCCTCTAACTAGAGCGTACCTTGAGCATATATGCTGTGACCCGAAAGATGGTGAACTATACTTGATCAGGTTGAAGTCAGGGGAAACCCTGATGGAAGACCGAAACAGTTCTGACGTGCAAATCGATTGTCAGAATTGAGTATAGGGGCGAAAGACCAATCGAACCATCTAGTAGCTGGTTCCCTCCGAAGTTTCCCTCAGGATAGCTGGTGCAATTAAAAATTATTTAAAATAATCTTATCTGGTAAAGCGAATGATTAGAGGCATTAGGGTCGAAACGACCTTAACCTATTCTCAAACTTTAAATGGGTAAGAACCTAACCTTTCTTGATATGAAGGTTTAGGTTGTGATATATTGTGCCCAGTGGGCCACTTTTGGTAAGCAGAACTGGCGCTGTGGGATGAACCAAACGTAATGTTACGGTGCCCAAATTAACAACTCATGCAGATACCATGAAAGGCGTTGGTTGCTTAAAACAGCAGGACGGTGGACATGGAAGTCGTAATCCGCTAAGGAGTGTGTAACAACTCACCTGCCGAAGCAACT
>CAWYQB010000620.1:70000-72500 GCA_963966105.1 Volucella zonaria | reverse complement strand
AAAATACAAATACCCAATTATAAGTGTACAAGATATTATATTAATATATATTTATTTTTTATATAAATACATATATGTATAAGTAAGAGTTATGTAAGAACTTAATGTCACATGTTGTACTTATTTTTTCTATATAGAAAATTAAGTTACGATTCCTTATGGAATTGGACATTCGCAACAATAGGCATTAGGTTAAAAAAGAAACATTTCATTAATTATTATATTATTAATTTAATAAATTTTAAATTATAAAAATGATGGTAATAATAATAATAATAATAATGATGATGAAATGAAAGGAAATAATATAAAAATAATAAATAAAGGCAAATTGAATGACAACAATAAAAGAGAAATGTTTTGCAATATATTGTTTAATTAAAAAAATTTTATTAAATAATGGTTTATTGTTTGCTTATTTAATTATACCTTTAATAATTATTATTATTCCTTTAATATTATATGACTTATTCTAAACAAAATTTTAAATACTCTAAGCGGTGGATCACTTGGCTCATGGGTCGATGAAGAACGCAGCAAACTGTGCGTCATCGTGTGAACTGCAGGACACATGAACATCGACATTTTGAACGCATATCGCAGTCCATGCTGTTATGTACTTTAATTAATTTTGAAGTGCTGCTTGGACTACATATGGTTGAGGGTTGTGAGACTATTCTAAATAAGTTGCTTGTATATGAAAAAGAAGAAATTTATATTACTTTTTGGAAATATACTTAAGCACATGTTATATTATTGGATTTATTTTATTAAATTCATAATATTAATTTATAATATATACCTCAAAATAATGGAATCTTAGTATTCTATATTATCTATTTGTGAAGGAATGTCTAGTATAAAATATTTATTTAAACTAATATAGAAATATGCATTAATATGTTAATTAAATATTTCTACTGTGACAAGAGAAACTAAAATTAAAAAAAAAAAAAAAACCATAAACCAAAGTCGAAAATAATAATATAAATTATAATAGAATTGCCTCACACTTGATAATATATATAGAAAAGATTTACTTATTAAACTGATGAGTATATAAAATAATTTTTATTTATTTGTGTTAAACAACCTCAACTCATATGAGAAAACTCCCCGAATTTAAGCATATTAATGAGGGAAGGAAAAGAAACTAACCAGGATTTTCTTAGTAGCGGCGAGCGAAAAGAAAACAGTTCAGCACTAAGCCATTTTGTCTTTATGGCAAATATGGGATGCAGTGTATGGAACATCTATAATCTAGTATGAGAAATTAATGATTTAAGTCCTTCTTAAATGAGGCCATTTACCCATAGAGGGTGCCAGGCCCGTATAACGTTAATGATTACTAGAAGGTGTTTCCAAAGAGTCGTGTTGCTTGATAGTGCAGCACTAAGTGGGTGGTAAACTCCATCTAAAACTAAATATAACCATGAGACCGATAGTAAACAAGTACCGTGAGGGAAAGTTGAAAAGAACTCTGAATAGAGAGTTAAATAGTACGTGAAACTGCTTAGAGGTTAAGCCCGATGAACCTGAATATCCGTTATGGAAAATTCATCACTAATAAAGTTATATTCTTTAATATAATAGAAATGGTGTGCAATTTTTCCATATAAGGACATTGTAATCTGTTAATGTATTAAATATTTATCATAAGATCTTTTACTTAAGTTTATCCAAATTAGTTATTTTCGGATTTCTAACATAAGATAAATGTATTAGATTTGATAAATCATTGACAGATTTAATTATATATAGTGCTTAAATTTTACGGAATTTTACAATGGTAGGTAAATCTATTGATTTATTTATTTTATTGTATGCACTTATATGATTAACAATGCGATAGATTCAGGATACCTTCGGGACCCGTCTTGAAACACGGACCAAGGAGTCTAACATATGTGCAAGTCATTGGGTATTTTTAATAAAACCCAATGGCATAATTAACTTAACTGTTTTAATGGGATTAGTTTATGTTTTATTATGAAATATAAATTCAATCCCGGGGCGTTCTATACAGTTATGCATAATAGTATTTATATTATTTATGCCTCTAACTAGAGCGTACCTTGAGCATATATGCTGTGACCCGAAAGATGGTGAACTATACTTGATCAGGTTGAAGTCAGGGGAAACCCTGATGGAAGACCGAAACAGTTCTGACGTGCAAATCGATTGTCAGAATTGAGTATAGGGGCGAAAGACCAATCGAACCATCTAGTAGCTGGTTCCCTCCGAAGTTTCCCTCAGGATAGCTGGTGCAATTAAAAATTATTTAAAATAATCTTATCTGGTAAAGCGAATGATTAGAGGCATTAGGGTCGAAACGACCTTAACCTATTCTCAAACTTTAAATGGGTAAGAACCTAACCTTTCTTGATATGAAGGTTTAGGTTGTGATATATTGTGCCCAGTGGGCCACTTTTGGTAAGCAGAACTGGCGCTGTGGGATGAACCAAACGTAATGTTACGGTGCCCAAATTAACAACTCATG
>CAWYQB010000620.1:60000-62500 GCA_963966105.1 Volucella zonaria | reverse complement strand
TAAATAAAGGCAAATTGAATGACAACAATAAAAGAGAAATGTTTTGCAATATATTGTTTAATTAAAAAAATTTTATTAAATAATGGTTTATTGTTTGCTTATTTAATTATACCTTTAATAATTATTATTATTCCTTTAATATTATATGACTTATTCTAAACAAAATTTTAAATACTCTAAGCGGTGGATCACTTGGCTCATGGGTCGATGAAGAACGCAGCAAACTGTGCGTCATCGTGTGAACTGCAGGACACATGAACATCGACATTTTGAACGCATATCGCAGTCCATGCTGTTATGTACTTTAATTAATTTTGAAGTGCTGCTTGGACTACATATGGTTGAGGGTTGTGAGACTATTCTAAATAAGTTGCTTGTATATGAAAAAGAAGAAATTTATATTACTTTTTGGAAATATACTTAAGCACATGTTATATTATTGGATTTATTTTATTAAATTCATAATATTAATTTATAATATATACCTCAAAATAATGGAATCTTAGTATTCTATATTATCTATTTGTGAAGGAATGTCTAGTATAAAATATTTATTTAAACTAATATAGAAATATGCATTAATATGTTAATTAAATATTTCTACTGTGACAAGAGAAACTAAAATTAAAAAAAAAAAAAAAACCATAAACCAAAGTCGAAAATAATAATATAAATTATAATAGAATTGCCTCACACTTGATAATATATATAGAAAAGATTTACTTATTAAACTGATGAGTATATAAAATAATTTTTATTTATTTGTGTTAAACAACCTCAACTCATATGAGAAAACTCCCCGAATTTAAGCATATTAATGAGGGAAGGAAAAGAAACTAACCAGGATTTTCTTAGTAGCGGCGAGCGAAAAGAAAACAGTTCAGCACTAAGCCATTTTGTCTTTATGGCAAATATGGGATGCAGTGTATGGAACATCTATAATCTAGTATGAGAAATTAATGATTTAAGTCCTTCTTAAATGAGGCCATTTACCCATAGAGGGTGCCAGGCCCGTATAACGTTAATGATTACTAGAAGGTGTTTCCAAAGAGTCGTGTTGCTTGATAGTGCAGCACTAAGTGGGTGGTAAACTCCATCTAAAACTAAATATAACCATGAGACCGATAGTAAACAAGTACCGTGAGGGAAAGTTGAAAAGAACTCTGAATAGAGAGTTAAATAGTACGTGAAACTGCTTAGAGGTTAAGCCCGATGAACCTGAATATCCGTTATGGAAAATTCATCACTAATAAAGTTATATTCTTTAATATAATAGAAATGGTGTGCAATTTTTCCATATAAGGACATTGTAATCTGTTAATGTATTAAATATTTATCATAAGATCTTTTACTTAAGTTTATCCAAATTAGTTATTTTCGGATTTCTAACATAAGATAAATGTATTAGATTTGATAAATCATTGACAGATTTAATTATATATAGTGCTTAAATTTTACGGAATTTTACAATGGTAGGTAAATCTATTGATTTATTTATTTTATTGTATGCACTTATATGATTAACAATGCGATAGATTCAGGATACCTTCGGGACCCGTCTTGAAACACGGACCAAGGAGTCTAACATATGTGCAAGTCATTGGGTATTTTTAATAAAACCCAATGGCATAATTAACTTAACTGTTTTAATGGGATTAGTTTATGTTTTATTATGAAATATAAATTCAATCCCGGGGCGTTCTATACAGTTATGCATAATAGTATTTATATTATTTATGCCTCTAACTAGAGCGTACCTTGAGCATATATGCTGTGACCCGAAAGATGGTGAACTATACTTGATCAGGTTGAAGTCAGGGGAAACCCTGATGGAAGACCGAAACAGTTCTGACGTGCAAATCGATTGTCAGAATTGAGTATAGGGGCGAAAGACCAATCGAACCATCTAGTAGCTGGTTCCCTCCGAAGTTTCCCTCAGGATAGCTGGTGCAATTAAAAATTATTTAAAATAATCTTATCTGGTAAAGCGAATGATTAGAGGCATTAGGGTCGAAACGACCTTAACCTATTCTCAAACTTTAAATGGGTAAGAACCTAACCTTTCTTGATATGAAGGTTTAGGTTGTGATATATTGTGCCCAGTGGGCCACTTTTGGTAAGCAGAACTGGCGCTGTGGGATGAACCAAACGTAATGTTACGGTGCCCAAATTAACAACTCATGCAGATACCATGAAAGGCGTTGGTTGCTTAAAACAGCAGGACGGTGGACATGGAAGTCGTAATCCGCTAAGGAGTGTGTAACAACTCACCTGCCGAAACAACTAGCCCTTAAAATGGATGGCGCTTAAGTTGTATACCTATACATTACCGCTAAAGTAGATGATTTATATTTAATTTCGATTGAATATAAATTTTGAAACTTTAGTGAGTAGGAGGGTACAATGGTGTGCTTAGAAGTGTTTGGCGTAAGCCTGCATGGAGCCGCTATTGGTACAGATCTTGGTGGTAGTAGCAAATAATCGAATGAGACCTTGGAGG
>CAWYQB010000620.1:50000-52500 GCA_963966105.1 Volucella zonaria | reverse complement strand
AATTATTATATTATTAATTTAATAAATTTTAAATTATAAAAATGATGGTAATAATAATAATAATAATAATGATGATGAAATGAAAGGAAATAATATAAAAATAATAAATAAAGGCAAATTGAATGACAACAATAAAAGAGAAATGTTTTGCAATATATTGTTTAATTAAAAAAATTTTATTAAATAATGGTTTATTGTTTGCTTATTTAATTATACCTTTAATAATTATTATTATTCCTTTAATATTATATGACTTATTCTAAACAAAATTTTAAATACTCTAAGCGGTGGATCACTTGGCTCATGGGTCGATGAAGAACGCAGCAAACTGTGCGTCATCGTGTGAACTGCAGGACACATGAACATCGACATTTTGAACGCATATCGCAGTCCATGCTGTTATGTACTTTAATTAATTTTGAAGTGCTGCTTGGACTACATATGGTTGAGGGTTGTGAGACTATTCTAAATAAGTTGCTTGTATATGAAAAAGAAGAAATTTATATTACTTTTTGGAAATATACTTAAGCACATGTTATATTATTGGATTTATTTTATTAAATTCATAATATTAATTTATAATATATACCTCAAAATAATGGAATCTTAGTATTCTATATTATCTATTTGTGAAGGAATGTCTAGTATAAAATATTTATTTAAACTAATATAGAAATATGCATTAATATGTTAATTAAATATTTCTACTGTGACAAGAGAAACTAAAATTAAAAAAAAAAAAAAAACCATAAACCAAAGTCGAAAATAATAATATAAATTATAATAGAATTGCCTCACACTTGATAATATATATAGAAAAGATTTACTTATTAAACTGATGAGTATATAAAATAATTTTTATTTATTTGTGTTAAACAACCTCAACTCATATGAGAAAACTCCCCGAATTTAAGCATATTAATGAGGGAAGGAAAAGAAACTAACCAGGATTTTCTTAGTAGCGGCGAGCGAAAAGAAAACAGTTCAGCACTAAGCCATTTTGTCTTTATGGCAAATATGGGATGCAGTGTATGGAACATCTATAATCTAGTATGAGAAATTAATGATTTAAGTCCTTCTTAAATGAGGCCATTTACCCATAGAGGGTGCCAGGCCCGTATAACGTTAATGATTACTAGAAGGTGTTTCCAAAGAGTCGTGTTGCTTGATAGTGCAGCACTAAGTGGGTGGTAAACTCCATCTAAAACTAAATATAACCATGAGACCGATAGTAAACAAGTACCGTGAGGGAAAGTTGAAAAGAACTCTGAATAGAGAGTTAAATAGTACGTGAAACTGCTTAGAGGTTAAGCCCGATGAACCTGAATATCCGTTATGGAAAATTCATCACTAATAAAGTTATATTCTTTAATATAATAGAAATGGTGTGCAATTTTTCCATATAAGGACATTGTAATCTGTTAATGTATTAAATATTTATCATAAGATCTTTTACTTAAGTTTATCCAAATTAGTTATTTTCGGATTTCTAACATAAGATAAATGTATTAGATTTGATAAATCATTGACAGATTTAATTATATATAGTGCTTAAATTTTACGGAATTTTACAATGGTAGGTAAATCTATTGATTTATTTATTTTATTGTATGCACTTATATGATTAACAATGCGATAGATTCAGGATACCTTCGGGACCCGTCTTGAAACACGGACCAAGGAGTCTAACATATGTGCAAGTCATTGGGTATTTTTAATAAAACCCAATGGCATAATTAACTTAACTGTTTTAATGGGATTAGTTTATGTTTTATTATGAAATATAAATTCAATCCCGGGGCGTTCTATACAGTTATGCATAATAGTATTTATATTATTTATGCCTCTAACTAGAGCGTACCTTGAGCATATATGCTGTGACCCGAAAGATGGTGAACTATACTTGATCAGGTTGAAGTCAGGGGAAACCCTGATGGAAGACCGAAACAGTTCTGACGTGCAAATCGATTGTCAGAATTGAGTATAGGGGCGAAAGACCAATCGAACCATCTAGTAGCTGGTTCCCTCCGAAGTTTCCCTCAGGATAGCTGGTGCAATTAAAAATTATTTAAAATAATCTTATCTGGTAAAGCGAATGATTAGAGGCATTAGGGTCGAAACGACCTTAACCTATTCTCAAACTTTAAATGGGTAAGAACCTAACCTTTCTTGATATGAAGGTTTAGGTTGTGATATATTGTGCCCAGTGGGCCACTTTTGGTAAGCAGAACTGGCGCTGTGGGATGAACCAAACGTAATGTTACGGTGCCCAAATTAACAACTCATGCAGATACCATGAAAGGCGTTGGTTGCTTAAAACAGCAGGACGGTGGACATGGAAGTCGTAATCCGCTAAGGAGTGTGTAACAACTCACCTGCCGAAGCAACTAGCCCTTAAAATGGATGGCGCTTAAGTTGTATACCTATACATTACCGCTAAAGTAGATGATTTATATTTAATTTCGATTGAATATAAATTTTGAAACTTTAGTGAGTAGGA
>CAWYQB010000620.1:30000-35000 GCA_963966105.1 Volucella zonaria | reverse complement strand
AGAAAAGTTGAAAGAAAAATTTCGATATTTTTTTCAAAGTCAGAAATAGTCAGAAATAGTCAGAAATATAAAAAAATCAATTGGAAAAAATATATATATGATTTTTAAGTGGAATTCATTTGAAATAGAGACTTCTCATTGAAACTGAGGGGTATATGAATTTTTTCTAAGTCCCGCTAGAATACTATTTGCTGATTGTGTGTTTAAAAGGTATTTTGTGAAATGTGTAATATTTACACTTTCACGAACTGGGGAGGAAACCTAGTTTCCTCTTTTTCATGGTATATTTAATATATTGTGAAATTACATTTTTGGTACGTCACGGCTATAAAAAAAATATTAAGTTATTTTTTTTGTGACTTGAAATCTATTTTATAGATTTCGTTCTAAGAAATGGGTACTGTTTAACTTTTATAATATTTTAAAAAAAATCAAATTTATATGCCAACAAGAATTATTAATTCTTTATTAAAAATAAATTTATATATTTAAATGATATATAAATAATGCTTTGAAATAAATTGGTACGTGAAAAATTATTATTTTGAAAACAATCATTGATAATGTTTTTATGAAAGGTTTACTTTTAAAATTACAATACAACTAAGTTCTGTATGCTCTTAGTTGGTAATAAAAAGTACAATATACCTTTGTTATAACTACATTAAGAAGTCCACTATTTTTTTATGTTAAATCTTATTCTATAGGGCAATAAATTTATATTATATTTATTGTCTTTCACCGTCCGGGGAGAAATCCTCATAAGTGTCATAAATAATAAGTCAGACATAATTGTAAAATGGAATGGATAATTAATGATGTGTTTCAAATGAAAGTTTCAAATAAATAATATAACATTATTCTGGTTGATCCTGCCAGTAGTTATATGCTTGTCTCAAAGATTAAGCCATGCATGTCTAAGTACACACGAATTAAAAGTGAAACCGCAAAAGGCTCATTATATCAGTTATGGTTCATTAGATCGTTAACAGTTACTTGGATAACTGTGGTAATTCTAGTTCTAGAGCTAATACATGCAATATAAACACGGACCTTTTGGAACGTGTGCTTTTATTAGGCTAAAACCAAGCGATTTTTTCGGAAATCGTTATTATGGTTGAACTCTAGATAATTTGCCGATCGTATGGTCTTGTACCGACGACAGATCTTTCAAATGTCTGCCCTATCAACTATTGATGGTAGTATCTAGGACTACCATGGTTGCAACGGGTAACGGGGAATCAGGGTTCGATTCCGGAGAGGGAGCCTGAGAAACGGCTACCACATCTAAGGAAGGCAGCAGGCGCGTAAATTACCCACTCCCAGTTCGGGGAGGTAGTGACGAAAAATAACAATACAGGACTCATATCCGAGGCCCTGTAATTGGAATGAGTACACTTTAAATCCTTTAACAAGGACCAATTGGAGGGCAAGTCTGGTGCCAGCAGCCGCGGTAATTCCAGCTCCAATAGCGTATATTAAAGTTGTTGCGGTTAAAACGTTCGTAGTTGAATTTGTGCTTCATATTGGTAGTACAACTATAATTGTGGATTGTACATTACTTTATTTATGCAAGCGTATTACCGGTGGAGTTCTAATATATAATGGTCATTGTATCATTATGTATACCTCCTATTTAAACCTGCTTCAGTGCTCTTCATCGAGTGTTGTTGTGGGCCGGTACAGTTACTTTGAACAAATTAGAGTGCTTAAAGCAGGCTCCAAATGCCTGAATATTTTGTGCATGGAATAATGAAATAAGACCTCTGTTCTACTTTCATTGGTTTTTAGATCAAGAGGTAATGATTAATAGAAGCAGTTTGGGGGCATTAGTATTACGACGCGAGAGGTGAAATTCTTGGACCGTCGTAAGACTAACTTAAGCGAAAGCATTTGCCAAAGATGTTTTCATTAATCAAGAACGAAAGTTAGAGGTTCGAAGGCGATCAGATACCGCCCTAGTTCTAACCATAAACGATGCCAGCTAGCAATTGGGTGTAGCTACTACTATGGCTCTCTCAGTCGCTTCCCGGGAAACCAAAGCTTTTGGGCTCCGGGGGAAGTATGGTTGCAAAGCTGAAACTTAAAGGAATTGACGGAAGGGCACCACCAGGAGTGGAGCCTGCGGCTTAATTTGACTCAACACGGGAAAACTTACCAGGTCCGAACATAAGTGTGTAAGACAGATTGATAGCTCTTTCTCGAATCTATGGGTGGTGGTGCATGGCCGTTCTTAGTTCGTGGAGTGATTTGTCTGGTTAATTCCGATAACGAACGAGACTCAAATATATTAAATAGATGCTTTCAGGATTATGGTGCTGAAGCTTATATAGCCTTCATTCATGAATACAGTAAAATGTATGAGTGTTTGAATGGGTTTATGTAAGTGGAGCCGTACCTGTTTGTTTGTCCCATTATAAGGACACTAGCTTCTTAAATGGACAAATTGCGTCTAGCAATAATGAGATTGAGCAATAACAGGTCTGTGATGCCCTTAGATGTCCTGGGCTGCACGCGCGCTACAATGAAAGTATCAACGTGTATTTCCTAGACCGAGAGGTCCGGGTAAACCGCTGAACCACTTTCATGCTTGGGATTGTGAACTGAAACTGTTCACATGAACTTGGAATTCCCAGTAAGTGTGAGTCATTAACTCGTATTGATTACGTCCCTGCCCTTTGTACACACCGCCCGTCGCTACTACCGATTGAATTATTTAGTGAGGTCTCCGGACGTGATCACTGTGACGCTCACGTGTTACGGTTGTTTCGCAGAAGTTGACCGAACTTGATTATTTAGAGGAAGTAAAAGTCGTAACAAGGTTTCCGTAGGTGAACCTGCGGAAGGATCATTAACGTGTTCCTTCTACAAAAATATTAAAAATTAAAGCATTTATCCAAAGATTATTATTTGAAGGCATCTTACTTACTCTTAAAAATAAATACATAGAAAATTTATATTTAAATTAAAATATATAATAAATATCAATTGTACATACTAAGAACGAAATTAATATATAAGAGGCAAAAGAAAAACACAAAAACATAAAGATACAAAGATACAAACGAAATAAATTATATAGCAAGTGAAACATATAAAATATTCAATTATAATATTAATGAATAAAATACAAATACCCAATTATAAGTGTACAAGATATTATATTAATATATATTTATTTTTTATATAAATACATATATGTATAAGTAAGAGTTATGTAAGAACTTAATGTCACATGTTGTACTTATTTTTTCTATATAGAAAATTAAGTTACGATTCCTTATGGAATTGGACATTCGCAACAATAGGCATTAGGTTAAAAAAGAAACATTTCATTAATTATTATATTATTAATTTAATAAATTTTAAATTATAAAAATGATGGTAATAATAATAATAATAATAATGATGATGAAATGAAAGGAAATAATATAAAAATAATAAATAAAGGCAAATTGAATGACAACAATAAAAGAGAAATGTTTTGCAATATATTGTTTAATTAAAAAAATTTTATTAAATAATGGTTTATTGTTTGCTTATTTAATTATACCTTTAATAATTATTATTATTCCTTTAATATTATATGACTTATTCTAAACAAAATTTTAAATACTCTAAGCGGTGGATCACTTGGCTCATGGGTCGATGAAGAACGCAGCAAACTGTGCGTCATCGTGTGAACTGCAGGACACATGAACATCGACATTTTGAACGCATATCGCAGTCCATGCTGTTATGTACTTTAATTAATTTTGAAGTGCTGCTTGGACTACATATGGTTGAGGGTTGTGAGACTATTCTAAATAAGTTGCTTGTATATGAAAAAGAAGAAATTTATATTACTTTTTGGAAATATACTTAAGCACATGTTATATTATTGGATTTATTTTATTAAATTCATAATATTAATTTATAATATATACCTCAAAATAATGGAATCTTAGTATTCTATATTATCTATTTGTGAAGGAATGTCTAGTATAAAATATTTATTTAAACTAATATAGAAATATGCATTAATATGTTAATTAAATATTTCTACTGTGACAAGAGAAACTAAAATTAAAAAAAAAAAAAAAACCATAAACCAAAGTCGAAAATAATAATATAAATTATAATAGAATTGCCTCACACTTGATAATATATATAGAAAAGATTTACTTATTAAACTGATGAGTATATAAAATAATTTTTATTTATTTGTGTTAAACAACCTCAACTCATATGAGAAAACTCCCCGAATTTAAGCATATTAATGAGGGAAGGAAAAGAAACTAACCAGGATTTTCTTAGTAGCGGCGAGCGAAAAGAAAACAGTTCAGCACTAAGCCATTTTGTCTTTATGGCAAATATGGGATGCAGTGTATGGAACATCTATAATCTAGTATGAGAAATTAATGATTTAAGTCCTTCTTAAATGAGGCCATTTACCCATAGAGGGTGCCAGGCCCGTATAACGTTAATGATTACTAGAAGGTGTTTCCAAAGAGTCGTGTTGCTTGATAGTGCAGCACTAAGTGGGTGGTAAACTCCATCTAAAACTAAATATAACCATGAGACCGATAGTAAACAAGTACCGTGAGGGAAAGTTGAAAAGAACTCTGAATAGAGAGTTAAATAGTACGTGAAACTGCTTAGAGGTTAAGCCCGATGAACCTGAATATCCGTTATGGAAAATTCATCACTAATAAAGTTATATTCTTTAATATAATAGAAATGGTGTGCAATTTTTCCATATAAGGACATTGTAATCTGTTAATGTATTAAATATTTATCATAAGATCTTTTACTTAAGTTTATCCAAATTAGTTATTTTCGGATTTCTAACATAAGATAAATGTATTAGATTTGATAAATCATTGACAGATTTAATTATATATAGTGCTTAAATTTTACGGAATTTTACAATGGTAGGTAAATCTATTGATTTATTTATTTTATTGTATGCACTTATATGATTAACAATGCGATAGATTCAGGATACCTTCGGGACCCGT
>CAWYQB010000620.1:7500-10000 GCA_963966105.1 Volucella zonaria | reverse complement strand
TTAATGATTTAAGTCCTTCTTAAATGAGGCCATTTACCCATAGAGGGTGCCAGGCCCGTATAACGTTAATGATTACTAGAAGGTGTTTCCAAAGAGTCGTGTTGCTTGATAGTGCAGCACTAAGTGGGTGGTAAACTCCATCTAAAACTAAATATAACCATGAGACCGATAGTAAACAAGTACCGTGAGGGAAAGTTGAAAAGAACTCTGAATAGAGAGTTAAATAGTACGTGAAACTGCTTAGAGGTTAAGCCCGATGAACCTGAATATCCGTTATGGAAAATTCATCACTAATAAAGTTATATTCTTTAATATAATAGAAATGGTGTGCAATTTTTCCATATAAGGACATTGTAATCTGTTAATGTATTAAATATTTATCATAAGATCTTTTACTTAAGTTTATCCAAATTAGTTATTTTCGGATTTCTAACATAAGATAAATGTATTAGATTTGATAAATCATTGACAGATTTAATTATATATAGTGCTTAAATTTTACGGAATTTTACAATGGTAGGTAAATCTATTGATTTATTTATTTTATTGTATGCACTTATATGATTAACAATGCGATAGATTCAGGATACCTTCGGGACCCGTCTTGAAACACGGACCAAGGAGTCTAACATATGTGCAAGTCATTGGGTATTTTTAATAAAACCCAATGGCATAATTAACTTAACTGTTTTAATGGGATTAGTTTATGTTTTATTATGAAATATAAATTCAATCCCGGGGCGTTCTATACAGTTATGCATAATAGTATTTATATTATTTATGCCTCTAACTAGAGCGTACCTTGAGCATATATGCTGTGACCCGAAAGATGGTGAACTATACTTGATCAGGTTGAAGTCAGGGGAAACCCTGATGGAAGACCGAAACAGTTCTGACGTGCAAATCGATTGTCAGAATTGAGTATAGGGGCGAAAGACCAATCGAACCATCTAGTAGCTGGTTCCCTCCGAAGTTTCCCTCAGGATAGCTGGTGCAATTAAAAATTATTTAAAATAATCTTATCTGGTAAAGCGAATGATTAGAGGCATTAGGGTCGAAACGACCTTAACCTATTCTCAAACTTTAAATGGGTAAGAACCTAACCTTTCTTGATATGAAGGTTTAGGTTGTGATATATTGTGCCCAGTGGGCCACTTTTGGTAAGCAGAACTGGCGCTGTGGGATGAACCAAACGTAATGTTACGGTGCCCAAATTAACAACTCATGCAGATACCATGAAAGGCGTTGGTTGCTTAAAACAGCAGGACGGTGGACATGGAAGTCGTAATCCGCTAAGGAGTGTGTAACAACTCACCTGCCGAAGCAACTAGCCCTTAAAATGGATGGCGCTTAAGTTGTATACCTATACATTACCGCTAAAGTAGATGATTTATATTTAATTTCGATTGAATATAAATTTTGAAACTTTAGTGAGTAGGAGGGTACAATGGTGTGCTTAGAAGTGTTTGGCGTAAGCCTGCATGGAGCCGCTATTGGTACAGATCTTGGTGGTAGTAGCAAATAATCGAATGAGACCTTGGAGGACTGAAGTGGAGAAGGGTTTCGTGTGAACAGTGGTTGATCACGAGTTAGTCGGTCCTAAGTTTAAGGCGAAAGCCGAAAATTTTCAAGTTAAAAAAATATAATTATATATCTCATTGTATATAAAGAAATTTTAACACTTGATTATTTTTGAACGAAAGGGAATACGGTTCCAATTCCGTAACCTGTTGGGTATACGTTTGTTATTAAAAATGGGCATTTCGCTCATCCTGGCAACAGGAACGACCATAAAGAAGCCGTCGAGAGATATCGAAAGAGTTTTCTTTTCTGTTTTATAGTCGTACTACCATGGAAGTCTTTCGAAGAGAGATATGGTAGATGGACTAGAAGAGCATGACATTTACTGTTGTGTCGATATTTTCTCTTCGGACCTTGAAAATTTATGGTGGGGTCACGCAAACTTCTCAACAGGCCGTACCGATATCCGCAGCTGGTCTCCAAGGTGAAGAGTCTCTAGTCGATAGAATAATGTAGGTAAGGGAAGTCGGCAAATTAGATCCGTAACTTCGGGATAAGGATTGGCTCTGAAGATTGAGATAGTCGGGCTTGAATTGGAAGCAATAACATGGTTTATGTACTCGTTCTGGGTAAATAGAGATCTTCGGATTTTGTTCCCCGGATAGTAGTTTACGTAACCAATTGTGGAATTTTCTTGCTAAAAGTCTTAAGATTTATCGTAAGATATATTTTTTTGATTTATAACGACTATCAATTAACAATCAATTCAGAACTGGCACGGACTTGGGGAATCCGACTGTCTAATTAAAACAAAGCATTGTGATGGCCCTAACGGGTGTTGACACAATGTGATTTCTGCCCAGTGCTCTGAATGTCAAAGTGAAGAAATTCAAGTAAGCGCGGGTAAACGGCGGGAGTAACTATGACTCTCTTAACACCAGAGTACAGCAGGTAAATCTTCATAGAAATCAGAGGGGTT
>CAWYQB010000620.1:0-2500 GCA_963966105.1 Volucella zonaria | reverse complement strand
AAAATATAGTCCCGCTAGAATGCCATTTGCTGTTTGTGTGTTTAAAAGGTATATTATGAGAAGTGTAAAAATGAACAATTCCATAGAAGGTCAGATTATATGAGAAAAAAAATCGAAAATTTTTCTAAGTCCCAAAAATGAAAAATCAACTGAAAAATTTAATTTTCATAATAAATAAAGAAAAGTTGAAAGAAAAATGAAAAATCAACTGAAAAATTAAATTTTCATAATAAATAAAGAAAAGTTGAAAGAAAAATTTCGATATTTTTTTCAAAGTCAGAAATAGTCAGAAATAGTCAGAAATATAAAAAAATCAATTGGAAAAAATATATATATGATTTTTAAGTGGAATTCATTTGAAATAGAGACTTCTCATTGAAACTGAGGGGTATATGAATTTTTTCTAAGTCCCGCTAGAATACTATTTGCTGATTGTGTGTTTAAAAGGTATTTTGTGAAATGTGTAATATTTACACTTTCACAAACTGGGGAGGAAACCTAGTTTCCTCTTTTTCATGGTATATTTAATATATTGTGAAATTACATTTTTGGTACGTCACGGCTATAAAAAAAATATTAAGTTATTTTTTTTGTGACTTGAAATCTATTTTATAGATTTCGTTCTAAGAAATGGGTACTGTTTAACTTTTATAATATTTTAAAAAAAATCAAATTTATATGCCAACAAGAATTATTAATTCTTTATTAAAAATAAATTTATATATTTAAATGATATATAAATAATGCTTTGAAATAAATTGGTACGTGAAAAATTATTATTTTGAAAACAATCATTGATAATGTTTTTATGAAAGGTTTACTTTTAAAATTACAATACAACTAAGTTCTGTATGCTCTTAGTTGGTAATAAAAAGTACAATATACCTTTGTTATAACTACATTAAGAAGTCCACTATTTTTTTATGTTAAATCTTATTCTATAGGGCAATAAATTTATATTATATTTATTGTCTTTCACCGTCCGGGGAGAAATCCTCATAAGTGTCATAAATAATAAGTCAGACATAATTGTAAAATGGAATGGATAATTAATGATGTGTTTCAAATGAAAGTTTCAAATAAATAATATAACATTATTCTGGTTGATCCTGCCAGTAGTTATATGCTTGTCTCAAAGATTAAGCCATGCATGTCTAAGTACACACGAATTAAAAGTGAAACCGCAAAAGGCTCATTATATCAGTTATGGTTCATTAGATCGTTAACAGTTACTTGGATAACTGTGGTAATTCTAGAGCTAATACATGCAATATAAACACGGACCTTTTGGAACGTGTGCTTTTATTAGGCTAAAACCAAGCGATTTTTTCGGAAATCGTTATTATGGTTGAACTCTAGATAATTTGCCGATCGTATGGTCTTGTACCGACGACAGATCTTTCAAATGTCTGCCCTATCAACTATTGATGGTAGTATCTAGGACTACCATGGTTGCAACGGGTAACGGGGAATCAGGGTTCGATTCCGGAGAGGGAGCCTGAGAAACGGCTACCACATCTAAGGAAGGCAGCAGGCGCGTAAATTACCCACTCCCAGTTCGGGGAGGTAGTGACGAAAAATAACAATACAGGACTCATATCCGAGGCCCTGTAATTGGAATGAGTACACTTTAAATCCTTTAACAAGGACCAATTGGAGGGCAAGTCTGGTGCCAGCAGCCGCGGTAATTCCAGCTCCAATAGCGTATATTAAAGTTGTTGCGGTTAAAACGTTCGTAGTTGAATTTGTGCTTCATATTGGTAGTACAACTATAATTGTGGATTGTACATTACTTTATTTATGCAAGCGTATTACCGGTGGAGTTCTAATATATAATGGTCATTGTATCATTATGTATACCTCCTATTTAAACCTGCTTCAGTGCTCTTCATCGAGTGTTGTTGTGGGCCGGTACAGTTACTTTGAACAAATTAGAGTGCTTAAAGCAGGCTCCAAATGCCTGAATATTTTGTGCATGGAATAATGAAATAAGACCTCTGTTCTACTTTCATTGGTTTTTAGATCAAGAGGTAATGATTAATAGAAGCAGTTTGGGGGCATTAGTATTACGACGCGAGAGGTGAAATTCTTGGACCGTCGTAAGACTAACTTAAGCGAAAGCATTTGCCAAAGATGTTTTCATTAATCAAGAACGAAAGTTAGAGGTTCGAAGGCGATCAGATACCGCCCTAGTTCTAACCATAAACGATGCCAGCTAGCAATTGGGTGTAGCTACTACTATGGCTCTCTCAGTCGCTTCCCGGGAAACCAAAGCTTTTGGGCTCCGGGGGAAGTATGGTTGCAAAGCTGAAACTTAAAGGAATTGACGGAAGGGCACCACCAGGAGTGGAGCCTGCGGCTTAATTTGACTCAACACGGGAAAACTTACCAGGTCCGAACATAAGTGTGTAAGACAGATTGATAGCTCTTTCTCGAATCTATGGGTGGTGGTGCATGGCCGTTCTTAGTTCGTGGAGTGATTTGTCTGGTTAATTCCGAT
>CAWYQB010000619.1:430000-438080 GCA_963966105.1 Volucella zonaria | reverse complement strand
GACCTTCTATGGAATTGTTCATTTTTACACTTCTCATAATATACCTTTTAAACACACAAACAGCAAATGGCATTCTAGCGGGACTTAGAAAAATTTTCGAAATTTTCAAGAAAAAAAATTTTTGACATACACCTCAGTTTCATTGAGAAGTCTCTATTTCAAATGAATTCCACTTAAAAATCATATATATATTTTTTCCAATTGATTTTTTTATATTTCTGACTATTTCTGACTTTGAAAAAAATATCGAAATTTTTCTTTCAACTTTTCTTTATTTATTATGAAAATTTAATTTTTCAGTTGATTTTTCATTCTTCTTTCAACTTTTCTTTATTTATTATGAAAATTAAATTTTTCAGTTGATTTTTCATTTTTGGGACTTAGAAAAATTTTCGAAATTTTCAAGAAAAAAAATTTTTGACATACACCTCAGTTTCATTGAGAAGTCTCTATTTCAAATGAATTCCACTTAAAAATCATATATATATTTTTTCCAATTGATTTTTTTATATTTCTGACTATTTCTGACTTTGAAAAAAATATCGAAATTTTTCTTTCAACTTTTCTTTATTTATTATGAAAATTTAATTTTTCAGTTGATTTTTCATTCTTCTTTCAACTTTTCTTTATTTATTATGAAAATTAAATTTTTCAGTTGATTTTTCATTTTTGGGACTTAGAAAAATTTTCGATTTTTTTTCTCATATAATCTGACCTTCTATGGAATTGTTCATTTTTACACTTCTCATAATATACCTTTTAAACACACAAACAGCAAATGGCATTCTAGCGGGACTATATTTTTTCCAATTGATTTTTTTATATTTCTGACTATTTCTGACTATTTCTGACTTTGAAAAAAATATCGAAATTTTTCTTTCAACTTTTCTTTATTTATTATGAAAATTTAATTTTTCAGTTGATTTTTCATTTTTCTTTCAACTTTTCTTTATTTATTATGAAAATTAAATTTTTCAGTTGATTTTTCATTTTTGGGACTTAGAAAAATTTTCGAAATTTTCAAGAAAAAAAATTTTTCACATACACCTCAGTTTCATTGAGAAGTTTCTATTTCAAATGCATTTCACTTAAAAATCAAAAAAATTGATTTTTTTATATTTCTGACTTTGAAAAAAATATCGAAATTTTTCTTTCAACTTTTCTTTATTTATTATGAAAATTTAATTTTTCTGTTGATTTTTCATTTTTCTTTCAACTTTTCTTTATTTATTATGAAAATTAAATTTTTCAGTTGATTTTTCATTTTTGGGACTTAGAAAAATTTTCGAAATTTTCAAGAAAAAAAATTTTTCACATACACCTCAGTTTCATTGAGAAGTTTCTATTTCAAATGCATTTCACTTAAAAATCAAAAAAATTGATTTTTTTATATTTCTGACTTTGAAAAAAATATCGAAATTTTTCTTTCAACTTTTCTTTATTTATTATGAAAATTTAATTTTTCAGTTGATTTTTCATTTTTCTTTCAACTTTTCTTTATTTATTATGAAAATTTAATTTTTCAGTTGATTTTTCATTTTTCTTTCAACTTTTCTTTATTTATTATGAAAATTAAATTTTTCAGTTGATTTTTCATTTTTGGGACTTAGAAAAATTTTCGATTTTTTTTCTCATATAATCTGACCTTCTATGGAATTGTTCATTTTTACACTTCTCATAATATACCTTTTAAACACACAAACAGCAAATGGCATTCTAGCGGGACTTAGAAAAATTTTCGAAATTTTCAAGAAAAAAAATTTTTGACATACACCTCAGTTTCATTGAGAAGTCTCTATTTCAAATGAATTCCACTTAAAAATCATATATATATTTTTTCCAATTGATTTTTTTATATTTCTGACTATTTCTGACTTTGAAAAAAATATCGAAATTTTTCTTTCAACTTTTCTTTATTTATTATGAAAATTTAATTTTTCAGTTGATTTTTCATTTTTCTTTCAACTTTTCTTTATTTATTATGAAAATTAAATTTTTCAGTTGATTTTTCATTTTTGGGACTTAGAAAAATTTTCGAAATTTTCAAGAAAAAAAATTTTTCACATACACCTCAGTTTCATTGAGAAGTTTCTATTTCAAATGCATTTCACTTAAAAATCAAAAAAATTGATTTTTTTATATTTCTGACTTTGAAAAAAATATCGAAATTTTTCTTTCAACTTTTCTTTATTTATTATGAAAATTTAATTTTTCAGTTGATTTTTCATTTTTCTTTCAACTTTTCTTTATTTATTATGAAAATTAAATTTTTCAGTTGATTTTTCATTTTTGGGACTTAGAAAAATTTTCGATTTTTTTTCTCATATAATCTGACCTTCTATGGAATTGTTCATTTTTACACTTCTCATAATATACCTTTTAAACACACAAACAGCAAATGGCATTCTAGCGGGACTATATTTTTTCCAATTGATTTTTTTATATTTCTGACTATTTCTGACTATTTCTGACTTTGAAAAAAATATCGAAATTTTTCTTTCAACTTTTCTTTATTTATTATGAAAATTTAATTTTTCAGTTGATTTTTCATTTTTCTTTCAACTTTTCTTTATTTATTATGAAAATTAAATTTTTCAGTTGATTTTTCATTTTTGGGACTTAGAAAAATTTTCGAAATTTTCAAGAAAAAAAATTTTTCACATACACCTCAGTTTCATTGAGAAGTTTCTATTTCAAATGCATTTCACTTAAAAATCAAAAAAATTGATTTTTTTATATTTCTGACTTTGAAAAAAATATCGAAATTTTTCTTTCAACTTTTCTTTATTTATTATGAAAATTTAATTTTTCAGTTGATTTTTCATTTTTCTTTCAACTTTTCTTTATTTATTATGAAAATTAAATTTTTCAGTTGATTTTTCATTTTTGGGACTTAGAAAAATTTTCGATTTTTTTTCTCATATAATCTGACCTTCTATGGAATTGTTCATTTTTACACTTCTCATAATATACCTTTTAAACACACAAACAGCAAATGGCATTCTAGCGGGACTTAGAAAAATTTTCGAAATTTTCAAGAAAAAAAATTTTTGACATACACCTCAGTTTCATTGAGAAGTCTCTATTTCAAATGAATTCCACTTAAAAATCATATATATATTTTTTCCAATTGATTTTTTTATATTTCTGACTATTTCTGACTTTGAAAAAAATATCGAAATTTTTCTTTCAACTTTTCTTTATTTATTATGAAAATTTAATTTTTCAGTTGATTTTTCATTTTTCTTTCAACTTTTCTTTATTTATTATGAAAATTAAATTTTTCAGTTGATTTTTCATTTTTGGGACTTAGAAAAATTTTCGAAATTTTCAAGAAAAAAAATTTTTCACATACACCTCAGTTTCATTGAGAAGTTTCTATTTCAAATGCATTTCACTTAAAAATCAAAAAAATTGATTTTTTTATATTTCTGACTTTGAAAAAAATATCGAAATTTTTCTTTCAACTTTTCTTTATTTATTATGAAAATTTAATTTTTCAGTTGATTTTTCATTTTTCTTTCAACTTTTCTTTATTTATTATGAAAATTAAATTTTTCAGTTGATTTTTCATTTTTGGGACTTAGAAAAATTTTCGATTTTTTTTCTCATATAATCTGACCTTCTATGGAATTGTTCATTTTTACACTTCTCATAATATACCTTTTAAACACACAAACAGCAAATGGCATTCTAGCGGGACTATATTTTTTCCAATTGATTTTTTTATATTTCTGACTATTTCTGACTATTTCTGACTTTGAAAAAAATATCGAAATTTTTCTTTCAACTTTTCTTTATTTATTATGAAAATTTAATTTTTCAGTTGATTTTTCATTTTTCTTTCAACTTTTCTTTATTTATTATGAAAATTAAATTTTTCAGTTGATTTTTCATTTTTGGGACTTAGAAAAATTTTCGAAATTTTCAAGAAAAAAAATTTTTCACATACACCTCAGTTTCATTGAGAAGTTTCTATTTCAAATGCATTTCACTTAAAAATCAAAAAAATTGATTTTTTTATATTTCTGACTTTGAAAAAAATATCGAAATTTTTCTTTCAACTTTTCTTTATTTATTATGAAAATTTAATTTTTCAGTTGATTTTTCATTTTTCTTTCAACTTTTCTTTATTTATTATGAAAATTAAATTTTTCAGTTGATTTTTCATTTTTGGGACTTAGAAAAATTTTCGATTTTTTTTCTCATATAATCTGACCTTCTATGGAATTGTTCATTTTTACACTTCTCATAATATACCTTTTAAACACACAAACAGCAAATGGCATTCTAGCGGGACTTAGAAAAATTTTCGAAATTTTCAAGAAAAAAATTTTTTGACATACACCTCAGTTTCATTGAGAAGTCTCTATTTCAAATGAATTCCACTTAAAAATCATATATATATTTTTTCCAATTGATTTTTTTATATTTCTGACTATTTCTGACTTTGAAAAAAATATCGAAATTTTTCTTTCAACTTTTCTTTATTTATTATGAAAATTAAATTTTTCAGTTGATTTTTCATTTTTCTTTCAACTTTTCTTTATTTATTATGAAAATTAAATTTTTCAGTTGATTTTTCATTTTTGGGACTTAGAAAAATTTTCGATTTTTTTTCTCATATAATCTGACCTTCTATGGAATTGTTCATTTTTACACTTCTCATAATATACCTTTTAAACACACAAACAGCAAATGGCATTCTAGCGGGACTTAGAAAAATTTTCGAAATTTTCAAGAAAAAAAATTTTTGACATACACCTCAGTTTCATTGAGAAGTCTCTATTTCAAATGAATTCCACTTAAAAATCATATATATATTTTTTCCAATTGATTTTTTTATATTTCTGACTATTTCTGACTTTGAAAAAAATATCGAAATTTTTCTTTCAACTTTTCTTTATTTATTATGAAAATTTAATTTTTCAGTTGATTTTTCATTTTTCTTTCAACTTTTCTTTATTTATTATGAAAATTAAATTTTTCAGTTGATTTTTCATTTTTGGGACTTAGAAAAATTTTCGATTTTTTTTCTCATATAATCTGACCTTCTATGGAATTGTTCATTTTTACACTTCTCATAATATACCTTTTAAACACACAAACAGCAAATGGCATTCTAGCGGGACTTAGAAAAATTTTCGAAATTTTCAAGAAAAAAAATTTTTGACATACACCTCAGTTTCATTGAGAAGTCTCTATTTCAAATGAATTCCACTTAAAAATCATATATATATTTTTTCCAATTGATTTTTTTATATTTCTGACTATTTCTGACTTTGAAAAAAATATCGAAATTTTTCTTTCAACTTTTCTTTATTTATTATGAAAATTTAATTTTTCAGTTGATTTTTCATTCTTCTTTCAACTTTTCTTTATTTATTATGAAAATTAAATTTTTCAGTTGATTTTTCATTTTTGGGACTTAGAAAAATTTTCGAAATTTTCAAGAAAAAAAATTTTTGACATACACCTCAGTTTCATTGAGAAGTCTCTATTTCAAATGAATTCCACTTAAAAATCATATATATATTTTTTCCAATTGATTTTTTTATATTTCTGACTATTTCTGACTTTGAAAAAAATATCGAAATTTTTCTTTCAACTTTTCTTTATTTATTATGAAAATTTAATTTTTCAGTTGATTTTTCATTTTTCTTTCAACTTTTCTTTATTTATTATGAAAATTAAATTTTTCAGTTGATTTTTCATTTTTGGGACTTAGAAAAATTTTCGATTTTTTTTCTCATATAATCTGACCTTCTATGGAATTGTTCATTTTTACACTTCTCATAATATACCTTTTAAACACACAAACAGCAAATGGCATTCTAGCGGGACTTAGAAAAATTTTCGAAATTTTCAAGAAAAAAAATTTTTGACATACACCTCAGTTTCATTGAGAAGTCTCTATTTCAAATGAATTCCACTTAAAAATCATATATATATTTTTTCCAATTGATTTTTTTATATTTCTGACTATTTCTGACTTTGAAAAAAATATCGAAATTTTTCTTTCAACTTTTCTTTATTTATTATGAAAATTTAATTTTTCAGTTGATTTTTCATTCTTCTTTCAACTTTTCTTTATTTATTATGAAAATTAAATTTTTCAGTTGATTTTTCATTTTTGGGACTTAGAAAAATTTTCGATTTTTTTTCTCATATAATCTGACCTTCTATGGAATTGTTCATTTTTACACTTCTCATAATATACCTTTTAAACACACAAACAGCAAATGGCATTCTAGCGGGACTTAGAAAAATTTTCGAAATTTTCAAGAAAAAAAATTTTTGACATACACCTCAGTTTCATTGAGAAGTCTCTATTTCAAATGAATTCCACTTAAAAATCATATATATATTTTTTCCAATTGATTTTTTTATATTTCTGACTATTTCTGACTTTGAAAAAAATATCGAAATTTTTCTTTCAACTTTTCTTTATTTATTATGAAAATTTAATTTTTCAGTTGATTTTTCATTTTTCTTTCAACTTTTCTTTATTTATTATGAAAATTAAATTTTTCAGTTGATTTTTCATTTTTGGGACTTAGAAAAATTTTCGATTTTTTTTCTCATATAATCTGACCTTCTATGGAATTGTTCATTTTTACACTTCTCATAATATACCTTTTAAACACACAAACAGCAAATGGCATTCTAGCGGGACTTAGAAAAATTTTCGAAATTTTCAAGAAAAAAAATTTTTGACATACACCTCAGTTTCATTGAGAAGTCTCTATTTCAAATGAATTCCACTTAAAAATCATATATATATTTTTTCCAATTGATTTTTTTATATTTCTGACTATTTCTGACTTTGAAAAAAATATCGAAATTTTTCTTTCAACTTTTCTTTATTTATTATGAAAATTTAATTTTTCAGTTGATTTTTCATTCTTCTTTCAACTTTTCTTTATTTATTATGAAAATTAAATTTTTCAGTTGATTTTTCATTTTTGGGACTTAGAAAAATTTTCGAAATTTTCAAGAAAAAAAATTTTTGACATACACCTCAGTTTCATTGAGAAGTCTCTATTTCAAATGAATTCCACTTAAAAATCATATATATATTTTTTCCAATTGATTTTTTTATATTTCTGACTATTTCTGACTTTGAAAAAAATATCGAAATTTTTCTTTCAACTTTTCTTTATTTATTATGAAAATTTAATTTTTCAGTTGATTTTTCATTTTTCTTTCAACTTTTCTTTATTTATTATGAAAATTAAATTTTTCAGTTGATTTTTCATTTTTGGGACTTAGAAAAATTTTCGATTTTTTTTCTCATATAATCTGACCTTCTATGGAATTGTTCATTTTTACACTTCTCATAATATACCTTTTAAACACACAAACAGCAAATGGCATTCTAGCGGGACTTAGAAAAATTTTCGAAATTTTCAAGAAAAAAAATTTTTGACATACACCTCAGTTTCATTGAGAAGTCTCTATTTCAAATGAATTCCACTTAAAAATCATATATATATTTTTTCCAATTGATTTTTTTATATTTCTGACTATTTCTGACTTTGAAAAAAATATCGAAATTTTTCTTTCAACTTTTCTTTATTTATTATGAAAATTTAATTTTTCAGTTGATTTTTCATTCTTCTTTCAACTTTTCTTTATTTATTATGAAAATTAAATTTTTCAGTTGATTTTTCATTTTTGGGACTTAGAAAAATTTTCGAAATTTTCAAGAAAAAAAATTTTTGACATACACCTCAGTTTCATTGAGAAGTCTCTATTTCAAATGAATTCCACTTAAAAATCATATATATATTTTTTCCAATTGATTTTTTTATATTTCTGACTATTTCTGACTTTGAAAAAAATATCGAAATTTTTCTTTCAACTTTTCTTTATTTATTATGAAAATTTAATTTTTCAGTTGATTTTTCATTTTTCTTTCAACTTTTCTTTATTTATTATGAAAATTAAATTTTTCAGTTGATTTTTCATTTTTGGGACTTAGAAAAATTTTCGATTTTTTTTCTCATATAATCTGACCTTCTATGGAATTGTTCATTTTTACACTTCTCATAATATACCTTTTAAACACACAAACAGC
>CAWYQB010000619.1:417500-425000 GCA_963966105.1 Volucella zonaria | reverse complement strand
GTTATAAATCAAAAAAATATATCTTACGATAAATCTTAAGACTTTTAGCAAGAAAATTCCACAATTGGTTACGTAAACTACTATCCGGGGAACAAAATCCGAAGATCTCTATTTACCCAGAACGAGTACATAAACCATGTTATTGCTTCCAATTCAAGCCCGACTATCTCAATCTTCAGAGCCAATCCTTATCCCGAAGTTACGGATCTAATTTGCCGACTTCCCTTACCTACATTATTCTATCGACTAGAGACTCTTCACCTTGGAGACCAGCTGCGGATATCGGTACGGCCTGTTGAGAAGTTTGCGTGACCCCACCATAAATTTTCAAGGTCCGAAGAGAAAATATCGACACAACAGTAAATGTCATGCTCTTCTAGTCCATCTACCATATCTCTCTTCGAAAGACTTCCATGGTAGTACGACTATAAAACAGAAAAGAAAACTCTTTCGATATCTCTCGACGGCTTCTTTATGGTCGTTCCTGTTGCCAGGATGAGCGAAATGCCCATTTTTAATAACAAACGTATACCCAACAGGTTACGGAATTGGAACCGTATTCCCTTTCGTTCAAAAATAATCAAGTGTTAAAATTTCTTTATATACAATGAGATATATAATTATATTTTTTTAACTTGAAAATTTTCGGCTTTCGCCTTAAACTTAGGACCGACTAACTCGTGATCAACCACTGTTCACACGAAACCCTTCTCCACTTCAGTCCTCCAAGGTCTCATTCGATTATTTGCTACTACCACCAAGATCTGTACCAATAGCGGCTCCATGCAGGCTTACGCCAAACACTTCTAAGCACACCATTGTACCCTCCTACTCACTAAAGTTTCAAAATTTATATTCAATCGAAATTAAATATAAATCATCTACTTTAGCGGTAATGTATAGGTATACAACTTAAGCGCCATCCATTTTAAGGGCTAGTTGCTTCGGCAGGTGAGTTGTTACACACTCCTTAGCGGATTACGACTTCCATGTCCACCGTCCTGCTGTTTTAAGCAACCAACGCCTTTCATGGTATCTGCATGAGTTGTTAATTTGGGCACCGTAACATTACGTTTGGTTCATCCCACAGCGCCAGTTCTGCTTACCAAAAGTGGCCCACTGGGCACAATATATCACAACCTAAACCTTCATATCAAGAAAGGTTAGGTTCTTACCCATTTAAAGTTTGAGAATAGGTTAAGGTCGTTTCGACCCTAATGCCTCTAATCATTCGCTTTACCAGATAAGATTATTTTAAATAATTTTTAAATGCACCAGCTATCCTGAGGGAAACTTCGGAGGGAACCAGCTACTAGATGGTTCGATTGGTCTTTCGCCCCTATACTCAATTCTGACAATCGATTTGCACGTCAGAACTGTTTCGGTCTTCCATCAGGGTTTCCCCTGACTTCAACCTGATCAAGTATAGTTCACCATCTTTCGGGTCACAGCATATATGCTCAAGGTACGCTCTAGTTAGAGGCATAAATAATATAAATACTATTATGCATAACTGTATAGAACGCCCCGGGATTGAATTTATATTTCATAATAAAACATAAACTAATCCCATTAAAACAGTTAAGTTAATTATGCCATTGGGTTTTATTAAAAATACCCAATGACTTGCACATATGTTAGACTCCTTGGTCCGTGTTTCAAGACGGGTCCCGAAGGTATCCTGAATCTATCGCATTGTTAATCATATAAGTGCATACAATAAAATAAATAAATCAATAGATTTACCTACCATTGTAAAATTCCGTAAAATTTAAGCACTATATATAATTAAATCTGTCAATGATTTATCAAATCTAATACATTTATCTTATGTTAGAAATCCGAAAATAACTAATTTGGATAAACTTAAGTAAAAGATCTTATGATAAATATTTAATACATTAACAGATTACAATGTCCTTATATGGAAAAATTGCACACCATTTCTATTATATTAAAGAATATAACTTTATTAGTGATGAATTTTCCATAACGGATATTCAGGTTCATCGGGCTTAACCTCTAAGCAGTTTCACGTACTATTTAACTCTCTATTCAGAGTTCTTTTCAACTTTCCCTCACGGTACTTGTTTACTATCGGTCTCATGGTTATATTTAGTTTTAGATGGAGTTTACCACCCACTTAGTGCTGCACTATCAAGCAACACGACTCTTTGGAAACACCTTCTAGTAATCATTAACGTTATACGGGCCTGGCACCCTCTATGGGTAAATGGCCTCATTTAAGAAGGACTTAAATCATTAATTTCTCATACTAGATTATAGATGTTCCATACACTGCATCCCATATTTGCCATAAAGACAAAATGGCTTAGTGCTGAACTGTTTTCTTTTCGCTCGCCGCTACTAAGAAAATCCTGGTTAGTTTCTTTTCCTTCCCTCATTAATATGCTTAAATTCGGGGAGTTTTCTCATATGAGTTGAGGTTGTTTAACACAAATAAATAAAAATTATTTTATATACTCATCAGTTTAATAAGTAAATCTTTTCTATATATATTATCAAGTGTGAGGCAATTCTATTATAATTTATATTATTATTTTCGACTTTGGTTTATGGTTTTTTTTTTTTTTTAATTTTAGTTTCTCTTGTCACAGTAGAAATATTTAATTAACATATTAATGCATATTTCTATATTAGTTTAAATAAATATTTTATACTAGACATTCCTTCACAAATAGATAATATAGAATACTAAGATTCCATTATTTTGAGGTATATATTATAAATTAATATTATGAATTTAATAAAATAAATCCAATAATATAACATGTGCTTAAGTATATTTCCAAAAAGTAATATAAATTTCTTCTTTTTCATATACAAGCAACTTATTTAGAATAGTCTCACAACCCTCAACCATATGTAGTCCAAGCAGCACTTCAAAATTAATTAAAGTACATAACAGCATGGACTGCGATATGCGTTCAAAATGTCGATGTTCATGTGTCCTGCAGTTCACACGATGACGCACAGTTTGCTGCGTTCTTCATCGACCCATGAGCCAAGTGATCCACCGCTTAGAGTATTTAAAATTTTGTTTAGAATAAGTCATATAATATTAAAGGAATAATAAAATTATTAAAGGTATAATTAAATAAGCAAACAATAAACCATTATTTAATAAAATTTTTTTAATTAAACAATATATTGCAAAACATTTCTCTTTTATTGTTGTCATTCAATTTGCCTTTATTTATTATTTTTATATTATTTCCTTTCATTTCATCATCATTATTATTATTATTATTATTACCATCATTTTTATAATTTAAAATTTATTAAATTAATAATATAATAATTAATGAAATGTTTCTTTTTTAACCTAATGCCTATTGTTGCGAATGTCCAATTCCATAAGGAATCGTAACTTAATTTTCTATATAGAAAAAATAAGTACAACATGTGACATTAAGTTCTTACATAACTCTTACTTATACATATATGTATTTATATAAAAAATAAATATATATTAATATAATATCTTGTACACTTATAATTGGGTATTTGTATTTTATTCATTAATATTATAATTGAATATTTTATATGTTTCACTTTCTATATAATTTATTTCGTTTGTATCTTTGTATCTTTATGTTTTTGTGTTTTTCTTTTGCCTCTTATATATTAATTTCGTTCTTAGTATGTACAATTGATATTTATTATATATTTTAATTTAAATATAAATTTTCTATGTATTTATTTTTAAGAGTAAGTAAGATGCCTTCAAATAATAATCTTTGGATAAATGCTTTAATTTTTAATATTTTTGTAGAAGGAAACCTTGTTACGACTTTTACTTCCTCTAAATAATCAAGTTCGGTCAACTTCTGCGAAACAACCGTAACACGTGAGCGTCACAGTGATCACGTCCGGAGACCTCACTAAATAATTCAATCGGTAGTAGCGACGGGCGGTGTGTACAAAGGGCAGGGACGTAATCAATACGAGTTAATGACTCACACTTACTGGGAATTCCAAGTTCATGTGAACAGTTTCAGTTCACAATCCCAAGCATGAAAGTGGTTCAGCGGTTTACCCGGACCTCTCGGTCTAGGAAATACACGTTGATACTTTCATTGTAGCGCGCGTGCAGCCCAGGACATCTAAGGGCATCACAGACCTGTTATTGCTCAATCTCATTATTGCTAGACGCAATTTGTCCATTTAAGAAGCTAGTGTCCTTATAATGGGACAAACAAACAGGTACGGCTCCACTTACATAAACCCATTCAAACACTCATACATTTTACTGTATTCATGAATGAAGGCTATATAAGCTTCAGCACCATAATCCTGAAAGCATCTATTTAATATATTTGAGTCTCGTTCGTTATCGGAATTAACCAGACAAATCACTCCACGAACTAAGAACGGCCATGCACCACCACCCATAGATTCGAGAAAGAGCTATCAATCTGTCTTACACACTTATGTTCGGACCTGGTAAGTTTTCCCGTGTTGAGTCAAATTAAGCCGCAGGCTCCACTCCTGGTGGTGCCCTTCCGTCAATTCCTTTAAGTTTCAGCTTTGCAACCATACTTCCCCCGGAGCCCAAAAGCTTTGGTTTCCCGGGAAGCGACTGAGAGAGCCATAGTAGTAGCTACACCCAATTGCTAGCTGGCATCGTTTATGGTTAGAACTAGGGCGGTATCTGATCGCCTTCGAACCTCTAACTTTCGTTCTTGATTAATGAAAACATCTTTGGCAAATGCTTTCGCTTAAGTTAGTCTTACGACGGTCCAAGAATTTCACCTCTCGCGTCGTAATACTAATGCCCCCAAACTGCTTCTATTAATCATTACCTCTTGATCTAAAAACCAATGAAAGTAGAACAGAGGTCTTATTTCATTATTCCATGCACAAAATATTCAGGCATTTGGAGCCTGCTTTAAGCACTCTAATTTGTTCAAAGTAACTGTACCGGCCCACAACAACACTCGATGAAGAGCACTGAAGCAGGTTTAAATAGGAGGTATACATAATGATACAATGACCATTATATATTAGAACTCCACCGGTAATACGCTTGCATAAATAAAGTAATGTACAATCCACAATTATAGTTGTACTACCAATATGAAGCACAAATTCAACTACGAACGTTTTAACCGCAACAACTTTAATATACGCTATTGGAGCTGGAATTACCGCGGCTGCTGGCACCAGACTTGCCCTCCAATTGGTCCTTGTTAAAGGATTTAAAGTGTACTCATTCCAATTACAGGGCCTCGGATATGAGTCCTGTATTGTTATTTTTCGTCACTATCTCCCCGAACTGGGAGTGGGTAATTTACGCGCCTGCTGCCTTCCTTAGATGTGGTAGCCGTTTCTCAGGCTCCCTCTCCGGAATCGAACCCTGATTCCCCGTTACCCGTTGCAACCATGGTAGTCCTAGATACTACCATCAATAGTTGATAGGGCAGACATTTGAAAGATCTGTCGTCGGTACAAGACCATACGATCGGCAAATTATCTAGAGTTCAACCATAATAACGATTTCCGAAAAAATCGCTTGGTTTTAGCCTAATAAAAGCACACGTTCCAAAAGGTCCGTGTTTATATTGCATGTATTAGCTCTAGAATTACCACAGTTATCCAAGTAACTGTTAACGATCTAATGAACCATAACTGATATAATGAGCCTTTTGCGGTTTCACTTTTAATTCGTGTGTACTTAGACATGCATGGCTTAATCTTTGAGACAAGCATATAACTACTGGCAGGATCAACCAGAATAATGTTATATTATTTATTTGAAACTTTCATTTGAAACACATCATTAATTATCCATTCCATTTTACAATTATGTCTGACTTATTATTTATGACACTTATGAGGATTTCTCCCCGGACGGTGAAAGACAATAAATATAATATAAATTTATTGCCCTATAGAATAAGATTTAACATAAAAAAATAGTGGACTTCTTAATGTAGTTATAACAAAGGTATATTGTACTTTTTATTACCAACTAAGAGCATACAGAACTTAGTTGTATTGTAATTTTAAAAGTAAACCTTTCATAAAAACATTATCAATGATTGTTTTCAAAATAATAATTTTTCACGTACCAATTTATTTCAAAGCATTATTTATATATCATTTAAATATATAAATTTATTTTTAATAAAGAATTAATAATTCTTGTTGGCATATAAATTTGATTTTTTTTAAAATATTATAAAAGTTAAACAGTACCCATTTCTTAGAACGAAATCTATAAAATAGATTTCAAGTCACAAAAAAAATAACTTAATATTTTTTTTATAGCCGTGACGTACCAAAAATGTAATTTCACAATATATTAAATATACCATGAAAAAGAGGAAACTAGGTTTCCTCCCCAGTTCGTGAAAGTGTAAATATTACACATTTCACAAAATACCTTTTAAACACACAATCAGCAAATAGTATTCTAGCGGGACTTAGAAAAAATTCATATACCCCTCAGTTTCAATGAGAAGTCTCTATTTCAAATGAATTCCACTTAAAAATCATATATATATTTTTTCCAATTGATTTTTTTATATTTCTGACTATTTCTGACTATTTCTGACTTTGAAAAAAATATCGAAATTTTTCTTTCAACTTTTCTTTATTTATTATGAAAATTTAATTTTTCAGTTGATTTTTCATTTTTCTTTCAACTTTTCTTTATTTATTATGAAAATTAAATTTTTCAGTTGATTTTTCATTTTTGGGACTTAGAAAAATTTTCGATTTTTTTTCTCATATAATCTGACCTTCTATGGAATTGTTCATTTTTACACTTCTCATAATATACCTTTTAAACACACAAACAGCAAATGGCATTCTAGCGGGACTATATTTTTTCCAATTGATTTTTTTATATTTCTGACTATTTCTGACTATTTCTGACTTTGAAAAAAATATCGAAATTTTTCTTTCAACTTTTCTTTATTTATTATGAAAATTTAATTTTTCAGTTGATTTTTCATTTTTCTTTCAACTTTTCTTTATTTATTATGAAAATTAAATTTTTCAGTTGATTTTTCATTTTTGGGACTTAGAAAAATTTTCGAAATTTTCAAGAAAAAAAATTTTTCACATACACCTCAGTTTCATTGAGAAGTTTCTATTTCAAATGCATTTCACTTAAAAATCAAAAAAATTGATTTTTTTATATTTCTGACTTTGAAAAAAATATCGAAATTTTTCTTTCAACTTTTCTTTATTTATTATGAAAATTTAATTTTTCAGTTGATTTTTCATTTTTCTTTCAACTTTTCTTTATTTATTATGAAAATTAAATTTTTCAGTTGATTTTTCATTTTTGGGACTTAGAAAAATTTTCGATTTTTTTTCTCATATAATCTGACCTTCTATGAAAATGTTCATTTTTACACAAAATACTTTTCAAACATACAAACAGCAAGTAGGATTTTACTTCGAACCAAAAAAAAATGAAAATAAATTATTTTTTTGTGATTAATTTTTCATAACTAAGAAGTTTTG
>CAWYQB010000619.1:397500-402500 GCA_963966105.1 Volucella zonaria | reverse complement strand
AATATATCACAACCTAAACCTTCATATCAAGAAAGGTTAGGTTCTTACCCATTTAAAGTTTGAGAATAGGTTAAGGTCGTTTCGACCCTAATGCCTCTAATCATTCGCTTTACCAGATAAGATTATTTTAAATAATTTTTAAATGCACCAGCTATCCTGAGGGAAACTTCGGAGGGAACCAGCTACTAGATGGTTCGATTGGTCTTTCGCCCCTATACTCAATTCTGACAATCGATTTGCACGTCAGAACTGTTTCGGTCTTCCATCAGGGTTTCCCCTGACTTCAACCTGATCAAGTATAGTTCACCATCTTTCGGGTCACAGCATATATGCTCAAGGTACGCTCTAGTTAGAGGCATAAATAATATAAATACTATTATGCATAACTGTATAGAACGCCCCGGGATTGAATTTATATTTCATAATAAAACATAAACTAATCCCATTAAAACAGTTAAGTTAATTATGCCATTGGGTTTTATTAAAAATACCCAATGACTTGCACATATGTTAGACTCCTTGGTCCGTGTTTCAAGACGGGTCCCGAAGGTATCCTGAATCTATCGCATTGTTAATCATATAAGTGCATACAATAAAATAAATAAATCAATAGATTTACCTACCATTGTAAAATTCCGTAAAATTTAAGCACTATATATAATTAAATCTGTCAATGATTTATCAAATCTAATACATTTATCTTATGTTAGAAATCCGAAAATAACTAATTTGGATAAACTTAAGTAAAAGATCTTATGATAAATATTTAATACATTAACAGATTACAATGTCCTTATATGGAAAAATTGCACACCATTTCTATTATATTAAAGAATATAACTTTATTAGTGAAGAATTTTCCATAACGGATATTCAGGTTCATCGGGCTTAACCTCTAAGCAGTTTCACGTACTATTTAACTCTCTATCCAGAGTTCTTTTCAACTTTCCCTCACGGTACTTGTTTACTATCGGTCTCATGGTTATATTTAGTTTTAGATGGAGTTTACCACCCACTTAGTGCTGCACTATCAAGCAACACGACTCTTTGGAAACACCTTCTAGTAATCATTAACGTTATACGGGCCTGGCACCCTCTATGGGTAAATGGCCTCATTTAAGAAGGACTTAAATCATTAATTTCTCATACTAGATTATAGATGTTCCATACACTGCATCCCATATTTGCCATAAAGACAAAATGGCTTAGTGCTGGACTGTTTTCTTTTCGCTCGCCGCTACTAAGAAAATCCTGGTTAGTTTCTTTTCCTTCCCTCATTAATATGCTTAAATTCGGGGAGTTTTCTCATATGAGTTGAGGTTGTTTAACACAAATAAATAAAAATTATTTTATATACTCATCAGTTTAATAAGTAAATCTTTTCTATATATATTATCAAGTGTGAGGCAATTCTATTATAATTTATATTATTATTTTCGACTTTGGTTTATGGTTTTTTTTTTTTTTTTAATTTTAGTTTCTCTTGTCACAGTAGAAATATTTAATTAACATATTAATGCATATTTCTATATTAGTTTAAATAAATATTTTATACTAGACATTCCTTCACAAATAGATAATATAGAATACTAAGATTCCATTATTTTGAGGTATATATTATAAATTAATATTATGAATTTAATAAAATAAATCCAATAATATAACATGTGCTTAAGTATATTTCCAAAAAGTAATATAAATTTCTTCTTTTTCATATACAAGCAACTTATTTAGAATAGTCTCACAACCCTCAACCATATGTAGTCCAAGCAGCACTTCAAAATTAATTAAAGTACATAACAGCATGGACTGCGATATGCGTTCAAAATGTCGATGTTCATGTGTCCTGCAGTTCACACGATGACGCACAGTTTGCTGCGTTCTTCATCGACCCATGAGCCAAGTGATCCACCGCTTAGAGTATTTAAAATTTTGTTTAGAATAAGTCATATAATATTAAAGGAATAATAATAATTATTAAAGGTATAATTAAATAAGCAAACAATAAACCATTATTTAATAAAATTTTTTTAATTAAACAATATATTGCAAAACATTTCTCTTTTATTGTTGTCATTCAATTTGCCTTTATTTATTATTTTTATATTATTTCCTTTCATTTCATCATCATTATTATTATTATTATTATTACCATCATTTTTATAATTTAAAATTTATTAAATTAATAATATAATAATTAATGAAATGTTTCTTTTTTAACCTAATGCCTATTGTTGCGAATGTCCAATTCCATAAGGAATCGTAACTTAATTTTCTATATAGAAAAAATAAGTACAACATGTGACATTAAGTTCTTACATAACTCTTATTTATACATATATGTATTTATATAAAAAATAAATATATATTAATATAATATCTTGTACACTTATAATTGGGTATTTGTATTTTATTCATTAATATTATAATTGAATATTTTATATGTTTCACTTTCTATATAATTTATTTCGTTTGTATCTTTGTATCTTTATGTTTTTGTGTTTTTCTTTTGCCTCTTATATATTAATTTCGTTCTTAGTATGTACAATTGATATTTATTATATATTTTAATTTAAATATAAATTTTCTATGTATTTATTTTTAAGAGTAAGTAAGATGCCTTCAAATAATAATCTTTGGATAAATGCTTTAATTTTTAATATTTTTGTAGAAGGAACACGTTAATGATCCTTCCGCAGGTTCACCTACGGAAACCTTGTTACGACTTTTACTTCCTCTAAATAATCAAGTTCGGTCAACTTCTGCGAAACAACCGTAACACGTGAGCGTCACAGTGATCACGTCCGGAGACCTCACTAAATAATTCAATCGGTAGTAGCGACGGGCGGTGTGTACAAAGGGCAGGGACGTAATCAATACGAGTTAATGACTCACACTTACTGGGAATTCCAAGTTCATGTGAACAGTTTCAGTTCACAATCCCAAGCATGAAAGTGGTTCAGCGGTTTACCCGGACCTCTCGGTCTAGGAAATACACGTTGATACTTTCATTGTAGCGCGCGTGCAGCCCAGGACATCTAAGGGCATCACAGACCTGTTATTGCTCAATCTCATTATTGCTAGACGCAATTTGTCCATTTAAGAAGCTAGTGTCCTTATAATGGGACAAACAAACAGGTACGGCTCCACTTACATAAACCCATTCAAACACTCATACATTTTACTGTATTCATGAATGAAGGCTATATAAGCTTCAGCACCATAATCCTGAAAGCATCTATTTAATATATTTGAGTCTCGTTCGTTATCGGAATTAACCAGACAAATCACTCCACGAACTAAGAACGGCCATGCACCACCACCCATAGATTCGAGAAAGAGCTATCAATCTGTCTTACACACTTATGTTCGGACCTGGTAAGTTTTCCCGTGTTGAGTCAAATTAAGCCGCAGGCTCCACTCCTGGTGGTGCCCTTCCGTCAATTCCTTTAAGTTTCAGCTTTGCAACCATACTTCCCCCGGAGCCCAAAAGCTTTGGTTTCCCGGGAAGCGACTGAGAGAGCCATAGTAGTAGCTACACCCAATTGCTAGCTGGCATCGTTTATGGTTAGAACTAGGGCGGTATCTGATCGCCTTCGAACCTCTAACTTTCGTTCTTGATTAATGAAAACATCTTTGGCAAATGCTTTCGCTTAAGTTAGTCTTACGACGGTCCAAGAATTTCACCTCTCGCGTCGTAATACTAATGCCCCCAAACTGCTTCTATTAATCATTACCTCTTGATCTAAAAACCAATGAAAGTAGAACAGAGGTCTTATTTCATTATTCCATGCACAAAATATTCAGGCATTTGGAGCCTGCTTTAAGCACTCTAATTTGTTCAAAGTAACTGTACCGGCCCACAACAACACTCGATGAAGAGCACTGAAGCAGGTTTAAATAGGAGGTATACATAATGATACAATGACCATTATATATTAGAACTCCACCGGTAATACGCTTGCATAAATAAAGTAATGTACAATCCACAATTATAGTTGTACTACCAATATGAAGCACAAATTCAACTACGAACGTTTTAACCGCAACAACTTTAATATACGCTATTGGAGCTGGAATTACCGCGGCTGCTGGCACCAGACTTGCCCTCCAATTGGTCCTTGTTAAAGGATTTAAAGTGTACTCATTCCAATTACAGGGCCTCGGATATGAGTCCTGTATTGTTATTTTTCGTCACTACCTCCCCGAACTGGGAGTGGGTAATTTACGCGCCTGCTGCCTTCCTTAGATGTGGTAGCCGTTTCTCAGGCTCCCTCTCCGGAATCGAACCCTGATTCCCCGTTACCCGTTGCAACCATGGTAGTCCTAGATACTACCATCAATAGTTGATAGGGCAGACATTTGAAAGATCTGTCGTCGGTACAAGACCATACGATCGGCAAATTATCTAGAGTTCAACCATAATAACGATTTCCGAAAAAATCGCTTGGTTTTAGCCTAATAAAAGCACACGTTCCAAAAGGTCCGTGTTTATATTGCATGTATTAGCTCTAGAATTACCACAGTTATCCAAGTAACTGTTAACGATCTAATGAACCATAACTGATATAATGAGCCTTTTGCGGTTTCACTTTTAATTCGTGTGTACTTAGACATGCATGGCTTAATCTTTGAGACAAGCATATAACTACTGGCAGGATCAACCAGAATAATGTTATATTATTTATTTGAAACTTTCATTTGAAACACATCATTAATTATCCATTCCATTTTACAATTATGTCTGACTTATTATTTATGACACTTATGAGGATTTCTCCCCGGACGGTGAAAGACAATAAATATAATATAAATTTATTGCCCTATAGAATAAGATTTAACATAAAAAAATAGTGGACTTCTTAATGTAGTTATAACAAAGGTATATTGTACTTTTTATTACCAACTAAGAGCATACAGAACTTAGTTGTATTGTAATTTTAAAAGTAAACCTTTCATAAAAACATTATCAATGATTGTTTTCAAAATAATAATTTTTC
>CAWYQB010000619.1:372500-392500 GCA_963966105.1 Volucella zonaria | reverse complement strand
GGTGTTTGTTTAGCGCACACCATCCTCCTCTTGCGCCTACTACGAGTGGCAGTATCAAGATGCTATGCTCCGGGAATCGCTGCTTCACTGCCGATATGAATGGCTCGGTGCTATATGTTGCCGTTTTGTGGATGTATTGGAGGGAAAGGGGTTCCGGCCCTTCCCAGTGTATGGCAACATCACAGATTATGATATCGCCTCCGTTCTTGAGGAGGACGTCCGGTTTTTTCAATAGTCCGTCGCTCCCCCTGAACCGGGGTTCTATCTCTGCGAGCCATCCGTGTCTTCGTGCAGCTTTTACGAGCCGTTTCACGACGAAATTATGTCGCTGTATCCGGCTCCAGTGTGTTACTGGACAGGCTTGTAACACGTGGCAGAGGGTTTCGTTCCGTCCGCAGTTTCCTCTGCATCTTCTGGCGCCGGGTGGGTTTGATGGTATTCCCACGGTGGGCAGCAAGTTATATCGGAGGTGGACCGCTCGTATGTGGTCTTGTGCCGTCCAGAATGGTGGTGGTTTCGTGATGATTTTTGTGCTGCTTTTGATATTGGCTACCTGCCAGATGCCATTGCCGGAGTAGGATGCTTCTAGTTGGTGAGCCAGGTACCTGGCGCTCTGTTCTTTTGTCGTTTGAGCGGGGTGCACCATGCGGCGAATTCTCCTTGTCCATACTTGCCCCGTGTTAACGATTGCCCGGAAGATGTCGTCGGCGTTACAAAGTGTTGTCAGCCTTTGAGTGATTATTGCCGGGATTCTGGTCACGAATTGGAAGATTCCGAGCCCTCCGTCTTGAGACTTCGCATGCATAATTGCGTTGTGGCAATGGGAGGTCAGGTGTAAGACCTTCCTGACGAAGACTCGGATCTTCCTGTCTGCTTCCTTTAGTATCTTCCGGGTAATCGTGGGCCGTTGGAAGTGCGTGATGTACCGGGGTAGCAGGTGCTCTTTTAGGAGGGCTATTTTTTGGGCCGGTTTTAGTGGCGCTTTCCCAATCCTTTGTAATTGCAGAAATAGCTCTTCTGTGCTACAAGGAATTTCGCCGTATGGTGTGTAGTTCCCTCCAAGGTATCTAAGCTCTTCTCCGATATCTACGGCTTTGATGACGATATTTCCGCATCTGGCAGGCGCTGTGTCAGCGTACACTTTTTTCTTGCTAGGCACTGTCCGAAGGTGCAGCATACGGCTTTTCTCGGCGTTAATGCCCATACCCTTGCATTCCAAGAATTTTATGGTGGTTTCGAGCATTCGTTCTGCGTCTTCGCGGGTGCTGGCGAATAGTAGCAAGTCGTCGGCGTATGCTAGGCAGCGGAGGTTTTGCTGAGGGTTGATGGCGATTCCCTCGAAGTCGTCCAATTTAACGAGTAATTCGTCCAGTACGAGATTGAATAGGGTGGGAGAGAGAGGATCTCCTTGTTTCACACCTCTTCGTATGATGATCGGAACCGAATCTGTACTGGACTCGATGTTGGTCACTGCGTTGTCTGTGGTTGATTTAATATATTGGACGAACTTTTTGTCCACGTTTGCTCGCTTTAGGGCCCGTAGAATGCTATAATGTGACACCGTATCGAAGGCCTTTTTGATGTCCACTGAGAGGATGCAGAGGGGTTTAGCTAATCTTCGGTGTTCTTTGAGGACGGTGTGCACGGTCAGCGCGTTTGCGAAACATCCGTCTATTTTGCTAAAACCCCTCTGATTTCTATGAAGATTTACCTGCTGTACTCTGGTGTTAAGGATGCGATGCAGTAACCGCACTAATATGGAAGAGATGGTAATTGGCCTCCAATCCGTGATGTTGTGTGGCATGCTAGTTTTGGGGACTAGGGTAGTCCGACTCCTCTTTAGGTCCTCCGGTGTATGTTCTAGGAGGAGCATGCTGTTGAATAGGAGGAGTAACTTGTGCATTGGGATTCGCAGCAAGTTCCGTCTGGTGATTCCGTCAGGCCCGGGGCAGGTTGATTTCATAGTTTTTATCGCCGTGCTGATATCTTCTATGTTTATTGGGCTCGAGACTGTGGTGGTGTGTTGGAATTTGTCTCTTATTGTTGTTTCGTCCTCCTGTGATTGACTGCCCAATATTATGTCATAGTGCCTCCGGACCTCATCTGCATTTGGTGGCGGGGTGCGGGGTTCATCCCAGGGTGTTCCCGACAGAACATGTGCTGCGAATCTGTTTGGATTTTGCCTTACCTCTCTTTGTGCGGACCTGTACAGTTTGGCTCGTCTTCTTCGCGTTGACAAGCCTTGGAGCGAGCTTGTTGGGTTGGTGGCGTGGTGAGCTCTGTGGATGTTATTTGGCCGGCCGTACGACGTAATTAGGTTTTTAGTCCATATATCCAGAGCACTCCTGCTAGCAGTTGATGTTATCGATAGAGCCTGTCTTAGGGTCTCGTCACTCCCGTTAAGTCCTTCAATACTCCTTATATGAGCGATGAGAGCGGTGTCCAGGCTCGATGTGACGGCTTCCTCTTCATTTGCAGATTCGTATTCTGAGTGGCTGGATTCAGGTGTTCCCGCTCTCTCTGACCCTTGGATTTCCTGGAAACGCCTCACCCTCTCTCCGTATGAACGTCTCTGACGCCTTTTTTTGATGGCGTCTCTTGTTCTGTTGGAGATAGCGGTGAGGTGGTCGAGTATCTCTGTTGGGTCTTGAAGGCCTAGACGTGCCTCTGCTGCTGCTAGCTCATTTTGCTCATCTTCGGTCCAGAATCTTCTGTAACCGGCTCCCTCTGCTCGCATTTCTGCATTGTAGGCCGCTCCATGTGCGAGACGCGTGTGCTGTCTTAGTCCTGCGTATGTGTTGAATTGTCGGTCGCATATGGTACATATATTGTCCTCTTCAGTGGTTGGGCCTCTGCAGTATCTTCGCTGGTGTTGTGCTTTCCCCTTTGCAGTTTGGTATTCTTTATTGCATCTTCCACATATGTGTCGCACTGGTGTTTCTTCTTCTAGCGATGCTGGTATTGCCGTACTGCTGGCTTGCCTGTTTCTTAGATTGTATAGTGGCATCGCAATCTTTACTCTTAGTCAGAGCCCCTCTCTCGGGCACTGTCAAAAACAGATGTGGTGGTAGTTGGCAATGATGTTGTTGCTTCCGCTGGGTGTGCGCACTTGCTTGCTTGGTTGGTGCACTCACTGATGGATATAGCGAGTCCCGGAACCCAAAACGGTTTGGATTTCCGATAAACCGATTATCTTTTGCGCGAACCGGTTGTTGTACCGGATACCCAGTATTTTCCGTGGACACGAACCCTTTTCGTTTTCTTAGCGCGGACACGACCCACCCTGCTTCCTGTGTTCGCCGCGGGTGTTTGGTTGACGATTTGTATGAAATCCGTCGACCACGTTTTTTTTACGACAATGGCGGCTCTCCACCTCGCGATTTCATCCGCGATTTTCTTCGGAATCCTTTGATGGATTTACGCGAAACTTTGTCGAACTGGAGAGCGCGCGTGTACCGACGGATTGCAAAAAAAATTTTTGGAATCGGATTAATATTTCCGTACTTATTCTCTTGTGAAGCGGAGCGCGGAAAAAAACACGTCTGTACTCGACGAGAGTCAACAAGAGAGTCATAGTTACTCCCGCCGTTTACCCGCGCTTACTTGAATTTCTTCACTTTGACATTCAGAGCACTGGGCAGAAATCACATTGTGTCAACACCCGTTAGGGCCATCACAATGCTTTGTTTTAATTAGACAGTCGGATTCCCCAAGTCCGTGCCAGTTCTGAATTGATTGTTAATTGATAGTCGTTATAAATCAAAAATATATATCTTACGATAAATCTTAAGACTTTTAGCAAGAAAATTCCACAATTGGTTACGTAAACTACTATCCGGGGAACAAAATCCGAAGATCTCTATTTACCCAGAACGAGTACATAAACCATGTTATTGCTTCCAATTCAAGCCCGACTATCTCAATCTTCAGAGCCAATCCTTATCCCGAAGTTACGGATCTAATTTGCCGACTTCCCTTACCTACATTATTCTATCGACTAGAGACTCTTCACCTTGGAGACCAGCTGCGGATATCGGTACGGCCTGTTGAGAAGTTTGCGTGACCCCACCATAAATTTTCAAGGTCCGAAGAGAAAATATCGACACAACAGTAAATGTCATGCTCTTCTAGTCCATCTACCATATCTCTCTTCGAAAGACTTCCATGGTAGTACGACTATAAAACAGAAAAGAAAACTCTTTCGATATCTCTCGACGGCTTCTTTATGGTCGTTCCTGTTGCCAGGATGAGCGAAATGCCCATTTTTAATAACAAACGTATACCCAACAGGTTACGGAATTGGAACCGTATTCCCTTTCGTTCAAAAATAATCAAGTGTTAAAATTTCTTTATATACAATGAGATATATAATTATATTTTTTTAACTTGAAAATTTTCGGCTTTCGCCTTAAACTTAGGACCGACTAACTCGTGATCAACCACTGTTCACACGAAACCCTTCTCCACTTCAGTCCTCCAAGGTCTCATTCGATTATTTGCTACTACCACCAAGATCTGTACCAATAGCGGCTCCATGCAGGCTTACGCCAAACACTTCTAAGCACACCATTGTACCCTCCTACTCACTAAAGTTTCAAAATTTATATTCAATCGAAATTAAATATAAATCATCTACTTTAGCGGTAATGTATAGGTATACAACTTAAGCGCCATCCATTTTAAGGGCTAGTTGCTTCGGCAGGTGAGTTGTTACACACTCCTTAGCGGATTACGACTTCCATGTCCACCGTCCTGCTGTTTTAAGCAACCAACGCCTTTCATGGTATCTGCATGAGTTGTTAATTTGGGCACCGTAACATTACGTTTGGTTCATCCCACAGCGCCAGTTCTGCTTACCAAAAGTGGCCCACTGGGCACAATATATCACAACCTAAACCTTCATATCAAGAAAGGTTAGGTTCTTACCCATTTAAAGTTTGAGAATAGGTTAAGGTCGTTTCGACCCTAATGCCTCTAATCATTCGCTTTACCAGATAAGATTATTTTAAATAATTTTTAAATGCACCAGCTATCCTGAGGGAAACTTCGGAGGGAACCAGCTACTAGATGGTTCGATTGGTCTTTCGCCCCTATACTCAATTCTGACAATCGATTTGCACGTCAGAACTGTTTCGGTCTTCCATCAGGGTTTCCCCTGACTTCAACCTGATCAAGTATAGTTCACCATCTTTCGGGTCACAGCATATATGCTCAAGGTACGCTCTAGTTAGAGGCATAAATAATATAAATACTATTATGCATAACTGTATAGAACGCCCCGGGATTGAATTTATATTTCATAATAAAACATAAACCAATCCCATTAAAACAGTTAAGTTAATTATGCCATTGGGTTTTATTAAAAATACCCAATGACTTGCACATATGTTAGACTCCTTGGTCCGTGTTTCAAGACGGGTCCCGAAGGTATCCTGAATCTATCGCATTGTTAATCATATAAGTGCATACAATAAAATAAATAAATCAATAGATTTACCTACCATTGTAAAATTCCGTAAAATTTAAGCACTATATATAATTAAATCTGTCAATGATTTATCAAATCTAATACATTTATCTTATGTTAGAAATCCGAAAATAACTAATTTGGATAAACTTAAGTAAAAGATCTTATGATAAATATTTAATACATTAACAGATTACAATGTCCTTATATGGAAAAATTGCACACCATTTCTATTATATTAAAGAATATAACTTTATTAGTGATGAATTTTCCATAACGGATATTCAGGTTCATCGGGCTTAACCTCTAAGCAGTTTCACGTACTATTTAACTCTCTATTCAGAGTTCTTTTCAACTTTCCCTCACGGTACTTGTTTACTATCGGTCTCATGGTTATATTTAGTTTTAGATGGAGTTTACCACCCACTTAGTGCTGCACTATCAAGCAACACGACTCTTTGGAAACACCTTCTAGTAATCATTAACGTTATACGGGCCTGGCACCCTCTATGGGTAAATGGCCTCATTTAAGAAGGACTTAAATCATTAATTTCTCATACTAGATTATAGATGTTCCATACACTGCATCCCATATTTGCCATAAAGACAAAATGGCTTAGTGCTGAACTGTTTTCTTTTCGCTCGCCGCTACTAAGAAAATCCTGGTTAGTTTCTTTTCCTTCCCTCATTAATATGCTTAAATTCGGGGAGTTTTCTCATATGAGTTGAGGTTGTTTAACACAAATAAATAAAAATTATTTTATATACTCATCAGTTTAATAAGTAAATCTTTTCTATATATATTATCAAGTGTGAGGCAATTCTATTATAATTTATATTATTATTTTCGACTTTGGTTTATGGTTTTTTTTTTTTTTTTAATTTTAGTTTCTCTTGTCACAGTAGAAATATTTAATTAACATATTAATGCATATTTCTATATTAGTTTAAATAAATATTTTATACTAGACATTCCTTCACAAATAGATAATATAGAATACTAAGATTCCATTATTTTGAGGTATATATTATAAATTAATATTATGAATTTAATAAAATAAATCCAATAATATAACATGTGCTTAAGTATATTTCCAAAAAGTAATATAAATTTCTTCTTTTTCATATACAAGCAACTTATTTAGAATAGTCTCACAACCCTCAACCATATGTAGTCCAAGCAGCACTTCAAAATTAATTAAAGTACATAACAGCATGGACTGCGATATGCGTTCAAAATGTCGATGTTCATGTGTCCTGCAGTTCACACGATGACGCACAGTTTGCTGCGTTCTTCATCGACCCATGAGCCAAGTGATCCACCGCTTAGAGTATTTAAAATTTTGTTTAGAATAAGTCATATAATATTAAAGGAATAATAATAATTATTAAAGGTATAATTAAATAAGCAAACAATAAACCATTATTTAATAAAATTTTTTTAATTAAACAATATATTGCAAAACATTTCTCTTTTATTGTTGTCATTCAATTTGCCTTTATTTATTATTTTTATATTATTTCCTTTCATTTCATCATCATTATTATTATTATTATTATTACCATCATTTTTATAATTTAAAATTTATTAAATTAATAATATAATAATTAATGAAATGTTTCTTTTTTAACCTAATGCCTATTGTTGCGAATGTCCAATTCCATAAGGAATCGTAACTTAATTTTCTATATAGAAAAAATAAGTACAACATGTGAAATTAAGTTCTTACATAACTCTTACTTATACATATATGTATTTATATAAAAAATAAATATATATTAATATAATATCTTGTACACTTATAATTGGGTATTTGTATTTTATTCATTAATATTATAATTGAATATTTTATATGTTTCACTTTCTATATAATTTATTTCGTTTGTATCTTTGTATCTTTATGTTTTTGTGTTTTTCTTTTGCCTCTTATATATTAATTTCGTTCTTAGTATGTACAATTGATATTTATTATATATTTTAATTTAAATATAAATTTTCTATGTATTTATTTTTAAGAGTAAGTAAGATGCCTTCAAATAATAATCTTTGGATAAATGCTTTAATTTTTAATATTTTTGTAGAAGGAACACGTTAATGATCCTTCCGCAGGTTCACCTACGGAAACCTTGTTACGACTTTTACTTCCTCTAAATAATCAAGTTCGGTCAACTTCTGCGAAACAACCGTAACACGTGAGCGTCACAGTGATCACGTCCGGAGACCTCACTAAATAATTCAATCGGTAGTAGCGACGGGCGGTGTGTACAAAGGGCAGGGACGTAATCAATACGAGTTAATGACTCACACTTACTGGGAATTCCAAGTTCATGTGAACAGTTTCAGTTCACAATCCCAAGCATGAAAGTGGTTCAGCGGTTTACCCGGACCTCTCGGTCTAGGAAATACACGTTGATACTTTCATTGTAGCGCGCGTGCAGCCCAGGACATCTAAGGGCATCACAGACCTGTTATTGCTCAATCTCATTATTGCTAGACGCAATTTGTCCATTTAAGAAGCTAGTGTCCTTATAATGGGACAAACAAACAGGTACGGCTCCACTTACATAAACCCATTCAAACACTCATACATTTTACTGTATTCATGAATGAAGGCTATATAAGCTTCAGCACCATAATCCTGAAAGCATCTATTTAATATATTTGAGTCTCGTTCGTTATCGGAATTAACCAGACAAATCACTCCACGAACTAAGAACGGCCATGCACCACCACCCATAGATTCGAGAAAGAGCTATCAATCTGTCTTACACACTTATGTTCGGACCTGGTAAGTTTTCCCGTGTTGAGTCAAATTAAGCCGCAGGCTCCACTCCTGGTGGTGCCCTTCCGTCAATTCCTTTAAGTTTCAGCTTTGCAACCATACTTCCCCCGGAGCCCAAAAGCTTTGGTTTCCCGGGAAGCGACTGAGAGAGCCATAGTAGTAGCTACACCCAATTGCTAGCTGGCATCGTTTATGGTTAGAACTAGGGCGGTATCTGATCGCCTTCGAACCTCTAACTTTCGTTCTTGATTAATGAAAACATCTTTGGCAAATGCTTTCGCTTAAGTTAGTCTTACGACGGTCCAAGAATTTCACCTCTCGCGTCGTAATACTAATGCCCCCAAACTGCTTCTATTAATCATTACCTCTTGATCTAAAAACCAATGAAAGTAGAACAGAGGTCTTATTTCATTATTCCATGCACAAAATATTCAGGCATTTGGAGCCTGCTTTAAGCACTCTAATTTGTTCAAAGTAACTGTACCGGCCCACAACAACACTCGATGAAGAGCACTGAAGCAGGTTTAAATAGGAGGTATACATAATGATACAATGACCATTATATATTAGAACTCCACCGGTAATACGCTTGCATAAATAAAGTAATGTACAATCCACAATTATAGTTGTACTACCAATATGAAGCACAAATTCAACTACGAACGTTTTAACCGCAACAACTTTAATATACGCTATTGGAGCTGGAATTACCGCGGCTGCTGGCACCAGACTTGCCCTCCAATTGGTCCTTGTTAAAGGATTTAAAGTGTACTCATTCCAATTACAGGGCCTCGGATATGAGTCCTGTATTGTTATTTTTCGTCACTACCTCCCCGAACTGGGAGTGGGTAATTTACGCGCCTGCTGCCTTCCTTAGATGTGGTAGCCGTTTCTCAGGCTCCCTCTCCGGAATCGAACCCTGATTCCCCGTTACCCGTTGCAACCATGGTAGTCCTAGATACTACCATCAATAGTTGATAGGGCAGACATTTGAAAGATCTGTCGTCGGTACAAGACCATACGATCGGCAAATTATCTAGAGTTCAACCATAATAACGATTTCCGAAAAAATCGCTTGGTTTTAGCCTAATAAAAGCACACGTTCCAAAAGGTCCGTGTTTATATTGCATGTATTAGCTCTAGAATTACCACAGTTATCCAAGTAACTGTTAACGATCTAATGAACCATAACTGATATAATGAGCCTTTTGCGGTTTCACTTTTAATTCGTGTGTACTTAGACATGCATGGCTTAATCTTTGAGACAAGCATATAACTACTGGCAGGATCAACCAGAATAATGTTATATTATTTATTTGAAACTTTCATTTGAAACACATCATTAATTATCCATTCCATTTTACAATTATGTCTGACTTATTATTTATGACACTTATGAGGATTTCTCCCCGGACGGTGAAAGACAATAAATATAATATAAATTTATTGCCCTATAGAATAAGATTTAACATAAAAAAATAGTGGACTTCTTAATGTAGTTATAACAAAGGTATATTGTACTTTTTATTACCAACTAAGAGCATACAGAACTTAGTTGTATTGTAATTTTAAAAGTAAACCTTTCATAAAAACATTATCAATGATTGTTTTCAAAATAATAATTTTTCACGTACCAATTTATTTCAAAGCATTATTTATATATCATTTAAATATATAAATTTATTTTTAATAAAGAATTAATAATTCTTGTTGGCATATAAATTTGATTTTTTTTAAAATATTATAAAAGTTAAACAGTACCCATTTCTTAGAACGAAATCTATAAAATAGATTTCAAGTCACAAAAAAAATAACTTAATATTTTTTTTATAGCCGTGACGTACCAAAAATGTAATTTCACAATATATTAAATATACCATGAAAAAGAGGAAACTAGGTTTCCTCCCCAGTTCGTGAAAGTGTAAATATTACACATTTCACAAAATACCTTTTAAACACACAATCAGCAAATAGTATTCTAGCGGGACTTAGAAAAAATTCATATACCCCTCAGTTTCAATGAGAAGTCTCTATTTCAAATGAATTCCACTTAAAAATCATATATATATTTTTTCCAATTGATTTTTTTATATTTCTGACTATTTCTGACTATTTCTGACTTTGAAAAAAATATCGAAATTTTTCTTTCAACTTTTCTTTATTTATTATGAAAATTTAATTTTTCAGTTGATTTTTCATTTTTCTTTCAACTTTTCTTTATTTATTATGAAAATTAAATTTTTCAGTTGATTTTTCATTTTTGGGACTTAGAAAAATTTTCGATTTTTTTTCTCATATAATCTGACCTTCTATGGAATTGTTCATTTTTACACTTCTCATAATATACCTTTTAAACACACAAACAGCAAATGGCATTCTAGCGGGACTATATTTTTTCCAATTGATTTTTTTATATTTCTGACTATTTCTGACTATTTCTGACTTTGAAAAAAATATCGAAATTTTTCTTTCAACTTTTCTTTATTTATTATGAAAATTTAATTTTTCAGTTGATTTTTCATTTTTCTTTCAACTTTTCTTTATTTATTATGAAAATTAAATTTTTCAGTTGATTTTTCATTTTTGGGACTTAGAAAAATTTTCGATTTTTTTTCTCATATAATCTGACCTTCTATGGAATTGTTCATTTTTACACTTCTCATAATATACCTTTTAAACACACAAACAGCAAATGGCATTCTAGCGGGACTTAGAAAAATTTTCGAAATTTTCAAGAAAAAAAATTTTTGACATACACCTCAGTTTCATTGAGAAGTCTCTATTTCAAATGAATTCCACTTAAAAATCATATATATATTTTTTCCAATTGATTTTTTTATATTTCTGACTATTTCTGACTTTGAAAAAAATATCGAAATTTTTCTTTCAACTTTTCTTTATTTATTATGAAAATTTAATTTTTCAGTTGATTTTTCATTTTTCTTTCAACTTTTCTTTATTTATTATGAAAATTTAATTTTTCAGTTGATTTTTCATTTTTGGGACTTAGAAAAATTTTCGATTTTTTTTCTCATATAATCTGACCCTCTATGGAATTGTTCATTTTTACACTTCTCATAATACACCTTTTAAACACACAAACAGCAAATGGCATTCTAGCGGGACTATATTTTTTCCAATTGATTTTTTTATATTTCTGACTATTTCTGACTATTTCTGACTTTGAAAAAAATATCGAAATTTTTCTTTCAACTTTTCTTTATTTATTATGAAAATTTAATTTTTCAGTTGATTTTTCATTTTTCTTTCAACTTTTCTTTATTTATTATGAAAATTAAATTTTTCAGTTGATTTTTCATTTTTGGGACTTAGAAAAATTTTCGAAATTTTCAAGAAAAAAAATTTTTCACATACACCTCAGTTTCATTGAGAAGTTTCTATTTCAAATGCATTTCACTTAAAAATCAAAAAAATTGATTTTTTTATATTTCTGACTTTGAAAAAAATATCGAAATTTTTCTTTCAACTTTTCTTTATTTATTATGAAAATTTAATTTTTCAGTTGATTTTTCATTTTTCTTTCAACTTTTCTTTATTTATTATGAAAATTTAATTTTTCAGTTGATTTTTCATTTTTCTTTCAACTTTTCTTTATTTATTATGAAAATTAAATTTTTCAGTTGATTTTTCAGTTTTGGGACTTAGAAAAATTTTCGATTTTTTTTCTCATATAATCTGACCTTCTATGGAATTGTTCATTTTTACACTTCTCATAATATACCTTTTAAACACACAAACAGCAAATGGCATTCTAGCGGGACTTAGAAAAATTTTCGAAATTTTCAAGAAAAAAAATTTTTGACATACACCTCAGTTTCATTGAGAAGTCTCTATTTCAAATGAATTCCACTTAAAAATCATATATATATTTTTTCCAATTGATTTTTTTATATTTCTGACTATTTCTGACTTTGAAAAAAATATCGAAATTTTTCTTTCAACTTTTCTTTATTTATTATGAAAATTTAATTTTTCAGTTGATTTTTCATTTTTCTTTCAACTTTTCTTTATTTATTATGAAAATTAAATTTTTCAGTTGATTTTTCATTTTTGGGACTTAGAAAAATTTTCGATTTTTTTTCTCATATAATCTGACCTTCTATGGAATTGTTCATTTTTACACTTCTCATAATATACCTTTTAAACACACAAACAGCAAATGGCATTCTAGCGGGACTATATTTTTTCCAATTGATTTTTTTATATTTCTGACTATTTCTGACTATTTCTGACTTTGAAAAAAATATCGAAATTTTTCTTTCAACTTTTCTTTATTTATTATGAAAATTTAATTTTTCAGTTGATTTTTCATTTTTCTTTCAACTTTTCTTTATTTATTATGAAAATTTAATTTTTCAGTTGATTTTTCATTTTTGGGACTTGGAAAAATTTTCGAAATTTTCAAGAAAAAAAATTTTTCACATACACCTCAGTTTCATTGAGAAGTTTCTATTTCAAATGCATTTCACTTAAAAATCAAAAAAATTGATTTTTTTATATTTCTGACTTTGAAAAAAATATCGAAATTTTTGTTTCAACTTTTCTTTATTTATTATGAAAATTTAATTTTTCAGTTGATTTTTCATTTTTCTTTCAACTTTTCTTTATTTATTATGAAAATTTAATTTTTCAGTTGATTTTTCATTTTTCTTTCAACTTTTCTTTATTTATTATGAAAATTAAATTTTTCAGTTGATTTTTCATTTTTGGGACTTAGAAAAATTTTCGATTTTTTTTCTCATATAATCTGACCTTCTATGGAATTGTTCATTTTTACACTTCTCATAATATACCTTTTAAACACACAAACAGCAAATGGCATTCTAGCGGGACTTAGAAAAATTTTCGAAATTTTCAAGAAAAAAAATTTTTGACATACACCTCAGTTTCATTGAGAAGTCTCTATTTCAAATGAATTCCACTTAAAAATCATATATATATTTTTTCCAATTGATTTTTTTATATTTCTGACTATTTCTGACTTTGAAAAAAATATCGAAATTTTTCTTTCAACTTTTCTTTATTTATTATGAAAATTTAATTTTTCAGTTGATTTTTCATTTTTCTTTCAACTTTTCTTTATTTATTATGAAAATTAAATTTTTCAGTTGATTCTTCATTTTTGGGACTTAGAAAAATTTTCGATTTTTTTTCTCATATAATCTGACCTTCTATGGAATTGTTCATTTTTACACTTCTCATAATATACCTTTTAAACACACAAACAGCAAATGGCATTCTAGCGGGACTATATTTTTTCCAATTGATTTTTTTATATTTCTGACTATTTCTGACTATTTCTGACTTTGAAAAAAATATCGAAATTTTTCTTTCAACTTTTCTTTATTTATTATGAAAATTTAATTTTTCAGTTGATTTTTCATTTTTCTTTCAACTTTTCTTTATTTATTATGAAAATTAAATTTTTCAGTTGATTTTTCATTTTTGGGACTTAGAAAAATTTTCGATTTTTTTTCTCATATAATCTGACCTTCTATGGAATTGTTCATTTTTACACTTCTCATAATATACCTTTTAAACACACAAACAGCAAATGGCATTCTAGCGGGACTATATTTTTTCCAATTGATTTTTTTATATTTCTGACTATTTCTGACTATTTCTGACTTTGAAAAAAATATCGAAATTTTTCTTTCAACTTTTCTTTATTTATTATGAAAATTTAATTTTTCAGTTGATTTTTCATTTTTCTTTCAACTTTTCTTTATTTATTATGAAAATTTAATTTTTCAGTTGATTTTTCATTTTTGGGACTTAGAAAAATTTTCGAAATTTTCAAGAAAAAAAATTTTTCACATACACCTCAGTTTCATTGAGAAGTTTCTATTTCAAATGCATTTCACTTAAAAATCAAAAAAATTGATTTTTTTATATTTCTGACTTTGAAAAAAATATCGAAATTTTTCTTTCAACTTTTCTTTATTTATTATGAAAATTTAATTTTTCAGTTGATTTTTCATTTTTCTTTCAACTTTTCTTTATTTATTATGAAAATTTAATTTTTCAGTTGATTTTTCATTTTTCTTTCAACTTTTCTTTATTTATTATGAAAATTAAATTTTTCAGTTGATTTTTCATTTTTGGGACTTAGAAAAATTTTCGATTTTTTTTCTCATATAATCTGACCTTCTATGGAATTGTTCATTTTTACACTTCTCATAATATACCTTTTAAACACACAAACAGCAAATGGCATTCTAGCGGGACTTAGAAAAATTTTCGAAATTTTCAAGAAAAAAAATTTTTGACATACACCTCAGTTTCATTGAGAAGTCTCTATTTCAAATGAATTCCACTTAAAAATCATATATATATTTTTTCCAATTGATTTTTTTATATTTCTGACTATTTCTGACTTTGAAAAAAATATCGAAATTTTTCTTTCAACTTTTCTTTATTTATTATGAAAATTTAATTTTTCAGTTGATTTTTCATTTTTCTTTCAACTTTTCTTTATTTATTATGAAAATTAAATTTTTCAGTTGATTTTTCATTTTTGGGACTTAGAAAAATTTTCGAAATTTTCAAGAAAAAAAATTTTTCACATACACCTCAGTTTCATTGAGAAGTTTCTATTTCAAATGCATTTCACTTAAAAATCAAAAAAATTGATTTTTTTATATTTCTGACTTTGAAAAAAATATCGAAATTTTTCTTTCAACTTTTCTTTATTTATTATGAAAATTTAATTTTTCAGTTGATTTTTCATTTTTCTTTCAACTTTTCTTTATTTATTATGAAAATTTAATTTTTCAGTTGATTTTTCATTTTTCTTTCAACTTTTCTTTATTTATTATGAAAATTAAATTTTTCAGTTGATTTTTCATTTTTGGGACTTAGAAAAATTTTCGATTTTTTTTCTCATATAATCTGACCTTCTATGGAATTGTTCATTTTTACACTTCTCATAATATACCTTTTAAACACACAAACAGCAAATGGCATTCTAGCGGGACTATATTTTTTCCAATTGATTTTTTTATATTTCTGACTATTTCTGACTATTTCTGACTTTGAAAAAAATATCGAAATTTTTCTTTCAACTTTTCTTTATTTATTATGAAAATTTAATTTTTCAGTTGATTTTTCATTTTTCTTTCAACTTTTCTTTATTTATTATGAAAATTTAATTTTTCAGTTGATTTTTCATTTTTGGGACTTGGAAAAATTTTCGAAATTTTCAAGAAAAAAAATTTTTCACATACACCTCAGTTTCATTGAGAAGTTTCTATTTCAAATGCATTTCACTTAAAAATCAAAAAAATTGATTTTTTTATATTTCTGACTTTGAAAAAAATATCGAAATTTTTGTTTCAACTTTTCTTTATTTATTATGAAAATTTAATTTTTCAGTTGATTTTTCATTTTTCTTTCAACTTTTCTTTATTTATTATGAAAATTTAATTTTTCAGTTGATTTTTCATTTTTCTTTCAACTTTTCTTTATTTATTATGAAAATTAAATTTTTCAGTTGATTTTTCATTTTTGGGACTTAGAAAAATTTTCGATTTTTTTTCTCATATAATCTGACCTTCTATGGAATTGTTCATTTTTACACTTCTCATAATATACCTTTTAAACACACAAACAGCAAATGGCATTCTAGCGGGACTTAGAAAAATTTTCGAAATTTTCAAGAAAAAAAATTTTTGACATACACCTCAGTTTCATTGAGAAGTCTCTATTTCAAATGAATTCCACTTAAAAATCATATATATATTTTTTCCAATTGATTTTTTTATATTTCTGACTATTTCTGACTTTGAAAAAAATATCGAAATTTTTCTTTCAACTTTTCTTTATTTATTATGAAAATTTAATTTTTCAGTTGATTTTTCATTTTTCTTTCAACTTTTCTTTATTTATTATGAAAATTTAATTTTTCAGTTGATTTTTCATTTTTGGGACTTGGAAAAATTTTCGAAATTTTCAAGAAAAAAAATTTTTCACATACACCTCAGTTTCATTGAGAAGTTTCTATTTCAAATGCATTTCACTTAAAAATCAAAAAAATTGATTTTTTTATATTTCTGACTTTGAAAAAAATATCGAAATTTTTGTTTCAACTTTTCTTTATTTATTATGAAAATTTAATTTTTCAGTTGATTTTTCATTTTTCTTTCAACTTTTCTTTATTTATTATGAAAATTTAATTTTTCAGTTGATTTTTCATTTTTCTTTCAACTTTTCTTTATTTATTATGAAAATTAAATTTTTCAGTTGATTTTTCATTTTTGGGACTTAGAAAAATTTTCGATTTTTTTTCTCATATAATCTGACCTTCTATGGAATTGTTCATTTTTACACTTCTCATAATATACCTTTTAAACACACAAACAGCAAATGGCATTCTAGCGGGACTTAGAAAAATTTTCGAAATTTTCAAGAAAAAAAATTTTTGACATACACCTCAGTTTCATTGAGAAGTCTCTATTTCAAATGAATTCCACTTAAAAATCATATATATATTTTTTCCAATTGATTTTTTTATATTTCTGACTATTTCTGACTTTGAAAAAAATATCGAAATTTTTCTTTCAACTTTTCTTTATTTATTATGAAAATTTAATTTTTCAGTTGATTTTTCATTTTTCTTTCAACTTTTCTTTATTTATTATGAAAATTAAATTTTTCAGTTGATTCTTCATTTTTGGGACTTAGAAAAATTTTCGATTTTTTTTCTCATATAATCTGACCTTCTATGGAATTGTTCATTTTTACACTTCTCATAATATACCTTTTAAACACACAAACAGCAAATGGCATTCTAGCGGGACTATATTTTTTCCAATTGATTTTTTTATATTTCTGACTATTTCTGACTATTTCTGACTTTGAAAAAAATATCGAAATTTTTCTTTCAACTTTTCTTTATTTATTATGAAAATTTAATTTTTCAGTTGATTTTTCATTTTTCTTTCAACTTTTCTTTATTTATTATGAAAATTAAATTTTTCAGTTGATTTTTCATTTTTGGGACTTAGAAAAATTTTCGATTTTTTTTCTCATATAATCTGACCTTCTATGGAATTGTTCATTTTTACACTTCTCATAATATACCTTTTAAACACACAAACAGCAAATGGCATTCTAGCGGGACTATATTTTTTCCAATTGATTTTTTTATATTTCTGACTATTTCTGACTATTTCTGACTTTGAAAAAAATATCGAAATTTTTCTTTCAACTTTTCTTTATTTATTATGAAAATTTAATTTTTCAGTTGATTTTTCATTTTTCTTTCAACTTTTCTTTATTTATTATGAAAATTTAATTTTTCAGTTGATTTTTCATTTTTGGGACTTAGAAAAATTTTCGAAATTTTCAAGAAAAAAAATTTTTCACATACACCTCAGTTTCATTGAGAAGTTTCTATTTCAAATGCATTTCACTTAAAAATCAAAAAAATTGATTTTTTTATATTTCTGACTTTGAAAAAAATATCGAAATTTTTCTTTCAACTTTTCTTTATTTATTATGAAAATTTAATTTTTCAGTTGATTTTTCATTTTTCTTTCAACTTTTCTTTATTTATTATGAAAATTTAATTTTTCAGTTGATTTTTCATTTTTCTTTCAACTTTTCTTTATTTATTATGAAAATTAAATTTTTCAGTTGATTTTTCATTTTTGGGACTTAGAAAAATTTTCGATTTTTTTTCTCATATAATCTGACCTTCTATGGAATTGTTCATTTTTACACTTCTCATAATATACCTTTTAAACACACAAACAGCAAATGGCATTCTAGCGGGACTTAGAAAAATTTTCGAAATTTTCAAGAAAAAAAATTTTTGACATACACCTCAGTTTCATTGAGAAGTCTCTATTTCAAATGAATTCCACTTAAAAATCATATATATATTTTTTCCAATTGATTTTTTTATATTTCTGACTATTTCTGACTTTGAAAAAAATATCGAAATTTTTCTTTCAACTTTTCTTTATTTATTATGAAAATTTAATTTTTCAGTTGATTTTTCATTTTTCTTTCAACTTTTCTTTATTTATTATGAAAATTAAATTTTTCAGTTGATTTTTCATTTTTGGGACTTAGAAAAATTTTCGAAATTTTCAAGAAAAAAAATTTTTCACATACACCTCAGTTTCATTGAGAAGTTTCTATTTCAAATGCATTTCACTTAAAAATCAAAAAAATTGATTTTTTTATATTTCTGACTTTGAAAAAAATATCGAAATTTTTCTTTCAACTTTTCTTTATTTATTATGAAAATTTAATTTTTCAGTTGATTTTTCATTTTTCTTTCAACTTTTCTTTATTTATTATGAAAATTTAATTTTTCAGTTGATTTTTCATTTTTCTTTCAACTTTTCTTTATTTATTATGAAAATTAAATTTTTCAGTTGATTTTTCATTTTTGGGACTTAGAAAAATTTTCGATTTTTTTTCTCATATAATCTGACCTTCTATGGAATTGTTCATTTTTACACTTCTCATAATATACCTTTTAAACACACAAACAGCAAATGGCATTCTAGCGGGACTAAGAAAAATTTTCGAAATTTTCAAGAAAAAAAATTTTTGACATACACCTCAGTTTCATTGAGAAGTCTCTATTTCAAATGAATTCCACTTAAAAATCATATATATATTTTTTCCAATTGATTTTTTTATATTTCTGACTATTTCTGACTTTGAAAAAAATATCGAAATTTTTCTTTCAACTTTTCTTTATTTATTATGAAAATTTAATTTTTCAGTTGATTTTTCATTTTTCTTTCAACTTTTCTTTATTTATTATGAAAATTTAATTTTTCAGTTGATTTTTCATTTTTGGGACTTAGAAAAATTTTCGAAATTTTCAAGAAAAAAAATTTTTCACATACACCTCAGTTTTATTGAGAAGTTTCTATTTCAAATGCATTTCACTTAAAAATCAAAAAAATTGATTTTTTTATATTTCTGACTTTGAAAAAAATATCGAAATTTTTCTTTCAACTTTTCTTTATTTATTATGAAAATTTAATTTTTCAGTTGATTTTTCATTTTTCTTTCAACTTTTCTTTATTTATTATGAAAATTTAATTTTTCAGTTGATTTTTCATTTTTCTTTCAACTTTTCTTTATTTATTATGAAAATTAAATTTTTCAGTTGATTTTTCATTTTTGGGACTTAGAAAAATTTTCGATTTTTTTTCTCATATAATCTGACCTTCTATGGAATTGTTCATTTTTACACTTCTCATAATATACCTTTTAAACACACAAACAGCAAATGGCATTCTAGCGGGACTATATTTTTTCCAATTGATTTTTTTATATTTCTGACTATTTCTGACTATTTCTGACTTTGAAAAAAATATCGAAATTTTTCTTTCAACTTTTCTTTATTTATTATGAAAATTTAATTTTTCAGTTGATTTTTCATTTTTCTTTCAACTTTTCTTTATTTATTATGAAAATTAAATTTTTCAGTTGATTTTTCATTTTTGGGACTTAGAAAAATTTTCGAAATTTTCAAGAAAAAAAATTTTTCACATACACCTCAGTTTCATTGAGAAGTTTCTATTTCAAATGCATTTCACTTAAAAATCAAAAAAATTGATTTTTTTATATTTCTGACTTTGAAAAAAATATCGAAATTTTTCTTTCAACTTTTCTTTATTTATTATGAAAATTTAATTTTTCAGTTGATTTTTCATTTTTCTTTCAACTTTTCTTTATTTATTATGAAAATTAAATTTTTC
>CAWYQB010000619.1:360000-367500 GCA_963966105.1 Volucella zonaria | reverse complement strand
ACGAGGCATTTGGCTAATAATTAATCTTTATTTTTTCATAATTTTAATGATTACAATAAGGTGTTATTTTTTGTTGGGGCCATTTATATACACTTTATGGACACCCATTTTATTGTTACATAAATATTGATTAAATAAAGGCACTGGTGGTGCTAATTTCAGCTAAGTTGTTGGGTAGCTGTACCCTGTTTGTGTGCTGTGTGTGCGGCTCCATATGTGACGCATAAAATATTGGTGCGTCTGCCAACTTCCTCTCATTGTTGTTGTTATGAGGTCTTGGATGTGTTTTTGACGCAATCGTAGGTGGTGGCAGAGGTGTTTGTTTAGCGCACACCATCCTCCTCTTGCGCCTACTACGAGTGGCAGTATCAAGATGCTATGCTCCGGGAATCGCTGCTTCACTGCCGATATGAATGGCTCGGTGCTATATGTTGCCGTTTTGTGGATGTATTGGAGGGAAAGGGGTTCCGGCCCTTCCCAGTGTATGGCAACATCACAGATTATGATATCGCCTCCGTTCTTGAGGAGGACGTCCGGTTTTTTCAATAGTCCGTCGCTCCCCCTGAACCGGGGTTCTATCTCTGCGAGCCATCCGTGTCTTCGTGCAGCTTTTACGAGCCGTTTCACGACGAAATTATGTCGCTGTATCCGGCTCCAGTGTGTTACTGGACAGGCTTGTAACACGTGGCAGAGGGTTTCGTTCCGTCCGCAGTTTCCTCTGCATCTTCTGGCGCCGGGTGGGTTTGATGGTATTCCCACGGTGGGCAGCAAGTTATATCGGAGGTGGACCGCTCGTATGTGGTCTTGTGCCGTCCAGAATGGTGGTGGTTTCGTGATGATTTTTGTGCTGCTTTTGATATTGGCTACCTGCCAGATGCCATTGCCGGAGTAGGATGCTTCTAGTTGGTGAGCCAGGTACCTGGCGCTCTGTTCTTTTGTCGTTTGAGCGGGGTGCACCATGCGGCGAATTCTCCTTGTCCATACTTGCCCCGTGTTAACGATTGCCCGGAAGATGTCGTCGGCGTTACAAAGTGTTGTCAGCCTTTGAGTGATTATTGCCGGGATTCTGGTCACGAATTGGAAGATTCCGAGCCCTCCGTCTTGAGACTTCGCATGCATAATTGCGTTGTGGCAATGGGAGGTCAGGTGTAAGACCTTCCTGACGAAGACTCGGATCTTCCTGTCTGCTTCCTTTAGTATCTTCCGGGTAATCGTGGGCCGTTGGAAGTGCGTGATGTACCGGGGTAGCAGGTGCTCTTTTAGGAGGGCTATTTTTTGGGCCGGTTTTAGTGGCGCTTTCCCAATCCTTTGTAATTGCAGAAATAGCTCTTCTGTGCTACAAGGAATTTCGCCGTATGGTGTGTAGTTCCCTCCAAGGTATCTAAGCTCTTCTCCGATATCTACGGCTTTGATGACGATATTTCCGCATCTGGCAGGCGCTGTGTCAGCGTACACTTTTTTCTTGCTAGGCACTGTCCGAAGGTGCAGCATACGGCTTTTCTCGGCGTTAATGCCCATACCCTTGCATTCCAAGAATTTTATGGTGGTTTCGAGCATTCGTTCTGCGTCTTCGCGGGTGCTGGCGAATAGTAGCAAGTCGTCGGCGTATGCTAGGCAGCGGAGGTTTTGCTGAGGGTTGATGGCGATTCCCTCGAAGTCGTCCAATTTAACGAGTAATTCGTCCAGTACGAGATTGAATAGGGTGGGAGAGAGAGGATCTCCTTGTTTCACACCTCTTCGTATGATGATCGGAACCGAATCTGTACTGGACTCGATGTTGGTCACTGCGTTGTCTGTGGTTGATTTAATATATTGGACGAACTTTTTGTCCACGTTTGCTCGCTTTAGGGCCCGTAGAATGCTATAATGTGACACCGTATCGAAGGCCTTTTTGATGTCCACTGAGAGGATGCAGAGGGGTTTAGCTAATCTTCGGTGTTCTTTGAGGACGGTGTGCACGGTCAGCGCGTTTGCGAAACATCCGTCTATTTTGCTAAAACCCCTCTGATTTCTATGAAGATTTACCTGCTGTACTCTGGTGTTAAGGATGCGATGCAGTAACCGCACTAATATGGAAGAGATGGTAATTGGCCTCCAATCCGTGATGTTGTGTGGCATGCTAGTTTTGGGGACTAGGGTAGTCCGACTCCTCTTTAGGTCCTCCGGTGTATGTTCTAGGAGGAGCATGCTGTTGAATAGGAGGAGTAACTTGTGCATTGGGATTCGCAGCAAGTTCCGTCTGGTGATTCCGTCAGGCCCGGGGCAGGTTGATTTCATAGTTTTTATCGCCGTGCTGATATCTTCTATGTTTATTGGGCTCGAGACTGTGGTGGTGTGTTGGAATTTGTCTCTTATTGTTGTTTCGTCCTCCTGTGATTGACTGCCCAATATTATGTCATAGTGCCTCCGGACCTCATCTGCATTTGGTGGCGGGGTGCGGGGTTCATCCCAGGGTGTTCCCGACAGAACATGTGCTGCGAATCTGTTTGGATTTTGCCTTACCTCTCTTTGTGCGGACCTGTACAGTTTGGCTCGTCTTCTTCGCGTTGACAAGCCTTGGAGCGAGCTTGTTGGGTTGGTGGCGTGGTGAGCTCTGTGGATGTTATTTGGCCGGCCGTACGACGTAATTAGGTTTTTAGTCCATATATCCAGAGCACTCCTGCTAGCAGTTGATGTTATCGATAGAGCCTGTCTTAGGGTCTCGTCACTCCCGTTAAGTCCTTCAATACTCCTTATATGAGCGATGAGAGCGGTGTCCAGGCTCGATGTGACGGCTTCCTCTTCATTTGCAGATTCGTATTCTGAGTGGCTGGATTCAGGTGTTCCCGCTCTCTCTGACCCTTGGATTTCCTGGAAACGCCTCACCCTCTCTCCGTATGAACGTCTCTGACGCCTTTTTTTGATGGCGTCTCTTGTTCTGTTGGAGATAGCGGTGAGGTGGTCGAGTATCTCTGTTGGGTCTTGAAGGCCTAGACGTGCCTCTGCTGCTGCTAGCTCATTTTGCTCATCTTCGGTCCAGAATCTTCTGTAACCGGCTCCCTCTGCTCGCATTTCTGCATTGTAGGCCGCTCCATGTGCGAGACGCGTGTGCTGTCTTAGTCCTGCGTATGTGTTGAATTGTCGGTCGCATATGGTACATATATTGTCCTCTTCAGTGGTTGGGCCTCTGCAGTATCTTCGCTGGTGTTGTGCTTTCCCCTTTGCAGTTTGGTATTCTTTATTGCATCTTCCACATATGTGTCGCACTGGTGTTTCTTCTTCTAGCGATGCTGGTATTGCCGTACTGCTGGCTTGCCTGTTTCTTAGATTGTATAGTGGCATCGCAATCTTTACTCTTAGTCAGAGCCCCTCTCTCGGGCACTGTCAAAAACAGATGTGGTGGTAGTTGGCAATGATGTTGTTGCTTCCGCTGGGTGTGCGCACTTGCTTGCTTGGTTGGTGCACTCACTGATGGATATAGCGAGTCCCGGAACCCAAAACGGTTTGGATTTCCGATAAACCGATTATCTTTTGCGCGAACCGGTTGTTGTACCGGATACCCAGTATTTTCCGTGGACACGAACCCTTTTCGTTTTCTTAGCGCGGACACGACCCACCCTGCTTCCTGTGTTCGCCGCGGGTGTTTGGTTGACGATTTGTATGAAATCCGTCGACCACGTTTTTTTTACGACAATGGCGGCTCTCCACCTCGCGATTTCATCCGCGATTTTCTTCGGAATCCTTTGATGGATTTACGCGAAACTTTGTCGAACTGGAGAGCGCGCGTGTACCGACGGATTGCAAAAAAAATTTTTGGAATCGGATTAATATTTCCGTACTTATTCTCTTGTGAAGCGGAGCGCGGAAAAAAACACGTCTGTACTCGACGAGAGTCAACAAGAGAGTCATAGTTACTCCCGCCGTTTACCCGCGCTTACTTGAATTTCTTCACTTTGACATTCAGAGCACTGGGCAGAAATCACATTGTGTCAACACCCGTTAGGGCCATCACAATGCTTTGTTTTAATTAGACAGTCGGATTCCCCAAGTCCGTGCCAGTTCTGAATTGATTGTTAATTGATAGTCGTTATAAATCAAAAATATATATCTTACGATAAATCTTAAGACTTTTAGCAAGAAAATTCCACAATTGGTTACGTAAACTACTATCCGGGGAACAAAATCCGAAGATCTCTATTTACCCAGAACGAGTACATAAACCATGTTATTGCTTCCAATTCAAGCCCGACTATCTCAATCTTCAGAGCCAATCCTTATCCCGAAGTTACGGATCTAATTTGCCGACTTCCCTTACCTACATTATTCTATCGACTAGAGACTCTTCACCTTGGAGACCAGCTGCGGATATCGGTACGGCCTGTTGAGAAGTTTGCGTGACCCCACCATAAATTTTCAAGGTCCGAAGAGAAAATATCGACACAACAGTAAATGTCATGCTCTTCTAGTCCATCTACCATATCTCTCTTCGAAAGACTTCCATGGTAGTACGACTATAAAACAGAAAAGAAAACTCTTTCGATATCTCTCGACGGCTTCTTTATGGTCGTTCCTGTTGCCAGGATGAGCGAAATGCCCATTTTTAATAACAAACGTATACCCAACAGGTTACGGAATTGGAACCGTATTCCCTTTCGTTCAAAAATAATCAAGTGTTAAAATTTCTTTATATACAATGAGATATATAATTATATTTTTTTAACTTGAAAATTTTCGGCTTTCGCCTTAAACTTAGGACCGACTAACTCGTGATCAACCACTGTTCACACGAAACCCTTCTCCACTTCAGTCCTCCAAGGTCTCATTCGATTATTTGCTACTACCACCAAGATCTGTACCAATAGCGGCTCCATGCAGGCTTACGCCAAACACTTCTAAGCACACCATTGTACCCTCCTACTCACTAAAGTTTCAAAATTTATATTCAATCGAAATTAAATATAAATCATCTACTTTAGCGGTAATGTATAGGTATACAACTTAAGCGCCATCCATTTTAAGGGCTAGTTGCTTCGGCAGGTGAGTTGTTACACACTCCTTAGCGGATTACGACTTCCATGTCCACCGTCCTGCTGTTTTAAGCAACCAACGCCTTTCATGGTATCTGCATGAGTTGTTAATTTGGGCACCGTAACATTACGTTTGGTTCATCCCACAGCGCCAGTTCTGCTTACCAAAAGTGGCCCACTGGGCACAATATATCACAACCTAAACCTTCATATCAAGAAAGGTTAGGTTCTTACCCATTTAAAGTTTGAGAATAGGTTAAGGTCGTTTCGACCCTAATGCCTCTAATCATTCGCTTTACCAGATAAGATTATTTTAAATAATTTTTAAATGCACCAGCTATCCTGAGGGAAACTTCGGAGGGAACCAGCTACTAGATGGTTCGATTGGTCTTTCGCCCCTATACTCAATTCTGACAATCGATTTGCACGTCAGAACTGTTTCGGTCTTCCATCAGGGTTTCCCCTGACTTCAACCTGATCAAGTATAGTTCACCATCTTTCGGGTCACAGCATATATGCTCAAGGTACGCTCTAGTTAGAGGCATAAATAATATAAATACTATTATGCATAACTGTATAGAACGCCCCGGGATTGAATTTATATTTCATAATAAAACATAAACCAATCCCATTAAAACAGTTAAGTTAATTATGCCATTGGGTTTTATTAAAAATACCCAATGACTTGCACATATGTTAGACTCCTTGGTCCGTGTTTCAAGACGGGTCCCGAAGGTATCCTGAATCTATCGCATTGTTAATCATATAAGTGCATACAATAAAATAAATAAATCAATAGATTTACCTACCATTGTAAAATTCCGTAAAATTTAAGCACTATATATAATTAAATCTGTCAATGATTTATCAAATCTAATACATTTATCTTATGTTAGAAATCCGAAAATAACTAATTTGGATAAACTTAAGTAAAAGATCTTATGATAAATATTTAATACATTAACAGATTACAATGTCCTTATATGGAAAAATTGCACACCATTTCTATTATATTAAAGAATATAACTTTATTAGTGATGAATTTTCCATAACGGATATTCAGGTTCATCGGGCTTAACCTCTAAGCAGTTTCACGTACTATTTAACTCTCTATTCAGAGTTCTTTTCAACTTTCCCTCACGGTACTTGTTTACTATCGGTCTCATGGTTATATTTAGTTTTAGATGGAGTTTACCACCCACTTAGTGCTGCACTATCAAGCAACACGACTCTTTGGAAACACCTTCTAGTAATCATTAACGTTATACGGGCCTGGCACCCTCTATGGGTAAATGGCCTCATTTAAGAAGGACTTAAATCATTAATTTCTCATACTAGATTATAGATGTTCCATACACTGCATCCCATATTTGCCATAAAGACAAAATGGCTTAGTGCTGAACTGTTTTCTTTTCGCTCGCCGCTACTAAGAAAATCCTGGTTAGTTTCTTTTCCTTCCCTCATTAATATGCTTAAATTCGGGGAGTTTTCTCATATGAGTTGAGGTTGTTTAACACAAATAAATAAAAATTATTTTATATACTCATCAGTTTAATAAGTAAATCTTTTCTATATATATTATCAAGTGTGAGGCAATTCTATTATAATTTATATTATTATTTTCGACTTTGGTTTATGGTTTTTTTTTTTTTTTTAATTTTAGTTTCTCTTGTCACAGTAGAAATATTTAATTAACATATTAATGCATATTTCTATATTAGTTTAAATAAATATTTTATACTAGACATTCCTTCACAAATAGATAATATAGAATACTAAGATTCCATTATTTTGAGGTATATATTATAAATTAATATTATGAATTTAATAAAATAAATCCAATAATATAACATGTGCTTAAGTATATTTCCAAAAAGTAATATAAATTTCTTCTTTTTCATATACAAGCAACTTATTTAGAATAGTCTCACAACCCTCAACCATATGTAGTCCAAGCAGCACTTCAAAATTAATTAAAGTACATAACAGCATGGACTGCGATATGCGTTCAAAATGTCGATGTTCATGTGTCCTGCAGTTCACACGATGACGCACAGTTTGCTGCGTTCTTCATCGACCCATGAGCCAAGTGATCCACCGCTTAGAGTATTTAAAATTTTGTTTAGAATAAGTCATATAATATTAAAGGAATAATAATAATTATTAAAGGTATAATTAAATAAGCAAACAATAAACCATTATTTAATAAAATTTTTTTAATTAAACAATATATTGCAAAACATTTCTCTTTTATTGTTGTCATTCAATTTGCCTTTATTTATTATTTTTATATTATTTCCTTTCATTTCATCATCATTATTATTATTATTATTATTACCATCATTTTTATAATTTAAAATTTATTAAATTAATAATATAATAATTAATGAAATGTTTCTTTTTTAACCTAATGCCTATTGTTGCGAATGTCCAATTCCATAAGGAATCGTAACTTAATTTTCTATATAGAAAAAATAAGTACAACATGTGAAAT
>CAWYQB010000619.1:0-357500 GCA_963966105.1 Volucella zonaria | reverse complement strand
TATAAATTTATTGCCCTATAGAATAAGATTTAACATAAAAAAATAGTGGACTTCTTAATGTAGTTATAACAAAGGTATATTGTACTTTTTATTACCAACTAAGAGCATACAGAACTTAGTTGTATTGTAATTTTAAAAGTAAACCTTTCATAAAAACATTATCAATGATTGTTTTCAAAATAATAATTTTTCACGTACCAATTTATTTCAAAGCATTATTTATATATCATTTAAATATATAAATTTATTTTTAATAAAGAATTAATAATTCTTGTTGGCATATAAATTTGATTTTTTTTAAAATATTATAAAAGTTAAACAGTACCCATTTCTTAGAACGAAATCTATAAAATAGATTTCAAGTCACAAAAAAAATAACTTAATATTTTTTTTATAGCCGTGACGTACCAAAAATGTAATTTCACAATATATTAAATATACCATGAAAAAGAGGAAACTAGGTTTCCTCCCCAGTTCGTGAAAGTGTAAATATTACACATTTCACAAAATACCTTTTAAACACACAATCAGCAAATAGTATTCTAGCGGGACTTAGAAAAAATTCATATACCCCTCAGTTTCAATGAGAAGTCTCTATTTCAAATGAATTCCACTTAAAAATCATATATATATTTTTTCCAATTGATTTTTTTATATTTCTGACTATTTCTGACTATTTCTGACTTTGAAAAAAATATCGAAATTTTTCTTTCAACTTTTCTTTATTTATTATGAAAATTTAATTTTTCAGTTGATTTTTCATTTTTCTTTCAACTTTTCTTTATTTATTATGAAAATTAAATTTTTCAGTTGATTTTTCATTTTTGGGACTTAGAAAAATTTTCGATTTTTTTTCTCATATAATCTGACCTTCTATGGAATTGTTCATTTTTACACTTCTCATAATATACCTTTTAAACACACAAACAGCAAATGGCATTCTAGCGGGACTATATTTTTTCCAATTGATTTTTTTATATTTCTGACTATTTCTGACTATTTCTGACTTTGAAAAAAATATCGAAATTTTTCTTTCAACTTTTCTTTATTTATTATGAAAATTTAATTTTTCAGTTGATTTTTCATTTTTCTTTCAACTTTTCTTTATTTATTATGAAAATTAAATTTTTCAGTTGATTTTTCATTTTTGGGACTTAGAAAAATTTTCGATTTTTTTTCTCATATAATCTGACCTTCTATGGAATTGTTCATTTTTACACTTCTCATAATATACCTTTTAAACACACAAACAGCAAATGGCATTCTAGCGGGACTTAGAAAAATTTTCGAAATTTTCAAGAAAAAAAATTTTTGACATACACCTCAGTTTCATTGAGAAGTCTCTATTTCAAATGAATTCCACTTAAAAATCATATATATATTTTTTCCAATTGATTTTTTTATATTTCTGACTATTTCTGACTTTGAAAAAAATATCGAAATTTTTCTTTCAACTTTTCTTTATTTATTATGAAAATTTAATTTTTCAGTTGATTTTTCATTTTTCTTTCAACTTTTCTTTATTTATTATGAAAATTTAATTTTTCAGTTGATTTTTCATTTTTGGGACTTAGAAAAATTTTCGATTTTTTTTCTCATATAATCTGACCCTCTATGGAATTGTTCATTTTTACACTTCTCATAATACACCTTTTAAACACACAAACAGCAAATGGCATTCTAGCGGGACTATATTTTTTCCAATTGATTTTTTTATATTTCTGACTATTTCTGACTATTTCTGACTTTGAAAAAAATATCGAAATTTTTCTTTCAACTTTTCTTTATTTATTATGAAAATTTAATTTTTCAGTTGATTTTTCATTTTTCTTTCAACTTTTCTTTATTTATTATGAAAATTAAATTTTTCAGTTGATTTTTCATTTTTGGGACTTAGAAAAATTTTCGAAATTATCAAGAAAAAAAATTTTTCACATACACCTCAGTTTCATTGAGAAGTTTCTATTTCAAATGCATTTCACTTAAAAATCAAAAAAATTGATTTTTTTATATTTCTGACTTTGAAAAAAATATCGAAATTTTTCTTTCAACTTTTCTTTATTTATTATGAAAATTTAATTTTTCAGTTGATTTTTCATTTTTCTTTCAACTTTTCTTTATTTATTATGAAAATTTAATTTTTCAGTTGATTTTTCATTTTTCTTTCAACTTTTCTTTATTTATTATGAAAATTAAATTTTTCAGTTGATTTTTCAGTTTTGGGACTTAGAAAAATTTTCGATTTTTTTTCTCATATAATCTGACCTTCTATGGAATTGTTCATTTTTACACTTCTCATAATATACCTTTTAAACACACAAACAGCAAATGGCATTCTAGCGGGACTTAGAAAAATTTTCGAAATTTTCAAGAAAAAAAATTTTTGACATACACCTCAGTTTCATTGAGAAGTCTCTATTTCAAATGAATTCCACTTAAAAATCATATATATATTTTTTCCAATTGATTTTTTTATATTTCTGACTATTTCTGACTTTGAAAAAAATATCGAAATTTTTCTTTCAACTTTTCTTTATTTATTATGAAAATTTAATTTTTCAGTTGATTTTTCATTTTTCTTTCAACTTTTCTTTATTTATTATGAAAATTAAATTTTTCAGTTGATTTTTCATTTTTGGGACTTAGAAAAATTTTCGATTTTTTTTCTCATATAATCTGACCTTCTATGGAATTGTTCATTTTTACACTTCTCATAATATACCTTTTAAACACACAAACAGCAAATGGCATTCTAGCGGGACTATATTTTTTCCAATTGATTTTTTTATATTTCTGACTATTTCTGACTATTTCTGACTTTGAAAAAAATATCGAAATTTTTCTTTCAACTTTTCTTTATTTATTATGAAAATTTAATTTTTCAGTTGATTTTTCATTTTTCTTTCAACTTTTCTTTATTTATTATGAAAATTTAATTTTTCAGTTGATTTTTCATTTTTGGGACTTAGAAAAATTTTCGAAATTTTCAAGAAAAAAAATTTTTCACATACACCTCAGTTTCATTGAGAAGTTTCTATTTCAAATGCATTTCACTTAAAAATCAAAAAAATTGATTTTTTTATATTTCTGACTTTGAAAAAAATATCGAAATTTTTGTTTCAACTTTTCTTTATTTATTATGAAAATTTAATTTTTCAGTTGATTTTTCATTTTTCTTTCAACTTTTCTTTATTTATTATGAAAATTTAATTTTTCAGTTGATTTTTCATTTTTCTTTCAACTTTTCTTTATTTATTATGAAAATTAAATTTTTCAGTTGATTTTTCATTTTTGGGACTTAGAAAAATTTTCGATTTTTTTTCTCATATAATCTGACCTTCTATGGAATTGTTCATTTTTACACTTCTCATAATATACCTTTTAAACACACAAACAGCAAATGGCATTCTAGCGGGACTTAGAAAAATTTTCGAAATTTTCAAGAAAAAAAATTTTTGACATACACCTCAGTTTCATTGAGAAGTCTCTATTTCAAATGAATTCCACTTAAAAATCATATATATATTTTTTCCAATTGATTTTTTTATATTTCTGACTATTTCTGACTTTGAAAAAAATATCGAAATTTTTCTTTCAACTTTTCTTTATTTATTATGAAAATTTAATTTTTCAGTTGATTTTTCATTTTTCTTTCAACTTTTCTTTATTTATTATGAAAATTAAATTTTTCAGTTGATTCTTCATTTTTGGGACTTAGAAAAATTTTCGATTTTTTTTCTCATATAATCTGACCTTCTATGGAATTGTTCATTTTTACACTTCTCATAATATACCTTTTAAACACACAAACAGCAAATGGCATTCTAGCGGGACTATATTTTTTCCAATTGATTTTTTTATATTTCTGACTATTTCTGACTATTTCTGACTTTGAAAAAAATATCGAAATTTTTCTTTCAACTTTTCTTTATTTATTATGAAAATTTAATTTTTCAGTTGATTTTTCATTTTTCTTTCAACTTTTCTTTATTTATTATGAAAATTAAATTTTTCAGTTGATTTTTCATTTTTGGGACTTAGAAAAATTTTCGATTTTTTTTCTCATATAATCTGACCTTCTATGGAATTGTTCATTTTTACACTTCTCATAATATACCTTTTAAACACACAAACAGCAAATGGCATTCTAGCGGGACTATATTTTTTCCAATTGATTTTTTTATATTTCTGACTATTTCTGACTATTTCTGACTTTGAAAAAAATATCGAAATTTTTCTTTCAACTTTTCTTTATTTATTATGAAAATTTAATTTTTCAGTTGATTTTTCATTTTTCTTTCAACTTTTCTTTATTTATTATGAAAATTTAATTTTTCAGTTGATTTTTCATTTTTGGGACTTAGAAAAATTTTCGAAATTTTCAAGAAAAAAAATTTTTCACATACACCTCAGTTTCATTGAGAAGTTTCTATTTCAAATGCATTTCACTTAAAAATCAAAAAAATTGATTTTTTTATATTTCTGACTTTGAAAAAAATATCGAAATTTTTCTTTCAACTTTTCTTTATTTATTATGAAAATTTAATTTTTCAGTTGATTTTTCATTTTTCTTTCAACTTTTCTTTATTTATTATGAAAATTTAATTTTTCAGTTGATTTTTCATTTTTCTTTCAACTTTTCTTTATTTATTATGAAAATTAAATTTTTCAGTTGATTTTTCATTTTTGGGACTTAGAAAAATTTTCGATTTTTTTTCTCATATAATCTGACCTTCTATGGAATTGTTCATTTTTACACTTCTCATAATATACCTTTTAAACACACAAACAGCAAATGGCATTCTAGCGGGACTTAGAAAAATTTTCGAAATTTTCAAGAAAAAAAATTTTTGACATACACCTCAGTTTCATTGAGAAGTCTCTATTTCAAATGAATTCCACTTAAAAATCATATATATATTTTTTCCAATTGATTTTTTTATATTTCTGACTATTTCTGACTTTGAAAAAAATATCGAAATTTTTCTTTCAACTTTTCTTTATTTATTATGAAAATTTAATTTTTCAGTTGATTTTTCATTTTTCTTTCAACTTTTCTTTATTTATTATGAAAATTAAATTTTTCAGTTGATTTTTCATTTTTGGGACTTAGAAAAATTTTCGAAATTTTCAAGAAAAAAAATTTTTCACATACACCTCAGTTTCATTGAGAAGTTTCTATTTCAAATGCATTTCACTTAAAAATCAAAAAAATTGATTTTTTTATATTTCTGACTTTGAAAAAAATATCGAAATTTTTCTTTCAACTTTTCTTTATTTATTATGAAAATTTAATTTTTCAGTTGATTTTTCATTTTTCTTTCAACTTTTCTTTATTTATTATGAAAATTTAATTTTTCAGTTGATTTTTCATTTTTCTTTCAACTTTTCTTTATTTATTATGAAAATTAAATTTTTCAGTTGATTTTTCATTTTTGGGACTTAGAAAAATTTTCGATTTTTTTTCTCATATAATCTGACCTTCTATGGAATTGTTCATTTTTACACTTCTCATAATATACCTTTTAAACACACAAACAGCAAATGGCATTCTAGCGGGACTAAGAAAAATTTTCGAAATTTTCAAGAAAAAAAATTTTTGACATACACCTCAGTTTCATTGAGAAGTCTCTATTTCAAATGAATTCCACTTAAAAATCATATATATATTTTTTCCAATTGATTTTTTTATATTTCTGACTATTTCTGACTTTGAAAAAAATATCGAAATTTTTCTTTCAACTTTTCTTTATTTATTATGAAAATTTAATTTTTCAGTTGATTTTTCATTTTTCTTTCAACTTTTCTTTATTTATTATGAAAATTTAATTTTTCAGTTGATTTTTCATTTTTGGGACTTAGAAAAATTTTCGAAATTTTCAAGAAAAAAAATTTTTCACATACACCTCAGTTTTATTGAGAAGTTTCTATTTCAAATGCATTTCACTTAAAAATCAAAAAAATTGATTTTTTTATATTTCTGACTTTGAAAAAAATATCGAAATTTTTCTTTCAACTTTTCTTTATTTATTATGAAAATTTAATTTTTCAGTTGATTTTTCATTTTTCTTTCAACTTTTCTTTATTTATTATGAAAATTTAATTTTTCAGTTGATTTTTCATTTTTCTTTCAACTTTTCTTTATTTATTATGAAAATTAAATTTTTCAGTTGATTTTTCATTTTTGGGACTTAGAAAAATTTTCGATTTTTTTTCTCATATAATCTGACCTTCTATGGAATTGTTCATTTTTACACTTCTCATAATATACCTTTTAAACACACAAACAGCAAATGGCATTCTAGCGGGACTATATTTTTTCCAATTGATTTTTTTATATTTCTGACTATTTCTGACTATTTCTGACTTTGAAAAAAATATCGAAATTTTTCTTTCAACTTTTCTTTATTTATTATGAAAATTTAATTTTTCAGTTGATTTTTCATTTTTCTTTCAACTTTTCTTTATTTATTATGAAAATTAAATTTTTCAGTTGATTTTTCATTTTTGGGACTTAGAAAAATTTTCGAAATTTTCAAGAAAAAAAATTTTTCACATACACCTCAGTTTCATTGAGAAGTTTCTATTTCAAATGCATTTCACTTAAAAATCAAAAAAATTGATTTTTTTATATTTCTGACTTTGAAAAAAATATCGAAATTTTTCTTTCAACTTTTCTTTATTTATTATGAAAATTTAATTTTTCAGTTGATTTTTCATTTTTCTTTCAACTTTTCTTTATTTATTATGAAAATTAAATTTTTCAGTTGATTTTTCATTTTTGGGACTTAGAAAAATTTTCGAAATTTTCAAGAAAAAAAATTTTTCACATACACCTCAGTTTCATTGAGAAGTTTCTATTTCAAATGCATTTCACTTAAAAATCAAAAAAATTGATTTTTTTATATTTCTGACTTTGAAAAAAATATCGAAATTTTTCTTTCAACTTTTCTTTATTTATTATGAAAATTTAATTTTTCAGTTGATTTTTCATTTTTCTTTCAACTTTTCTTTATTTATTATGAAAATTTAATTTTTCAGTTGATTTTTCATTTTTCTTTCAACTTTTCTTTATTTATTATGAAAATTAAATTTTTCAGTTGATTTTTCATTTTTGGGACTTAGAAAAATTTTCGATTTTTTTTCTCATATAATCTGACCTTCTATGGAATTGTTCATTTTTACACTTCTCATAATATACCTTTTAAACACACAAACAGCAAATGGCATTCTAGCGGGACTTAGAAAAATTTTCGAAATTTTCAAGAAAAAAAATTTTTGACATACACCTCAGTTTCATTGAGAAGTCTCTATTTCAAATGAATTCCACTTAAAAATCATATATATATTTTTTCCAATTGATTTTTTTATATTTCTGACTATTTCTGACTTTGAAAAAAATATCGAAATTTTTCTTTCAACTTTTCTTTATTTATTATGAAAATTTAATTTTTCAGTTGATTTTTCATTTTTCTTTCAACTTTTCTTTATTTATTATGAAAATTTAATTTTTCAGTTGATTTTTCATTTTTGGGACTTAGAAAAATTTTCGATTTTTTTTCTCATATAATCTGACCTTCTATGGAATTGTTCATTTTTACACTTCTCATAATATACATTTTAAACACACAAACAGCAAATGGCATTCTAGCGGGACTATATTTTTTCCAATTGATTTTTTTATATTTCTGACTATTTCTGACTATTTCTGACTTTGAAAAAAATATCGAAATTTTTCTTTCAACTTTTCTTTATTTATTATGAAAATTTAATTTTTCAGTTGATTTTTCATTTTTCTTTCAACTTTTCTTTATTTATTATGAAAATGAAATTTTTCAGTTGATTTTTCATTTTTGGGACTTAGAAAAATTTTCGAAATTTTCAAGAAAAAAAATTTTTCACATACACCTCAGTTTCATTGAGAAGTTTCTATTTCAAATGCATTTCACTTAAAAATCAAAAAAATTGATTTTTTTATATTTCTGACTTTGAAAAAAATATCGAAATTTTTCTTTCAACTTTTCTTTATTTATTATGAAAATTTAATTTTTCAGTTGATTTTTCATTTTTCTTTCAACTTTTCTTTATTTATTATGAAAATTAAATTTTTCAGTTGATTTTTCATTTTTGGGACTTAGAAAAATTTTCGATTTTTTTTCTCATATAATCTGACCTTCTATGGAATTGTTCATTTTTACACTTCTCATAATATACCTTTTAAACACACAAACAGCAAATGGCATTCTAGCGGGACTAAGAAAAATTTTCGAAATTTTCAAGAAAAAAAATTTTTGACATACACCTCAGTTTCATTGAGAAGTCTCTATTTCAAATGAATTCCACTTAAAAATCATATATATATTTTTTCCAATTGATTTTTTTATATTTCTGACTATTTCTGACTTTGAAAAAAATATCGAAATTTTTCTTTCAACTTTTCTTTATTTATTATGAAAATTTAATTTTTCAGTTGATTTTTCATTTTTCTTTCAACTTTTCTTTATTTATTATGAAAATTTAATTTTTCAGTTGATTTTTCATTTTTGGGACTTAGAAAAATTTTCGAAATTTTCAAGAAAAAAAATTTTTCACATACACCTCAGTTTTATTGAGAAGTTTCTATTTCAAATGCATTTCACTTAAAAATCAAAAAAATTGATTTTTTTATATTTCTGACTTTGAAAAAAATATCGGAATTTTTCTTTCAACTTTTCTTTATTTATTATGAAAATTTAATTTTTCAGTTGATTTTTCATTTTTCTTTCAACTTTTCTTTATTTATTATGAAAATTTAATTTTTCAGTTGATTTTTCATTTTTCTTTCAACTTTTCTTTATTTATTATGAAAATTAAATTTTTCAGTTGATTTTTCATTTTTGGGACTTAGAAAAATTTTCGATTTTTTTTCTCATATAATCTGACCTTCTATGGAATTGTTCATTTTTACACTTCTCATAATATACCTTTTAAACACACAAACAGCAAATGGCATTCTAGCGGGACTATATTTTTTCCAATTGATTTTTTTATATTTCTGACTATTTCTGACTATTTCTGACTTTGAAAAAAATATCGAAATTTTTCTTTCAACTTTTCTTTATTTATTATGAAAATTTAATTTTTCAGTTGATTTTTCATTTTTCTTTCAACTTTTCTTTATTTATTATGAAAATTAAATTTTTCAGTTGATTTTTCATTTTTGGGACTTAGAAAAATTTTCGAAATTTTCAAGAAAAAAAATTTTTCACATACACCTCAGTTTCATTGAGAAGTTTCTATTTCAAATGCATTTCACTTAAAAATCAAAAAAATTGATTTTTTTATATTTCTGACTTTGAAAAAAATATCGAAATTTTTCTTTCAACTTTTCTTTATTTATTATGAAAATTTAATTTTTCAGTTGATTTTTCATTTTTCTTTCAACTTTTCTTTATTTATTATGAAAATTAAATTTTTCAGTTGATTTTTCATTTTTGGGACTTAGAAAAATTTTCGAAATTTTCAAGAAAAAAAATTTTTCACATACACCTCAGTTTCATTGAGAAGTTTCTATTTCAAATGCATTTCACTTAAAAATCAAAAAAATTGATTTTTTTATATTTCTGACTTTGAAAAAAATATCGAAATTTTTCTTTCAACTTTTCTTTATTTATTATGAAAATTTAATTTTTCAGTTGATTTTTCATTTTTCTTTCAACTTTTCTTTATTTATTATGAAAATTTAATTTTTCAGTTGATTTTTCATTTTTCTTTCAACTTTTCTTTATTTATTATGAAAATTAAATTTTTCAGTTGATTTTTCATTTTTGGGACTTAGAAAAATTTTCGATTTTTTTTCTCATATAATCTGACCTTCTATGGAATTGTTCATTTTTACACTTCTCATAATATACCTTTTAAACACACAAACAGCAAATGGCATTCTAGCGGGACTTAGAAAAATTTTCGAAATTTTCAAGAAAAAAAATTTTTGACATACACCTCAGTTTCATTGAGAAGTCTCTATTTCAAATGAATTCCACTTAAAAATCATATATATATTTTTTCCAATTGATTTTTTTATATTTCTGACTATTTCTGACTTTGAAAAAAATATCGAAATTTTTCTTTCAACTTTTCTTTATTTATTATGAAAATTTAATTTTTCAGTTGATTTTTCATTTTTCTTTCAACTTTTCTTTATTTATTATGAAAATTTAATTTTTCAGTTGATTTTTCATTTTTGGGACTTAGAAAAATTTTCGATTTTTTTTCTCATATAATCTGACCTTCTATGGAATTGTTCATTTTTACACTTCTCATAATATACATTTTAAACACACAAACAGCAAATGGCATTCTAGCGGGACTATATTTTTTCCAATTGATTTTTTTATATTTCTGACTATTTCTGACTATTTCTGACTTTGAAAAAAATATCGAAATTTTTCTTTCAACTTTTCTTTATTTATTATGAAAATTTAATTTTTCAGTTGATTTTTCATTTTTCTTTCAACTTTTCTTTATTTATTATGAAAATTAAATTTTTCAGTTGATTTTTCATTTTTGGGACTTAGAAAAATTTTCGAAATTTTCAAGAAAAAAAATTTTTCACATACACCTCAGTTTCATTGAGAAGTTTCTATTTCAAATGCATTTCACTTAAAAATCAAAAAAATTGATTTTTTTATATTTCTGACTTTGAAAAAAATATCGAAATTTTTCTTTCAACTTTTCTTTATTTATTATGAAAATTTAATTTTTCAGTTGATTTTTCATTTTTCTTTCAACTTTTCTTTATTTATTATGAAAATTAAATTTTTCAGTTGATTTTTCATTTTTGGGACTTAGAAAAATTTTCGATTTTTTTTCTCATATAATCTGACCTTCTATGGAATTGTTCATTTTTACACTTCTCATAATATACCTTTTAAACACACAAACAGCAAATGGCATTCTAGCGGGACTAAGAAAAATTTTCGAAATTTTCAAGAAAAAAAATTTTTGACATACACCTCAGTTTCATTGAGAAGTCTCTATTTCAAATGAATTCCACTTAAAAATCATATATATATTTTTTCCAATTGATTTTTTTATATTTCTGACTATTTCTGACTTTGAAAAAAATATCGAAATTTTTCTTTCAACTTTTCTTTATTTATTATGAAAATTTAATTTTTCAGTTGATTTTTCATTTTTCTTTCAACTTTTCTTTATTTATTATGAAAATTTAATTTTTCAGTTGATTTTTCATTTTTGGGACTTAGAAAAATTTTCGAAATTTTCAAGAAAAAAAATTTTTCACATACACCTCAGTTTTATTGAGAAGTTTCTATTTCAAATGCATTTCACTTAAAAATCAAAAAAATTGATTTTTTTATATTTCTGACTTTGAAAAAAATATCGAAATTTTTCTTTCAACTTTTCTTTATTTATTATGAAAATTTAATTTTTCAGTTGATTTTTCATTTTTCTTTCAACTTTTCTTTATTTATTATGAAAATTTAATTTTTCAGTTGATTTTTCATTTTTCTTTCAACTTTTCTTTATTTATTATGAAAATTAAATTTTTCAGTTGATTTTTCATTTTTGGGACTTAGAAAAATTTTCGATTTTTTTTCTCATATAATCTGACCTTCTATGGAATTGTTCATTTTTACACTTCTCATAATATACCTTTTAAACACACAAACAGCAAATGGCATTCTAGCGGGACTATATTTTTTCCAATTGATTTTTTTATATTTCTGACTATTTCTGACTATTTCTGACTTTGAAAAAAATATCGAAATTTTTCTTTCAACTTTTCTTTATTTATTATGAAAATTTAATTTTTCAGTTGATTTTTCATTTTTCTTTCAACTTTTTTTATTTATTATGAAAATTAAATTTTTCAGTTGATTTTTCATTTTTGGGACTTAGAAAAATTTTCGAAATTTTCAAGAAAAAAAATTTTTCACATACACCTCAGTTTCATTGAGAAGTTTCTATTTCAAATGCATTTCACTTAAAAATCAAAAAAATTGATTTTTTTATATTTCTGACTTTGAAAAAAATATCGAAATTTTTCTTTCAACTTTTCTTTATTTATTATGAAAATTTAATTTTTCAGTTGATTTTTCATTTTTCTTTCAACTTTTCTTTATTTATTATGAAAATTAAATTTTTCAGTTGATTTTTCATTTTTGGGACTTAGAAAAATTTTCGAAATTTTCAAGAAAAAAAATTTTTCACATACACCTCAGTTTCATTGAGAAGTTTCTATTTCAAATGCATTTCACTTAAAAATCAAAAAAATTGATTTTTTTATATTTCTGACTTTGAAAAAAATATCGAAATTTTTCTTTCAACTTTTCTTTATTTATTATGAAAATTTAATTTTTCAGTTGATTTTTCATTTTTCTTTCAACTTTTCTTTATTTATTATGAAAATTTAATTTTTCGGTTGATTTTTCATTTTTCTTTCAACTTTTCTTTATTTATTATGAAAATTAAATTTTTCAGTTGATTTTTCATTTTTGGGACTTAGAAAAATTTTCGATTTTTTTTCTCATATAATCTGACCTTCTATGGAATTGTTCATTTTTACACTTCTCATAATATACCTTTTAAACACACAAACAGCAAATGGCATTCTAGCGGGACTATATTTTTTCCAATTGATTTTTTTATATTTCTGACTATTTCTGACTTTGAAAAAAATATCGAAATTTTTCTTTCAACTTTTCTTTATTTATTATGAAAATTTAATTTTTCAGTTGATTTTTCATTTTTCTTTCAACTTTTCTTTATTTATTATGAAAATTAAATTTTTCAGTTGATTTTTCATTTTTGGGACTTAGAAAAATTTTCGAAATTTTCAAGAAAAAAAATTTTTCACATACACCTCAGTTTCATTGAGAAGTTTCTATTTCAAATGCATTTCACTTAAAAATCAAAAAAATTGATTTTTTTATATTTCTGACTTTGAAAAAAATATCGAAATTTTTCTTTCAACTTTTCTTTATTTATTATGAAAATTTAATTTTTCAGTTGATTTTTCATTTTTCTTTCAACTTTTCTTTATTTATTATGAAAATTTAATTTTTCAGTTGATTTTTCATTTTTCTTTCAACTTTTCTTTATTTATTATGAAAATTAAATTTTTCAGTTGATTTTTCATTTTTGGGACTTAGAAAAATTTTCGATTTTTTTTCTCATATAATCTGACCTTCTATGGAATTGTTCATTTTTACACTTCTCATAATATACCTTTTAAACACACAAACAGCAAATGGCATTCTAGCGGGACTAAGAAAAATTTTCGAAATTTTCAAGAAAAAAAATTTTTGACATACACCTCAGTTTCATTGAGAAGTCTCTATTTCAAATGAATTCCACTTAAAAATCATATATATATTTTTTCCAATTGATTTTTTTATATTTCTGACTATTTCTGACTTTGAAAAAAATATCGAAATTTTTCTTTCAACTTTTCTTTATTTATTATGAAAATTTAATTTTTCAGTTGATTTTTCATTTTTCTTTCAACTTTTCTTTATTTATTATGAAAATTTAATTTTTCAGTTGATTTTTCATTTTTGGGACTTAGAAAAATTTTCGAAATTTTCAAGAAAAAAAATTTTTCACATACACCTCAGTTTTATTGAGAAGTTTCTATTTCAAATGCATTTCACTTAAAAATCAAAAAAATTGATTTTTTTATATTTCTGACTTTGAAAAAAATATCGGAATTTTTCTTTCAACTTTTCTTTATTTATTATGAAAATTTAATTTTTCAGTTGATTTTTCATTTTTCTTTCAACTTTTCTTTATTTATTATGAAAATTTAATTTTTCAGTTGATTTTTCATTTTTCTTTCAACTTTTCTTTATTTATTATGAAAATTAAATTTTTCAGTTGATTTTTCATTTTTGGGACTTAGAAAAATTTTCGATTTTTTTTCTCATATAATCTGACCTTCTATGGAATTGTTCATTTTTACACTTCTCATAATATACCTTTTAAACACACAAACAGCAAATGGCATTCTAGCGGGACTATATTTTTTCCAATTGATTTTTTTATATTTCTGACTATTTCTGACTATTTCTGACTTTGAAAAAAATATCGAAATTTTTCTTTCAACTTTTCTTTATTTATTATGAAAATTTAATTTTTCAGTTGATTTTTCATTTTTCTTTCAACTTTTCTTTATTTATTATGAAAATTAAATTTTTCAGTTGATTTTTCATTTTTGGGACTTAGAAAAATTTTCGAAATTTTCAAGAAAAAAAATTTTTCACATACACCTCAGTTTCATTGAGAAGTTTCTATTTCAAATGCATTTCACTTAAAAATCAAAAAAATTGATTTTTTTATATTTCTGACTTTGAAAAAAATATCGAAATTTTTCTTTCAACTTTTCTTTATTTATTATGAAAATTTAATTTTTCAGTTGATTTTTCATTTTTCTTTCAACTTTTCTTTATTTATTATGAAAATTAAATTTTTCAGTTGATTTTTCATTTTTGGGACTTAGAAAAATTTTCGAAATTTTCAAGAAAAAAAATTTTTCACATACACCTCAGTTTCATTGAGAAGTTTCTATTTCAAATGCATTTCACTTAAAAATCAAAAAAATTGATTTTTTTATATTTCTGACTTTGAAAAAAATATCGAAATTTTTCTTTCAACTTTTCTTTATTTATTATGAAAATTTAATTTTTCAGTTGATTTTTCATTTTTCTTTCAACTTTTCTTTATTTATTATGAAAATTTAATTTTTCAGTTGATTTTTCATTTTTCTTTCAACTTTTCTTTATTTATTATGAAAATTAAATTTTTCAGTTGATTTTTCATTTTTGGGACTTAGAAAAATTTTCGATTTTTTTTCTCATATAATCTGACCTTCTATGGAATTGTTCATTTTTACACTTCTCATAATATACCTTTTAAACACACAAACAGCAAATGGCATTCTAGCGGGACTTAGAAAAATTTTCGAAATTTTCAAGAAAAAAAATTTTTGACATACACCTCAGTTTCATTGAGAAGTCTCTATTTCAAATGAATTCCACTTAAAAATCATATATATATTTTTTCCAATTGATTTTTTTATATTTCTGACTATTTCTGACTTTGAAAAAAATATCGAAATTTTTCTTTCAACTTTTCTTTATTTATTATGAAAATTTAATTTTTCAGTTGATTTTTCATTTTTCTTTCAACTTTTCTTTATTTATTATGAAAATTTAATTTTTCAGTTGATTTTTCATTTTTGGGACTTAGAAAAATTTTCGATTTTTTTTCTCATATAATCTGACCTTCTATGGAATTGTTCATTTTTACACTTCTCATAATATACATTTTAAACACACAAACAGCAAATGGCATTCTAGCGGGACTATATTTTTTCCAATTGATTTTTTTATATTTCTGACTATTTCTGACTATTTCTGACTTTGAAAAAAATATCGAAATTTTTCTTTCAACTTTTCTTTATTTATTATGAAAATTTAATTTTTCAGTTGATTTTTCATTTTTCTTTCAACTTTTCTTTATTTATTATGAAAATTAAATTTTTCAGTTGATTTTTCATTTTTGGGACTTAGAAAAATTTTCGAAATTTTCAAGAAAAAAAATTTTTCACATACACCTCAGTTTCATTGAGAAGTTTCTATTTCAAATGCATTTCACTTAAAAATCAAAAAAATTGATTTTTTTATATTTCTGACTTTGAAAAAAATATCGAAATTTTTCTTTCAACTTTTCTTTATTTATTATGAAAATTTAATTTTTCAGTTGATTTTTCATTTTTCTTTCAACTTTTCTTTATTTATTATGAAAATTAAATTTTTCAGTTGATTTTTCATTTTTGGGACTTAGAAAAATTTTCGATTTTTTTTCTCATATAATCTGACCTTCTATGGAATTGTTCATTTTTACACTTCTCATAATATACCTTTTAAACACACAAACAGCAAATGGCATTCTAGCGGGACTAAGAAAAATTTTCGAAATTTTCAAGAAAAAAAATTTTTGACATACACCTCAGTTTCATTGAGAAGTCTCTATTTCAAATGAATTCCACTTAAAAATCATATATATATTTTTTCCAATTGATTTTTTTATATTTCTGACTATTTCTGACTTTGAAAAAAATATCGAAATTTTTCTTTCAACTTTTCTTTATTTATTATGAAAATTTAATTTTTCAGTTGATTTTTCATTTTTCTTTCAACTTTTCTTTATTTATTATGAAAATTTAATTTTTCAGTTGATTTTTCATTTTTGGGACTTAGAAAAATTTTCGAAATTTTCAAGAAAAAAAATTTTTCACATACACCTCAGTTTTATTGAGAAGTTTCTATTTCAAATGCATTTCACTTAAAAATCAAAAAAATTGATTTTTTTATATTTCTGACTTTGAAAAAAATATCGAAATTTTTCTTTCAACTTTTCTTTATTTATTATGAAAATTTAATTTTTCAGTTGATTTTTCATTTTTCTTTCAACTTTTCTTTATTTATTATGAAAATTTAATTTTTCAGTTGATTTTTCATTTTTCTTTCAACTTTTCTTTATTTATTATGAAAATTAAATTTTTCAGTTGATTTTTCATTTTTGGGACTTAGAAAAATTTTCGATTTTTTTTCTCATATAATCTGACCTTCTATGGAATTGTTCATTTTTACACTTCTCATAATATACCTTTTAAACACACAAACAGCAAATGGCATTCTAGCGGGACTATATTTTTTCCAATTGATTTTTTTATATTTCTGACTATTTCTGACTATTTCTGACTTTGAAAAAAATATCGAAATTTTTCTTTCAACTTTTCTTTATTTATTATGAAAATTTAATTTTTCAGTTGATTTTTCATTTTTCTTTCAACTTTTTTTATTTATTATGAAAATTAAATTTTTCAGTTGATTTTTCATTTTTGGGACTTAGAAAAATTTTCGAAATTTTCAAGAAAAAAAATTTTTCACATACACCTCAGTTTCATTGAGAAGTTTCTATTTCAAATGCATTTCACTTAAAAATCAAAAAAATTGATTTTTTTATATTTCTGACTTTGAAAAAAATATCGAAATTTTTCTTTCAACTTTTCTTTATTTATTATGAAAATTTAATTTTTCAGTTGATTTTTCATTTTTCTTTCAACTTTTCTTTATTTATTATGAAAATTAAATTTTTCAGTTGATTTTTCATTTTTGGGACTTAGAAAAATTTTCGAAATTTTCAAGAAAAAAAATTTTTCACATACACCTCAGTTTCATTGAGAAGTTTCTATTTCAAATGCATTTCACTTAAAAATCAAAAAAATTGATTTTTTTATATTTCTGACTTTGAAAAAAATATCGAAATTTTTCTTTCAACTTTTCTTTATTTATTATGAAAATTTAATTTTTCAGTTGATTTTTCATTTTTCTTTCAACTTTTCTTTATTTATTATGAAAATTTAATTTTTCGGTTGATTTTTCATTTTTCTTTCAACTTTTCTTTATTTATTATGAAAATTAAATTTTTCAGTTGATTTTTCATTTTTGGGACTTAGAAAAATTTTCGATTTTTTTTCTCATATAATCTGACCTTCTATGGAATTGTTCATTTTTACACTTCTCATAATATACCTTTTAAACACACAAACAGCAAATGGCATTCTAGCGGGACTATATTTTTTCCAATTGATTTTTTTATATTTCTGACTATTTCTGACTTTGAAAAAAATATCGAAATTTTTCTTTCAACTTTTCTTTATTTATTATGAAAATTTAATTTTTCAGTTGATTTTTCATTTTTCTTTCAACTTTTCTTTATTTATTATGAAAATTAAATTTTTCAGTTGATTTTTCATTTTTGGGACTTAGAAAAATTTTCGAAATTTTCAAGAAAAAAAATTTTTCACATACACCTCAGTTTCATTGAGAAGTTTCTATTTCAAATGCATTTCACTTAAAAATCAAAAAAATTGATTTTTTTATATTTCTGACTTTGAAAAAAATATCGAAATTTTTCTTTCAACTTTTCTTTATTTATTATGAAAATTTAATTTTTCAGTTGATTTTTCATTTTTCTTTCAACTTTTCTTTATTTATTATGAAAATTAAATTTTTCAGTTGATTTTTCATTTTTGGGACTTAGAAAAATTTTCGAAATTTTCAAGAAAAAAAATTTTTGACATACACCTCAGTTTCATTGAGAAGTCTCTATTTCAAATGAATTCCACTTAAAAATCATATATATATTTTTTCCAATTGATTTTTTTATATTTCTGACTATTTCTGACTTTGAAAAAAATATCGAAATTTTTCTTTCAACTTTTCTTTATTTATTATGAAAATTTAATTTTTCAGTTGATTTTTCATTTTTCTTTCAACTTTTCTTTATTTATTATGAAAATTAAATTTTTCAGTTGATTTTTCATTTTTGGGACTTAGAAAAATTTTCGAAATTTTCAAGAAAAAAAATTTTTCACATACACCTCAGTTTCATTGAGAAGTTTCTATTTCAAATGCATTTCACTTAAAAATCAAAAAAATTGATTTTTTTATATTTCTGACTTTGAAAAAAATATCGAAATTTTTCTTTCAACTTTTCTTTATTTATTATGAAAATTTAATTTTTCAGTTGATTTTTCATTTTTCTTTCAACTTTTCTTTATTTATTATGAAAATTTAATTTTTCAGTTGATTTTTCATTTTTCTTTCAACTTTTCTTTATTTATTATGAAAATTAAATTTTTCAGTTGATTTTTCATTTTTGGGACTTAGAAAAATTTTCGATTTTTTTTCTCATATAATCTGACCTTCTATGGAATTGTTCATTTTTACACTTCTCATAATATACCTTTTAAACACACAAACAGCAAATGGCATTCTAGCGGGACTTAGAAAAATTTCGAAATTTTCAAGAAAAAAAATTTTTGACATACACCTCAGTTTCATTGAGAAGTCTCTATTTCAAATGAATTCCACTTAAAAATCATATATATATTTTTTCCAATTGATTTTTTTATATTTCTGACTATTTCTGACTTTGAAAAAAATATCGAAATTTTTCTTTCAATTTTTCATTAATTATTATGAAAATTTAATTTTTCAGTTGATTTTTCATTTTTCTTTCAACTTTTCTTTATTTATTATGAAAATTTAATTTTTCAGTTGATTTTTCATTTTTAGGACTTAGAAAAATTTTCGATTTTTTTTCTCATATAATCTGACCTTCTATGGAATTGTTCATTTTTACACTTCTCATAATATACCTTTTAAACACACAAACAGCAAATGGCATTCTAGCGGGACTATATTTTTTCCAATTGATTTTTTTATATTTCTGACTATTTCTGACTATTTCTGACTTTGAAAAAAATATCGAAATTTTTCTTTCAACTTTTCTTTATTTATTATGAAAATTTAATTTTTCAGTTGATTTTTCATTTTTCTTTCAACTTTTCTTTATTTATTATGAAAATTAAATTTTTCAGTTGATTTTTCATTTTTGGGACTTAGAAAAATTTTCGAAATTTTCAAGAAAAAAAATTTTTCACATACACCTCAGTTTCATTGAGAAGTTTCTATTTCAAATGCATTTCACTTAAAAATCAAAAAAATTGATTTTTTTATATTTCTGACTTTGAAAAAAATATCGAAATTTTTCTTTCAACTTTTCTTTATTTATTATGAAAATTTAATTTTTCAGTTGATTTTTCATTTTTCTTTCAACTTTTCTTTATTTATTATGAAAATTAAATTTTTCAGTTGATTTTTCATTTTTGGGACTTAGAAAAATTTTCGATTTTTTTTCTCATATAATCTGACCTTCTATGGAATTGTTCATTTTTACACTTCTCATAATATACCTTTTAAACACACAAACAGCAAATGGCATTCTAGCGGGACTTAGAAAAATTTTCGAAATTTTCAAGAAAAAAAATTTTTGACATACACCTCAGTTTCATTGAGAAGTCTCTATTTCAAATGAATTCCACTTAAAAATCATATATATATTTTTTCCAATTGATTTTTTTATATTTCTGACTATTTCTGACTTTGAAAAAAATATCGAAATTTTTCTTTCAACTTTTCTTTATTTATTATGAAAATTTAATTTTTCAGTTGATTTTTCATTTTTCTTTCAACTTTTCTTTATTTATTATGAAAATTTAATTTTTCAGTTGATTTTTCATTTTTAGGACTTAGAAAAATTTTCGATTTTTTTTCTCATATAATCTGACCTTCTATGGAATTGTTCATTTTTACACTTCTCATAATATACCTTTTAAACACACAAACAGCAAATGGCATTCTAGCGGGACTATATTTTTTCCAATTGATTTTTTTATATTTCTGACTATTTCTGACTATTTCTGACTTTGAAAAAAATATCGAAATTTTTCTTTCAACTTTTCTTTATTTATTATGAAAATTTAATTTTTCAGTTGATTTTTCATTTTTCTTTCAACTTTTCTTTATTTATTATGAAAATTAAATTTTTCAGTTGATTTTTCATTTTTGGGACTTAGAAAAATTTTCGAAATTTTCAAGAAAAAAAATTTTTCACATACACCTCAGTTTCATTGAGAAGTTTCTATTTCAAATGCATTTCACTTAAAAATCAAAAAAATTGATTTTTTTATATTTCTGACTTTGAAAAAAATATCGAAATTTTTCTTTCAACTTTTCTTTATTTATTATGAAAATTTAATTTTTCAGTTGATTTTTCATTTTTCTTTCAACTTTTCTTTATTTATTATGAAAATTAAATTTTTCAGTTGATTTTTCATTTTTGGGACTTAGAAAAATTTTCGATTTTTTTTCTCATATAATCTGACCTTCTATGGAATTGTTCATTTTTACACTTCTCATAATATACCTTTTAAACACACAAACAGCAAATGGCATTCTAGCGGGACTTAGAAAAATTTCGAAATTTTCAAGAAAAAAAATTTTTGACATACACCTCAGTTTCATTGAGAAGTCTCTATTTCAAATGAATTCCACTTAAAAATCATATATATATTTTTTCCAATTGATTTTTTTATATTTCTGACTATTTCTGACTTTGAAAAAAATATCGAAATTTTTCTTTCAATTTTTCATTAATTATTATGAAAATTTAATTTTTCAGTTGATTTTTCATTTTTCTTTCAACTTTTCTTTATTTATTATGAAAATTTAATTTTTCAGTTGATTTTTCATTTTTAGGACTTAGAAAAATTTTCGATTTTTTTTCTCATATAATCTGACCTTCTATGGAATTGTTCATTTTTACACTTCTCATAATATACCTTTTAAACACACAAACAGCAAATGGCATTCTAGCGGGACTATATTTTTTCCAATTGATTTTTTTATATTTCTGACTATTTCTGACTATTTCTGACTTTGAAAAAAATATCGAAATTTTTCTTTCAACTTTTCTTTATTTATTATGAAAATTTAATTTTTCAGTTGATTTTTCATTTTTCTTTCAACTTTTCTTTATTTATTATGAAAATTAAATTTTTCAGTTGATTTTTCATTTTTGGGACTTAGAAAAATTTTCGAAATTTTCAAGAAAAAAAATTTTTCACATACACCTCAGTTTCATTGAGAAGTTTCTATTTCAAATGCATTTCACTTAAAAATCAAAAAAATTGATTTTTTTATATTTCTGACTTTGAAAAAAATATCGAAATTTTTCTTTCAACTTTTCTTTATTTATTATGAAAATTTAATTTTTCAGTTGATTTTTCATTTTTCTTTCAACTTTTCTTTATTTATTATGAAAATTAAATTTTTCAGTTGATTTTTCATTTTTGGGACTTAGAAAAATTTTCGATTTTTTTTCTCATATAATCTGACCTTCTATGGAATTGTTCATTTTTACACTTCTCATAATATACCTTTTAAACACACAAACAGCAAATGGCATTCTAGCGGGACTTAGAAAAATTTCGAAATTTTCAAGAAAAAAAATTTTTGACATACACCTCAGTTTCATTGAGAAGTCTCTATTTCAAATGAATTCCACTTAAAAATCATATATATATTTTTTCCAATTGATTTTTTTATATTTCTGACTATTTCTGACTTTGAAAAAAATATCGAAATTTTTCTTTCAATTTTTCATTAATTATTATGAAAATTTAATTTTTCAGTTGATTTTTCATTTTTCTTTCAACTTTTCTTTATTTATTATGAAAATTTAATTTTTCAGTTGATTTTTCATTTTTAGGACTTAGAAAAATTTTCGATTTTTTTTCTCATATAATCTGACCTTCTATGGAATTGTTCATTTTTACACTTCTCATAATATACCTTTTAAACACACAAACAGCAAATGGCATTCTAGCGGGACTATATTTTTTCCAATTGATTTTTTTATATTTCTGACTATTTCTGACTATTTCTGACTTTGAAAAAAATATCGAAATTTTTCTTTCAACTTTTCTTTATTTATTATGAAAATTTAATTTTTCAGTTGATTTTTCATTTTTCTTTCAACTTTTCTTTATTTATTATGAAAATTAAATTTTTCAGTTGATTTTTCATTTTTGGGACTTAGAAAAATTTTCGAAATTTTCAAGAAAAAAAATTTTTCACATACACCTCAGTTTCATTGAGAAGTTTCTATTTCAAATGCATTTCACTTAAAAATCAAAAAAATTGATTTTTTTATATTTCTGACTTTGAAAAAAATATCGAAATTTTTCTTTCAACTTTTCTTTATTTATTATGAAAATTTAATTTTTCAGTTGATTTTTCATTTTTCTTTCAACTTTTCTTTATTTATTATGAAAATTAAATTTTTCAGTTGATTTTTCATTTTTGGGACTTAGAAAAATTTTCGATTTTTTTTCTCATATAATCTGACCTTCTATGGAATTGTTCATTTTTACACTTCTCATAATATACCTTTTAAACACACAAACAGCAAATGGCATTCTAGCGGGACTTAGAAAAATTTTCGAAATTTTCAAGAAAAAAAATTTTTCACATACACCTCAGTTTCATTGAGAAGTTTCTATTTCAAATGCATTTCACTTAAAAATCAAAAAAATTGATTTTTTTATATTTCTGACTTTGAAAAAAATATCGAAATTTTTCTTTCAACTTTTCTTTATTTATTATGAAAATTTAATTTTTCAGTTGATTTTTCATTTTTCTTTCAACTTTTCTTTATTTATTATGAAAATTAAATTTTTCAGTTGATTTTTCATTTTTGGGACTTAGAAAAATTTTCGATTTTTTTTCTCATATAATCTGACCTTCTATGGAATTGTTCATTTTTACACTTCTCATAATATACCTTTTAAACACACAAACAGCAAATGGCATTCTAGCGGGACTTAGAAAAATTTTCGAAATTTTCAAGAAAAAAAATTTTTGACATACACCTCAGTTTCATTGAGAAGTCTCTATTTCAAATGAATTCCACTTAAAAATCATATATATATTTTTTCCAATTGATTTTTTTATATTTCTGACTATTTCTGACTTTGAAAAAAATATCGAAATTTTTCTTTCAACTTTTCTTTATTTATTATGAAAATTTAATTTTTCAGTTGATTTTTCATTTTTCTTTCAACTTTTCTTTATTTATTATGAAAATTTAATTTTTCAGTTGATTTTTCATTTTTAGGACTTAGAAAAATTTTCGATTTTTTTTCTCATATAATCTGACCTTCTATGGAATTGTTCATTTTTACACTTCTCATAATATACCTTTTAAACACACAAACAGCAAATGGCATTCTAGCGGGACTATATTTTTTCCAATTGATTTTTTTATATTTCTGACTATTTCTGACTATTTCTGACTTTGAAAAAAATATCGAAATTTTTCTTTCAACTTTTCTTTATTTATTATGAAAATTTAATTTTTCAGTTGATTTTTCATTTTTCTTTCAACTTTTCTTTATTTATTATGAAAATTAAATTTTTCAGTTGATTTTTCATTTTTGGGACTTAGAAAAATTTTCGAAATTTTCAAGAAAAAAAATTTTTCACATACACCTCAGTTTCATTGAGAAGTTTCTATTTCAAATGCATTTCACTTAAAAATCAAAAAAATTGATTTTTTTATATTTCTGACTTTGAAAAAAATATCGAAATTTTTCTTTCAACTTTTCTTTATTTATTATGAAAATTTAATTTTTCAGTTGATTTTTCATTTTTCTTTCAACTTTTCTTTATTTATTATGAAAATTAAATTTTTCAGTTGATTTTTCATTTTTGGGACTTAGAAAAATTTTCGATTTTTTTTCTCATATAATCTGACCTTCTATGGAATTGTTCATTTTTACACTTCTCATAATATACCTTTTAAACACACAAACAGCAAATGGCATTCTAGCGGGACTTAGAAAAATTTCGAAATTTTCAAGAAAAAAAATTTTTGACATACACCTCAGTTTCATTGAGAAGTCTCTATTTCAAATGAATTCCACTTAAAAATCATATATATATTTTTTCCAATTGATTTTTTTATATTTCTGACTATTTCTGACTTTGAAAAAAATATCGAAATTTTTCTTTCAATTTTTCATTAATTATTATGAAAATTTAATTTTTCAGTTGATTTTTCATTTTTCTTTCAACTTTTCTTTATTTATTATGAAAATTTAATTTTTCAGTTGATTTTTCATTTTTAGGACTTAGAAAAATTTTCGATTTTTTTTCTCATATAATCTGACCTTCTATGGAATTGTTCATTTTTACACTTCTCATAATATACCTTTTAAACACACAAACAGCAAATGGCATTCTAGCGGGACTATATTTTTTCCAATTGATTTTTTTATATTTCTGACTATTTCTGACTATTTCTGACTTTGAAAAAAATATCGAAATTTTTCTTTCAACTTTTCTTTATTTATTATGAAAATTTAATTTTTCAGTTGATTTTTCATTTTTCTTTCAACTTTTCTTTATTTATTATGAAAATTAAATTTTTCAGTTGATTTTTCATTTTTGGGACTTAGAAAAATTTTCGAAATTTTCAAGAAAAAAAATTTTTCACATACACCTCAGTTTCATTGAGAAGTTTCTATTTCAAATGCATTTCACTTAAAAATCAAAAAAATTGATTTTTTTATATTTCTGACTTTGAAAAAAATATCGAAATTTTTCTTTCAACTTTTCTTTATTTATTATGAAAATTTAATTTTTCAGTTGATTTTTCATTTTTCTTTCAACTTTTCTTTATTTATTATGAAAATTAAATTTTTCAGTTGATTTTTCATTTTTGGGACTTAGAAAAATTTTCGATTTTTTTTCTCATATAATCTGACCTTCTATGGAATTGTTCATTTTTACACTTCTCATAATATACCTTTTAAACACACAAACAGCAAATGGCATTCTAGCGGGACTTAGAAAAATTTTCGAAATTTTCAAGAAAAAAAATTTTTGACATACACCTCAGTTTCATTGAGAAGTCTCTATTTCAAATGAATTCCACTTAAAAATCATATATATATTTTTTCCAATTGATTTTTTTATATTTCTGACTATTTCTGACTTTGAAAAAAATATCGAAATTTTTCTTTCAACTTTTCTTTATTTATTATGAAAATTTAATTTTTCAGTTGATTTTTCATTTTTCTTTCAACTTTTCTTTATTTATTATGAAAATTTAATTTTTCAGTTGATTTTTCATTTTTAGGACTTAGAAAAATTTTCGATTTTTTTTCTCATATAATCTGACCTTCTATGGAATTGTTCATTTTTACACTTCTCATAATATACCTTTTAAACACACAAACAGCAAATGGCATTCTAGCGGGACTATATTTTTTCCAATTGATTTTTTTATATTTCTGACTATTTCTGACTATTTCTGACTTTGAAAAAAATATCGAAATTTTTCTTTCAACTTTTCTTTATTTATTATGAAAATTTAATTTTTCAGTTGATTTTTCATTTTTCTTTCAACTTTTCTTTATTTATTATGAAAATTAAATTTTTCAGTTGATTTTTCATTTTTGGGACTTAGAAAAATTTTCGAAATTTTCAAGAAAAAAAATTTTTCACATACACCTCAGTTTCATTGAGAAGTTTCTATTTCAAATGCATTTCACTTAAAAATCAAAAAAATTGATTTTTTTATATTTCTGACTTTGAAAAAAATATCGAAATTTTTCTTTCAACTTTTCTTTATTTATTATGAAAATTTAATTTTTCAGTTGATTTTTCATTTTTCTTTCAACTTTTCTTTATTTATTATGAAAATTAAATTTTTCAGTTGATTTTTCAGTTGATTTTTCATTTTTGGGACTTAGAAAAATTTTCGATTTTTTTTCTCATATAATCTGACCTTCTATGGAATTGTTCATTTTTACACTTCTCATAATATACCTTTTAAACACACAAACAGCAAATGGCATTCTAGCGGGACTTAGAAAAATTTTCGAAATTTTCAAGAAAAAAAATTTTTGACATACACCTCAGTTTCATTGAGAAGTCTCTATTTCAAATGAATTCCACTTAAAAATCATATATATATTTTTTCCAATTGATTTTTTTATATTTCTGACTATTTCTGACTTTGAAAAAAATATCGAAATTTTTCTTTCAACTTTTCTTTATTTATTATGAAAATTTAATTTTTCAGTTGATTTTTCATTTTTAGGACTTAGAAAAATTTTCGATTTTTTTTCTCATATAATCTGACCTTCTATGGAATTGTTCATTTTTACACTTCTCATAATATACCTTTTAAACACACAAACAGCAAATGGCATTCTAGCGGGACTATATTTTTTCCAATTGATTTTTTTATATTTCTGACTATTTCTGACTATTTCTGACTTTGAAAAAAATATCGAAATTTTTCTTTCAACTTTTCTTTATTTATTATGAAAATTTAATTTTTCAGTTGATTTTTCATTTTTCTTTCAACTTTTCTTTATTTATTATGAAAATTAAATTTTTCAGTTGATTTTTCATTTTTGGGACTTAGAAAAATTTTCGAAATTTTCAAGAAAAAAAATTTTTCACATACACCTCAGTTTCATTGAGAAGTTTCTATTTCAAATGCATTTCACTTAAAAATCAAAAAAATTGATTTTTTTATATTTCTGACTTTGAAAAAAATATCGAAATTTTTCTTTCAACTTTTCTTTATTTATTATGAAAATTTAATTTTTCAGTTGATTTTTCATTTTTCTTTCAACTTTTCTTTATTTATTATGAAAATTAAATTTTTCAGTTGATTTTTCATTTTTGGGACTTAGAAAAATTTTCGATTTTTTTTCTCATATAATCTGACCTTCTATGGAATTGTTCATTTTTACACTTCTCATAATATACCTTTTAAACACACAAACAGCAAATGGCATTCTAGCGGGACTATATTTTTTCCAATTGATTTTTTTATATTTCTGACTATTTCTGACTATTTCTGACTTTGAAAAAAATATCGAAATTTTTCTTTCAACTTTTCTTTATTTATTATGAAAATTTAATTTTTCAGTTGATTTTTCATTTTTCTTTCAACTTTTCTTTATTTATTATGAAAATTAAATTTTTCAGTTGATTTTTCATTTTTGGGACTTAGAAAAATTTTCGAAATTTTCAAGAAAAAAAATTTTTCACATACACCTCAGTTTCATTGAGAAGTTTCTATTTCAAATGCATTTCACTTAAAAATCAAAAAAATTGATTTTTTTATATTTCTGACTTTGAAAAAAATATCGAAATTTTTCTTTCAACTTTTCTTTATTTATTATGAAAATTTAATTTTTCAGTTGATTTTTCATTTTTCTTTCAACTTTTCTTTATTTATTATGAAAATTAAATTTTTCAGTTGATTTTTCATTTTTGGGACTTAGAAAAATTTTCGATTTTTTTTCTCATATAATCTGACCTTCTATGGAATTGTTCATTTTTACACTTCTCATAATATACCTTTTAAACACACAAACAGCAAATGGCATTCTAGCGGGACTATATTTTTTCCAATTGATTTTTTTATATTTCTGACTATTTCTGACTATTTCTGACTTTGAAAAAAATATCGAAATTTTTCTTTCAACTTTTCTTTATTTATTATGAAAATTTAATTTTTCAGTTGATTTTTCATTTTTCTTTCAACTTTTCTTTATTTATTATGAAAATTAAATTTTTCAGTTGATTTTTCATTTTTGGGACTTAGAAAAATTTTCGAAATTTTCAAGAAAAAAAATTTTTGACATACACCTCAGTTTCATTGAGAAGTCTCTATTTCAAATGAATTCCACTTAAAAATCATATATATATTTTTTCCAATTGATTTTTTTATATTTCTGACTATTTCTGACTTTGAAAAAAATATCGAAATTTTTCTTTCAACTTTTCTTTATTTATTATGAAAATTTAATTTTTCAGTTGATTTTTAATTTTTCTTTCAACTTTTCTTTATTTATTATGAAAATTAAATTTTTCAGTTGATTTTTCATTTTTGGGACTTAGAAAAATTTTCGATTTTTTTTCTCATATAATCTGACCTTCTATGGAATTGTTCATTTTTACACTTCTCATAATATACCTTTTAAACACACAAACAGCAAATGGCATTCTAGCGGGACTATATTTTTTCCAATTGATTTTTTTATATTTCTGACTATTTCTGACTATTTCTGACTTTGAAAAAAATATCGAAATTTTTCTTTCAACTTTTCTTTATTTATTATGAAAATTTAATTTTTCAGTTGATTTTTCATTTTTCTTTCAACTTTTCTTTATTTATTATGAAAATTTAATTTTTCAGTTGATTTTTGATTTTTGGGACTTAGAAAAATTTTCGAAATTTTCAAGAAAAAAAATTTTTCACATACACCTCAGTTTCATTGAGAAGTTTCTATTTCAAATGCATTTCACTTAAAAATCAAAAAAATTGATTTTTTTATATTTCTGACTTTGAAAAAAATATCGAAATTTTTCTTTCAACTTTTCTTTATTTATTATGAAAATTTAATTTTTCAGTTGATTTTTCATTTTTCTTTCAACTTTTCTTTATTTATTATGAAAATTAAATTTTTCAGTTGATTTTTCATTTTTGGGACTTAGAAAAATTTTCGAAATTTTCAAGAAAAAAAATTTTTCACATACACCTCAGTTTCATTGAGAAGTTTCTATTTCAAATGCATTTCACTTAAAAATCAAAAAAATTGATTTTTTTATATTTCTGACTTTGAAAAAAATATCGAAATTTTTCTTTCAACTTTTCTTTATTTATTATGAAAATTTAATTTTTCAGTTGATTTTTCATTTTTCTTTCAACTTTTCTTTATTTATTATGAAAATTAAATTTTTCAGTTGATTTTTCATTTTTGGGACTTAGAAAAATTTTCGATTTTTTTTCTCATATAATCTGACCTTCTATGGAATTGTTCATTTTTACACTTCTCATAATATACCTTTTAAACACACAAACAGCAAATGGCATTCTAGCGGGACTTAGAAAAATTTTCGAAATTTTCAAGAAAAAAAATTTTTGACATACACCTCAGTTTCATTGAGAAGTCTCTATTTCAAATGAATTCCACTTAAAAATCATATATATATTTTTTCCAATTGATTTTTTTATATTTCTGACTATTTCTGACTTTGAAAAAAATATCGAAATTTTTCTTTCAACTTTTCTTTATTTATTATGAAAATTTAATTTTTCAGTTGATTTTTCATTTTTCTTTCAACTTTTCTTTATTTATTATGAAAATTTAATTTTTCAGTTGATTTTTCATTTTTGGGACTTAGAAAAATTTTCGATTTTTTTTCTCATATAATCTGACCTTCTATGGAATTGTTCATTTTTACACTTCTCATAATATACATTTTAAACACACAAACAGCAAATGGCATTCTAGCGGGACTATATTTTTTCCAATTGATTTTTTTATATTTCTGACTATTTCTGACTATTTCTGACTTTGAAAAAAATATCGAAATTTTTCTTTCAACTTTTCTTTATTTATTATGAAAATTTAATTTTTCAGTTGATTTTTCATTTTTCTTTCAACTTTTCTTTATTTATTATGAAAATTAAATTTTTCAGTTGATTTTTCATTTTTGGGACTTAGAAAAATTTTCGAAATTTTCAAGAAAAAAAATTTTTCACATACACCTCAGTTTCATTGAGAAGTTTCTATTTCAAATGCATTTCACTTAAAAATCAAAAAAATTGATTTTTTTATATTTCTGACTTTGAAAAAAATATCGAAATTTTTCTTTCAACTTTTCTTTATTTATTATGAAAATTTAATTTTTCAGTTGATTTTTCATTTTTCTTTCAACTTTTCTTTATTTATTATGAAAATTAAATTTTTCAGTTGATTTTTCATTTTTGGGACTTAGAAAAATTTTCGATTTTTTTTCTCATATAATCTGACCTTCTATGGAATTGTTCATTTTTACACTTCTCATAATATACCTTTTAAACACACAAACAGCAAATGGCATTCTAGCGGGACTAAGAAAAATTTTCGAAATTTTCAAGAAAAAAAATTTTTGACATACACCTCAGTTTCATTGAGAAGTCTCTATTTCAAATGAATTCCACTTAAAAATCATATATATATTTTTTCCAATTGATTTTTTTATATTTCTGACTATTTCTGACTTTGAAAAAAATATCGAAATTTTTCTTTCAACTTTTCTTTATTTATTATGAAAATTTAATTTTTCAGTTGATTTTTCATTTTTCTTTCAACTTTTCTTTATTTATTATGAAAATTTAATTTTTCAGTTGATTTTTCATTTTTGGGACTTAGAAAAATTTTCGAAATTTTCAAGAAAAAAAATTTTTCACATACACCTCAGTTTTATTGAGAAGTTTCTATTTCAAATGCATTTCACTTAAAAATCAAAAAAATTGATTTTTTTATATTTCTGACTTTGAAAAAAATATCGAAATTTTTCTTTCAACTTTTCTTTATTTATTATGAAAATTTAATTTTTCAGTTGATTTTTCATTTTTCTTTCAACTTTTCTTTATTTATTATGAAAATTTAATTTTTCAGTTGATTTTTCATTTTTCTTTCAACTTTTCTTTATTTATTATGAAAATTAAATTTTTCAGTTGATTTTTCATTTTTGGGACTTAGAAAAATTTTCGATTTTTTTTCTCATATAATCTGACCTTCTATGGAATTGTTCATTTTTACACTTCTCATAATATACCTTTTAAACACACAAACAGCAAATGGCATTCTAGCGGGACTATATTTTTTCCAATTGATTTTTTTATATTTCTGACTATTTCTGACTATTTCTGACTTTGAAAAAAATATCGAAATTTTTCTTTCAACTTTTCTTTATTTATTATGAAAATTTAATTTTTCAGTTGATTTTTCATTTTTCTTTCAACTTTTTTTATTTATTATGAAAATTAAATTTTTCAGTTGATTTTTCATTTTTGGGACTTAGAAAAATTTTCGAAATTTTCAAGAAAAAAAATTTTTCACATACACCTCAGTTTCATTGAGAAGTTTCTATTTCAAATGCATTTCACTTAAAAATCAAAAAAATTGATTTTTTTATATTTCTGACTTTGAAAAAAATATCGAAATTTTTCTTTCAACTTTTCTTTATTTATTATGAAAATTTAATTTTTCAGTTGATTTTTCATTTTTCTTTCAACTTTTCTTTATTTATTATGAAAATTAAATTTTTCAGTTGATTTTTCATTTTTGGGACTTAGAAAAATTTTCGAAATTTTCAAGAAAAAAAATTTTTCACATACACCTCAGTTTCATTGAGAAGTTTCTATTTCAAATGCATTTCACTTAAAAATCAAAAAAATTGATTTTTTTATATTTCTGACTTTGAAAAAAATATCGAAATTTTTCTTTCAACTTTTCTTTATTTATTATGAAAATTTAATTTTTCAGTTGATTTTTCATTTTTCTTTCAACTTTTCTTTATTTATTATGAAAATTTAATTTTTCAGTTGATTTTTCATTTTTCTTTCAACTTTTCTTTATTTATTATGAAAATTAAATTTTTCAGTTGATTTTTCATTTTTGGGACTTAGAAAAATTTTCGATTTTTTTTCTCATATAATCTGACCTTCTATGGAATTGTTCATTTTTACACTTCTCATAATATACCTTTTAAACACACAAACAGCAAATGGCATTCTAGCGGGACTTAGAAAAATTTTCGAAATTTTCAAGAAAAAAAATTTTTGACATACACCTCAGTTTCATTGAGAAGTCTCTATTTCAAATGAATTCCACTTAAAAATCATATATATATTTTTTCCAATTGATTTTTTTATATTTCTGACTATTTCTGACTTTGAAAAAAATATCGAAATTTTTCTTTCAACTTTTCTTTATTTATTATGAAAATTTAATTTTTCAGTTGATTTTTCATTTTTCTTTCAACTTTTCTTTATTTATTATGAAAATTTAATTTTTCAGTTGATTTTTCATTTTTGGGACTTAGAAAAATTTTCGATTTTTTTTCTCATATAATCTGACCTTCTATGGAATTGTTCATTTTTACACTTCTCATAATATACATTTTAAACACACAAACAGCAAATGGCATTCTAGCGGGACTATATTTTTTCCAATTGATTTTTTTATATTTCTGACTATTTCTGACTATTTCTGACTTTGAAAAAAATATCGAAATTTTTCTTTCAACTTTTCTTTATTTATTATGAAAATTTAATTTTTCAGTTGATTTTTCATTTTTCTTTCAACTTTTCTTTATTTATTATGAAAATTAAATTTTTCAGTTGATTTTTCATTTTTGGGACTTAGAAAAATTTTCGAAATTTTCAAGAAAAAAAATTTTTCACATACACCTCAGTTTCATTGAGAAGTTTCTATTTCAAATGCATTTCACTTAAAAATCAAAAAAATTGATTTTTTTATATTTCTGACTTTGAAAAAAATATCGAAATTTTTCTTTCAACTTTTCTTTATTTATTATGAAAATTTAATTTTTCAGTTGATTTTTCATTTTTCTTTCAACTTTTCTTTATTTATTATGAAAATTAAATTTTTCAGTTGATTCTTCATTTTTGGGACTTAGAAAAATTTTCGATTTTTTTTCTCATATAATCTGACCTTCTATGGAATTGTTCATTTTTACACTTCTCATAATATACCTTTTAAACACACAAACAGCAAATGGCATTCTAGCGGGACTTAGAAAAATTTTCGAAATTTTCAGGAAAAAAAATTTTTGACATACACCTCAGTTTCATTGAGAAGTCTCTATTTCAAATGAATTCCACTTAAAAATCATATATATATTTTTTCCAATTGATTTTTTTATATTTCTGACTATTTCTGACTTTGAAAAAAATATCGAAATTTTTCTTTCAACTTTTCTTTATTTATTATGAAAATTTAATTTTTCAGTTGATTTTTCATTTTTCTTTCAACTTTTCTTTATTTATTATGAAAATTAAATTTTTCAGTTGATTTTTCATTTTTGGGACTTAGAAAAATTTTCGATTTTTTTTCTCATATAATCTGACCTTCTATGGAATTGTTCATTTTTACACTTCTCATAATATACCTTTTAAACACACAAACAGCAAATGGCATTCTAGCGGGACTTAGAAAAATTTCGAAATTTTCAAGAAAAAAAATTTTTGACATACACCTCAGTTTCATTGAGAAGTCTCTATTTCAAATGAATTCCACTTAAAAATCATATATATATTTTTTCCAATTGATTTTTTTATATTTCTGACTATTTCTGACTTTGAAAAAAATATCGAAATTTTTCTTTCAATTTTTCATTAATTATTATGAAAATTTAATTTTTCAGTTGATTTTTCATTTTTCTTTCAACTTTTCTTTATTTATTATGAAAATTTAATTTTTCAGTTGATTTTTCATTTTTAGGACTTAGAAAAATTTTCGATTTTTTTTCTCATATAATCTGACCTTCTATGGAATTGTTCATTTTTACACTTCTCATAATATACCTTTTAAACACACAAACAGCAAATGGCATTCTAGCGGGACTATATTTTTTCCAATTGATTTTTTTATATTTCTGACTATTTCTGACTATTTCTGACTTTGAAAAAAATATCGAAATTTTTCTTTCAACTTTTCTTTATTTATTATGAAAATTTAATTTTTCAGTTGATTTTTCATTTTTCTTTCAACTTTTCTTTATTTATTATGAAAATTAAATTTTTCAGTTGATTTTTCATTTTTGGGACTTAGAAAAATTTTCGAAATTTTCAAGAAAAAAAATTTTTCACATACACCTCAGTTTCATTGAGAAGTTTCTATTTCAAATGCATTTCACTTAAAAATCAAAAAAATTGATTTTTTTATATTTCTGACTTTGAAAAAAATATCGAAATTTTTCTTTCAACTTTTCTTTATTTATTATGAAAATTTAATTTTTCAGTTGATTTTTCATTTTTCTTTCAACTTTTCTTTATTTATTATGAAAATTAAATTTTTCAGTTGATTTTTCATTTTTGGGACTTAGAAAAATTTTCGATTTTTTTTCTCATATAATCTGACCTTCTATGGAATTGTTCATTTTTACACTTCTCATAATATACCTTTTAAACACACAAACAGCAAATGGCATTCTAGCGGGACTTAGAAAAATTTTCGAAATTTTCAAGAAAAAAAATTTTTGACATACACCTCAGTTTCATTGAGAAGTCTCTATTTCAAATGAATTCCACTTAAAAATCATATATATATTTTTTCCAATTGATTTTTTTATATTTCTGACTATTTCTGACTTTGAAAAAAATATCGAAATTTTTCTTTCAATTTTTCATTAATTATTATGAAAATTTAATTTTTCAGTTGATTTTTCATTTTTCTTTCAACTTTTCTTTATTTATTATGAAAATTTAATTTTTCAGTTGATTTTTCATTTTTGGGACTTAGAAAAATTTTCGATTTTTTTTCTCATATAATCTGACCTTCTATGGAATTGTTCATTTTTACACTTCTCATAATATACCTTTTAAACACACAAACAGCAAATGGCATTCTAGCGGGACTATATTTTTTCCAATTGATTTTTTTATATTTCTGACTATTTCTGACTATTTCTGACTTTGAAAAAAATATCGAAATTTTTCTTTCAACTTTTCTTTATTTATTATGAAAATTTAATTTTTCAGTTGATTTTTCATTTTTGGGACTTAGAAAAATTTTCGAAATTTTCAAGAAAAAAAATTTTTCACATACACCTCAGTTTCATTGAGAAGTTTCTATTTCAAATGCATTTCACTTAAAAATCAAAAAAATTGATTTTTTTATATTTCTGACTTTGAAAAAAATATCGAAATTTTTCTTTCAACTTTTCTTTATTTATTATGAAAATTTAATTTTTCAGTTGATTTTTCATTTTTCTTTCAACTTTTCTTTATTTATTATGAAAATTAAATTTTTCAGTTGATTTTTCATTTTTGGGACTTAGAAAAATTTTCGATTTTTTTTCTCATATAATCTGACCTTCTATGGAATTGTTCATTTTTACACTTCTCATAATATACCTTTTAAACACACAAACAGCAAATGGCATTCTAGCGGGACTTAGAAAAATTTTCGAAATTTTCAAGAAAAAAAATTTTTGACATACACCTCAGTTTCATTGAGAAGTCTCTATTTCAAATGAATTCCACTTAAAAATCATATATATATTTTTTCCAATTGATTTTTTTATATTTCTGACTATTTCTGACTTTGAAAAAAATATCGAAATTTTTCTTTCAATTTTTCATTAATTATTATGAAAATTTAATTTTTCAGTTGATTTTTCATTTTTCTTTCAACTTTTCTTTATTTATTATGAAAATTTAATTTTTCAGTTGATTTTTCATTTTTGGGACTTAGAAAAATTTTCGATTTTTTTTCTCATATAATCTGACCTTCTATGGAATTGTTCATTTTTACACTTCTCATAATATACCTTTTAAACACACAAACAGCAAATGGCATTCTAGCGGGACTATATTTTTTCCAATTGATTTTTTTATATTTCTGACTATTTCTGACTATTTCTGACTTTGAAAAAAATATCGAAATTTTTCTTTCAACTTTTCTTTATTTATTATGAAAATTTAATTTTTCAGTTGATTTTTCATTTTTCTTTCAACTTTTCTTTATTTATTATGAAAATTTAATTTTTCAGTTGATTTTTCATTTTTGGGACTTAGAAAAATTTTCGAAATTTTCAAGAAAAAAAATTTTTCACATACACCTCAGTTTCATTGAGAAGTTTCTATTTCAAATGCATTTCACTTAAAAATCAAAAAAATTGATTTTTTTATATTTCTGACTTTGAAAAAAATATCGAAATTTTTCTTTCAACTTTTCTTTATTTATTATGAAAATTTAATTTTTCAGTTGATTTTTCATTTTTCTTTCAACTTTTCTTTATTTATTATGAAAATTTAATTTTTCAGTTGATTTTTCATTTTTCTTTCAACTTTTCTTTATTTATTATGAAAATTAAATTTTTCAGTTGATTTTTCATTTTTGGGACTTAGAAAAATTTTCGATTTTTTTTCTCATATAATCTGACCTTCTATGGAATTGTTCATTTTTACACTTCTCATAATATACCTTTTAAACACACAAACAGCAAATGGCATTCTAGCGGGACTTAGAAAAATTTTCGAAATTTTCAAGAAAAAAAATTTTTGACATACACCTCAGTTTCATTGAGAAGTCTCTATTTCAAATGAATTCCACTTAAAAATCATATATATATTTTTTCCAATTGATTTTTTTATATTTCTGACTATTTCTGACTTTGAAAAAAATATCGAAATTTTTCTTTCAACTTTTCTTTATTTATTATGAAAATTTAATTTTTCAGTTGATTTTTCATTTTTCTTTCAACTTTTCTTTATTTATTATGAAAATTAAATTTTTCAGTTGATTTTTCATTTTTGGGACTTAGAAAAATTTTCGAAATTTTCAAGAAAAAAAATTTTTCACATACACCTCAGTTTCATTGAGAAGTTTCTATTTCAAATGCATTTCACTTAAAAATCAAAAAAATTGATTTTTTTATATTTCTGACTTTGAAAAAAATATCGGAATTTTTCTTTCAACTTTTCTTTATTTATTATGAAAATTTAATTTTTCAGTTGATTTTTCATTTTTCTTTCAACTTTTCTTTATTTATTATGAAAATTTAATTTTTCAGTTGATTTTTCATTTTTCTTTCAACTTTTCTTTATTTATTATGAAAATTAAATTTTTCAGTTGATTTTTCATTTTTGGGACTTAGAAAAATTTTCGATTTTTTTTCTCATATAATCTGACCTTCTATGGAATTGTTCATTTTTACACTTCTCATAATATACCTTTTAAACACACAAACAGCAAATGGCATTCTAGCGGGACTTAGAAAAATTTTCGAAATTTTCAGGAAAAAAAATTTTTGACATACACCTCAGTTTCATTGAGAAGTCTCTATTTCAAATGAATTCCACTTAAAAATCATATATATATTTTTTCCAATTGATTTTTTTATATTTCTGACTATTTCTGACTTTGAAAAAAATATCGAAATTTTTCTTTCAACTTTTCTTTATTTATTATGAAAATTTAATTTTTCAGTTGATTTTTCATTTTTCTTTCAACTTTTCTTTATTTATTATGAAAATTAAATTTTTCAGTTGATTTTTCATTTTTGGGACTTAGAAAAATTTTCGATTTTTTTTCTCATATAATCTGACCTTCTATGGAATTGTTCATTTTTACACTTCTCATAATATACCTTTTAAACACACAAACAGCAAATGGCATTCTAGCGGGACTTAGAAAAATTTTCGAAATTTTCAGGAAAAAAAATTTTTGACATACACCTCAGTTTCATTGAGAAGTCTCTATTTCAAATGAATTCCACTTAAAAATCATATATATATTTTTTCCAATTGATTTTTTTATATTTCTGACTATTTCTGACTTTGAAAAAAATATCGAAATTTTTCTTTCAACTTTTCTTTATTTATTATGAAAATTTAATTTTTCAGTTGATTTTTCATTTTTCTTTCAACTTTTCTTTATTTATTATGAAAATTAAATTTTTCAGTTGATTTTTCATTTTTGGGACTTAGAAAAATTTTCGATTTTTTTTCTCATATAATCTGACCTTCTATGGAATTGTTCATTTTTACACTTCTCATAATATACCTTTTAAACACACAAACAGCAAATGGCATTCTAGCGGGACTTAGAAAAATTTTCGAAATTTTCAAGAAAAAAAATTTTTGACATACACCTCAGTTTCATTGAGAAGTCTCTATTTCAAATGAATTCCACTTAAAAATCATATATATATTTTTACCAATTGATTTTTTTATATTTCTGACTATTTCTGACTTTGAAAAAAATATCGAAATTTTTCTTTCAATTTTTCATTAATTATTATGAAAATTTAATTTTTCAGTTGATTTTTCATTTTTCTTTCAACTTTTCTTTATTTATTATGAAAATTTAATTTTTCAGTTGATTTTTCATTTTTAGGACTTAGAAAAATTTTCGATTTTTTTTCTCATATAATCTGACCTTCTATGGAATTGTTCATTTTTACACTTCTCATAATATACCTTTTAAACACACAAACAGCAAATGGCATTCTAGCGGGACTATATTTTTTCCAATTGATTTTTTTATATTTCTGACTATTTCTGACTATTTCTGACTTTGAAAAAAATATCGAAATTTTTCTTTCAACTTTTCTTTATTTATTATGAAAATTTAATTTTTCAGTTGATTTTTCATTTTTCTTTCAACTTTTCTTTATTTATTATGAAAATTTAATTTTTCAGTTGATTTTTCATTTTTAGGACTTAGAAAAATTTTCGATTTTTTTTCTCATATAATCTGACCTTCTATGGAATTGTTCATTTTTACACTTCTCATAATATACCTTTTAAACACACAAACAGCAAATGGCATTCTAGCGGGACTATATTTTTTCCAATTGATTTTTTTATATTTCTGACTATTTCTGACTATTTCTGACTTTGAAAAAAATATCGAAATTTTTCTTTCAACTTTTCTTTATTTATTATGAAAATTTAATTTTTCAGTTGATTTTTCATTTTTCTTTCAACTTTTCTTTATTTATTATGAAAATTAAATTTTTCAGTTGATTTTTCATTTTTGGGACTTAGAAAAATTTTCGAAATTTTCAAGAAAAAAAATTTTTCACATACACCTCAGTTTCATTGAGAAGTTTCTATTTCAAATGCATTTCACTTAAAAATCAAAAAAATTGATTTTTTTATATTTCTGACTTTGAAAAAAATATCGAAATTTTTCTTTCAACTTTTCTTTATTTATTATGAAAATTTAATTTTTCAGTTGATTTTTCATTTTTCTTTCAACTTTTCTTTATTTATTATGAAAATTTAATTTTTCAGTTGATTTTTCATTTTTAGGACTTAGAAAAATTTTCGATTTTTTTTCTCATATAATCTGACCTTCTATGGAATTGTTCATTTTTACACTTCTCATAATATACCTTTTAAACACACAAACAGCAAATGGCATTCTAGCGGGACTATATTTTTTCCAATTGATTTTTTTATATTTCTGACTATTTCTGACTATTTCTGACTTTGAAAAAAATATCGAAATTTTTCTTTCAACTTTTCTTTATTTATTATGAAAATTTAATTTTTCAGTTGATTTTTCATTTTTCTTTCAACTTTTCTTTATTTATTATGAAAATTAAATTTTTCAGTTGATTTTTCATTTTTGGGACTTAGAAAAATTTTCGAAATTTTCAAGAAAAAAAATTTTTCACATACACCTCAGTTTCATTGAGAAGTTTCTATTTCAAATGCATTTCACTTAAAAATCAAAAAAATTGATTTTTTTATATTTCTGACTTTGAAAAAAATATCGAAATTTTTCTTTCAACTTTTCTTTATTTATTATGAAAATTTAATTTTTCAGTTGATTTTTCATTTTTCTTTCAACTTTTCTTTATTTATTATGAAAATTAAATTTTTCAGTTGATTTTTCATTTTTGGGACTTAGAAAAATTTTCGATTTTTTTTCTCATATAATCTGACCTTCTATGGAATTGTTCATTTTTACACTTCTCATAATATACCTTTTAAACACACAAACAGCAAATGGCATTCTAGCGGGACTTAGAAAAATTTTCGAAATTTTCAAGAAAAAAAATTTTTGACATACACCTCAGTTTCATTGAGAAGTCTCTATTTCAAATGAATTCCACTTAAAAATCATATATATATTTTTTCCAATTGATTTTTTTATATTTCTGACTATTTCTGACTTTGAAAAAAATATCGAAATTTTTCTTTCAATTTTTCATTAATTATTATGAAAATTTAATTTTTCAGTTGATTTTTCATTTTTCTTTCAACTTTTCTTTATTTATTATGAAAATTTAATTTTTCAGTTGATTTTTCATTTTTGGGACTTAGAAAAATTTTCGATTTTTTTTCTCATATAATCTGACCTTCTATGGAATTGTTCATTTTTACACTTCTCATAATATACCTTTTAAACACACAAACAGCAAATGGCATTCTAGCGGGACTATATTTTTTCCAATTGATTTTTTTATATTTCTGACTATTTCTGACTATTTCTGACTTTGAAAAAAATATCGAAATTTTTCTTTCAACTTTTCTTTATTTATTATGAAAATTTAATTTTTCAGTTGATTTTTCATTTTTCTTTCAACTTTTCTTTATTTATTATGAAAATTAAATTTTTCAGTTGATTTTTCATTTTTGGGACTTAGAAAAATTTTCGATTTTTTTTCTCATATAATCTGACCTTCTATGGAATTGTTCATTTTTACACTTCTCATAATATACCTTTTAAACACACAAACAGCAAATGGCATTCTAGCGGGACTTAGAAAAATTTTCGAAATTTTCAAGAAAAAAAATTTTTGACATACACCTCAGTTTCATTGAGAAGTCTCTATTTCAAATGAATTCCACTTAAAAATCATATATATATTTTTTCCAATTGATTTTTTTATATTTCTGACTATTTCTGACTTTGAAAAAAATATCGAAATTTTTCTTTCAATTTTTCATTAATTATTATGAAAATTTAATTTTTCAGTTGATTTTTCATTTTTCTTTCAACTTTTCTTTATTTATTATGAAAATTTAATTTTTCAGTTGATTTTTCATTTTTGGGACTTAGAAAAATTTTCGATTTTTTTTCTCATATAATCTGACCTTCTATGGAATTGTTCATTTTTACACTTCTCATAATATACCTTTTAAACACACAAACAGCAAATGGCATTCTAGCGGGACTATATTTTTTCCAATTGATTTTTTTATATTTCTGACTATTTCTGACTATTTCTGACTTTGAAAAAAATATCGAAATTTTTCTTTCAACTTTTCTTTATTTATTATGAAAATTTAATTTTTCAGTTGATTTTTCATTTTTCTTTCAACTTTTCTTTATTTATTATGAAAATTTAATTTTTCAGTTGATTTTTCATTTTTGGGACTTAGAAAAATTTTCGAAATTTTCAAGAAAAAAAATTTTTCACATACACCTCAGTTTCATTGAGAAGTTTCTATTTCAAATGCATTTCACTTAAAAATCAAAAAAATTGATTTTTTTATATTTCTGACTTTGAAAAAAATATCGAAATTTTTCTTTCAACTTTTCTTTATTTATTATGAAAATTTAATTTTTCAGTTGATTTTTCATTTTTCTTTCAACTTTTCTTTATTTATTATGAAAATTAAATTTTTCAGTTGATTTTTCATTTTTCTTTCAACTTTTCTTTATTTATTATGAAAATTAAATTTTTCAGTTGATTTTTCATTTTTGGGACTTAGAAAAATTTTCGATTTTTTTTCTCATATAATCTGACCTTCTATGGAATTGTTCATTTTTACACTTCTCATAATATACCTTTTAAACACACAAACAGCAAATGGCATTCTAGCGGGACTTAGAAAAATTTTCGAAATTTTCAAGAAAAAAAATTTTTGACATACACCTCAGTTTCATTGAGAAGTCTCTATTTCAAATGAATTCCACTTAAAAATCATATATATATTTTTTCCAATTGATTTTTTTATATTTCTGACTATTTCTGACTTTGAAAAAAATATCGAAATTTTTCTTTCAACTTTTCTTTATTTATTATGAAAATTTAATTTTTCAGTTGATTTTTCATTTTTCTTTCAACTTTTCTTTATTTATTATGAAAATTAAATTTTTCAGTTGATTTTTCATTTTTCTTTCAACTTTTCTTTATTTATTATGAAAATTTAATTTTTCAGTTGATTTTTCATTTTTGGGACTTAGAAAAATTTTCGAAATTTTCAAGAAAAAAAATTTTTCACATACACCTCAGTTTCATTGAGAAGTTTCTATTTCAAATGCATTTCACTTAAAAATCAAAAAAATTGATTTTTTTATATTTCTGACTTTGAAAAAAATATCGAAATTTTTCTTTCAACTTTTCTTTATTTATTATGAAAATTTAATTTTTCAGTTGATTTTTCATTTTTCTTTCAACTTTTCTTTATTTATTATGAAAATTTAATTTTTCAGTTGATTTTTCATTTTTCTTTCAACTTTTCTTTATTTATTATGAAAATTAAATTTTTCAGTTGATTTTTCATTTTTGGGACTTAGAAAAATTTTCGATTTTTTTTCTCATATAATCTGACCTTCTATGGAATTGTTCATTTTTACACTTCTCATAATATACCTTTTAAACACACAAACAGCAAATGGCATTCTAGCGGGACTTAGAAAAATTTTCGAAATTTTCAGGAAAAAAAATTTTTGACATACACCTCAGTTTCATTGAGAAGTCTCTATTTCAAATGAATTCCACTTAAAAATCATATATATATTTTTTCCAATTGATTTTTTTATATTTCTGACTATTTCTGACTTTGAAAAAAATATCGAAATTTTTCTTTCAACTTTTCTTTATTTATTATGAAAATTTAATTTTTCAGTTGATTTTTCATTTTTCTTTCAACTTTTCTTTATTTATTATGAAAATTAAATTTTTCAGTTGATTTTTCATTTTTGGGACTTAGAAAAATTTTCGATTTTTTTTCTCATATAATCTGACCTTCTATGGAATTGTTCATTTTTACACTTCTCATAATATACCTTTTAAACACACAAACAGCAAATGGCATTCTAGCGGGACTTAGAAAAATTTTCGAAATTTTCAGGAAAAAAAATTTTTGACATACACCTCAGTTTCATTGAGAAGTCTCTATTTCAAATGAATTCCACTTAAAAATCATATATATATTTTTTCCAATTGATTTTTTTATATTTCTGACTATTTCTGACTTTGAAAAAAATATCGAAATTTTTCTTTCAACTTTTCTTTATTTATTATGAAAATTTAATTTTTCAGTTGATTTTTCATTTTTCTTTCAACTTTTCTTTATTTATTATGAAAATTAAATTTTTCAGTTGATTTTTCATTTTTGGGACTTAGAAAAATTTTCGATTTTTTTTCTCATATAATCTGACCTTCTATGGAATTGTTCATTTTTACACTTCTCATAATATACCTTTTAAACACACAAACAGCAAATGGCATTCTAGCGGGACTTAGAAAAATTTTCGAAATTTTCAAGAAAAAAAATTTTTGACATACACCTCAGTTTCATTGAGAAGTCTCTATTTCAAATGAATTCCACTTAAAAATCATATATATATTTTTACCAATTGATTTTTTTATATTTCTGACTATTTCTGACTTTGAAAAAAATATCGAAATTTTTCTTTCAATTTTTCATTAATTATTATGAAAATTTAATTTTTCAGTTGATTTTTCATTTTTCTTTCAACTTTTCTTTATTTATTATGAAAATTTAATTTTTCAGTTGATTTTTCATTTTTAGGACTTAGAAAAATTTTCGATTTTTTTTCTCATATAATCTGACCTTCTATGGAATTGTTCATTTTTACACTTCTCATAATATACCTTTTAAACACACAAACAGCAAATGGCATTCTAGCGGGACTATATTTTTTCCAATTGATTTTTTTATATTTCTGACTATTTCTGACTATTTCTGACTTTGAAAAAAATATCGAAATTTTTCTTTCAACTTTTCTTTATTTATTATGAAAATTTAATTTTTCAGTTGATTTTTCATTTTTCTTTCAACTTTTCTTTATTTATTATGAAAATTTAATTTTTCAGTTGATTTTTCATTTTTAGGACTTAGAAAAATTTTCGATTTTTTTTCTCATATAATCTGACCTTCTATGGAATTGTTCATTTTTACACTTCTCATAATATACCTTTTAAACACACAAACAGCAAATGGCATTCTAGCGGGACTATATTTTTTCCAATTGATTTTTTTATATTTCTGACTATTTCTGACTATTTCTGACTTTGAAAAAAATATCGAAATTTTTCTTTCAACTTTTCTTTATTTATTATGAAAATTTAATTTTTCAGTTGATTTTTCATTTTTCTTTCAACTTTTCTTTATTTATTATGAAAATTAAATTTTTCAGTTGATTTTTCATTTTTGGGACTTAGAAAAATTTTCGAAATTTTCAAGAAAAAAAATTTTTCACATACACCTCAGTTTCATTGAGAAGTTTCTATTTCAAATGCATTTCACTTAAAAATCAAAAAAATTGATTTTTTTATATTTCTGACTTTGAAAAAAATATCGAAATTTTTCTTTCAACTTTTCTTTATTTATTATGAAAATTTAATTTTTCAGTTGATTTTTCATTTTTCTTTCAACTTTTCTTTATTTATTATGAAAATTTAATTTTTCAGTTGATTTTTCATTTTTAGGACTTAGAAAAATTTTCGATTTTTTTTCTCATATAATCTGACCTTCTATGGAATTGTTCATTTTTACACTTCTCATAATATACCTTTTAAACACACAAACAGCAAATGGCATTCTAGCGGGACTATATTTTTTCCAATTGATTTTTTTATATTTCTGACTATTTCTGACTATTTCTGACTTTGAAAAAAATATCGAAATTTTTCTTTCAACTTTTCTTTATTTATTATGAAAATTTAATTTTTCAGTTGATTTTTCATTTTTCTTTCAACTTTTCTTTATTTATTATGAAAATTAAATTTTTCAGTTGATTTTTCATTTTTGGGACTTAGAAAAATTTTCGAAATTTTCAAGAAAAAAAATTTTTCACATACACCTCAGTTTCATTGAGAAGTTTCTATTTCAAATGCATTTCACTTAAAAATCAAAAAAATTGATTTTTTTATATTTCTGACTTTGAAAAAAATATCGAAATTTTTCTTTCAACTTTTCTTTATTTATTATGAAAATTTAATTTTTCAGTTGATTTTTCATTTTTCTTTCAACTTTTCTTTATTTATTATGAAAATTAAATTTTTCAGTTGATTTTTCATTTTTGGGACTTAGAAAAATTTTCGATTTTTTTTCTCATATAATCTGACCTTCTATGGAATTGTTCATTTTTACACTTCTCATAATATACCTTTTAAACACACAAACAGCAAATGGCATTCTAGCGGGACTTAGAAAAATTTTCGAAATTTTCAAGAAAAAAAATTTTTGACATACACCTCAGTTTCATTGAGAAGTCTCTATTTCAAATGAATTCCACTTAAAAATCATATATATATTTTTTCCAATTGATTTTTTTATATTTCTGACTATTTCTGACTTTGAAAAAAATATCGAAATTTTTCTTTCAACTTTTCTTTATTTATTATGAAAATTTAATTTTTCAGTTGATTTTTCATTTTTCTTTCAACTTTTCTTTATTTATTATGAAAATTAAATTTTTCAGTTGATTTTTCATTTTTGGGACTTAGAAAAATTTTCGAAATTTTCAAGAAAAAAAATTTTTCACATACACCTCAGTTTCATTGAGAAGTTTCTATTTCAAATGCATTTCACTTAAAAATCAAAAAAATTGATTTTTTTATATTTCTGACTTTGAAAAAAATATCGAAATTTTTCTTTCAACTTTTCTTTATTTATTATGAAAATTTAATTTTTCAGTTGATTTTTCATTTTTCTTTCAACTTTTCTTTATTTATTATGAAAATTTAATTTTTCAGTTGATTTTTCATTTTTCTTTCAACTTTTCTTTATTTATTATGAAAATTAAATTTTTCAGTTGATTTTTCATTTTTGGGACTTAGAAAAATTTTCGATTTTTTTTCTCATATAATCTGACCTTCTATGGAATTGTTCATTTTTACACTTCTCATAATATACCTTTTAAACACACAAACAGCAAATGGCATTCTAGCGGGACTTAGAAAAATTTTCGAAATTTTCAGGAAAAAAAATTTTTGACATACACCTCAGTTTCATTGAGAAGTCTCTATTTCAAATGAATTCCACTTAAAAATCATATATATATTTTTTCCAATTGATTTTTTTATATTTCTGACTATTTCTGACTTTGAAAAAAATATCGAAATTTTTCTTTCAACTTTTCTTTATTTATTATGAAAATTTAATTTTTCAGTTGATTTTTCATTTTTCTTTCAACTTTTCTTTATTTATTATGAAAATTTAATTTTTCAGTTGATTTTTCATTTTTAGGACTTAGAAAAATTTTCGATTTTTTTTCTCATATAATCTGACCTTCTATGGAATTGTTCATTTTTACACTTCTCATAATATACCTTTTAAACACACAAACAGCAAATGGCATTCTAGCGGGACTATATTTTTTCCAATTGATTTTTTTATATTTCTGACTATTTCTGACTATTTCTGACTTTGAAAAAAATATCGAAATTTTTCTTTCAACTTTTCTTTATTTATTATGAAAATTTAATTTTTCAGTTGATTTTTCATTTTTCTTTCAACTTTTCTTTATTTATTATGAAAATTAAATTTTTCAGTTGATTTTTCATTTTTGGGACTTAGAAAAATTTTCGAAATTTTCAAGAAAAAAAATTTTTCACATACACCTCAGTTTCATTGAGAAGTTTCTATTTCAAATGCATTTCACTTAAAAATCAAAAAAATTGATTTTTTTATATTTCTGACTTTGAAAAAAATATCGAAATTTTTCTTTCAACTTTTCTTTATTTATTATGAAAATTTAATTTTTCAGTTGATTTTTCATTTTTCTTTCAACTTTTCTTTATTTATTATGAAAATTAAATTTTTCAGTTGATTTTTCATTTTTGGGACTTGGAAAAATTTTCGATTTTTTTTCTCATATAATCTGACCTTCTATGGAATTGTTCATTTTTACACTTCTCATAATATACCTTTTAAACACACAAACAGCAAATGGCATTCTAGCGGGACTTAGAAAAATTTTCGAAATTTTCAAGAAAAAAAATTTTTGACATACACCTCAGTTTCATTGAGAAGTCTCTATTTCAAATGAATTCCACTTAAAAATCATATATATATTTTTTCCAATTGATTTTTTTATATTTCTGACTATTTCTGACTTTGAAAAAAATATCGAAATTTTTCTTTCAACTTTTCTTTATTTATTATGAAAATTTAATTTTTCAGTTGATTTTTCATTTTTCTTTCAACTTTTCTTTATTTATTATGAAAATTAAATTTTTCAGTTGATTTTTCATTTTTGGGACTTAGAAAAATTTTCGAAATTTTCAAGAAAAAAAATTTTTCACATACACCTCAGTTTCATTGAGAAGTTTCTATTTCAAATGCATTTCACTTTAAAATCAAAAAAATTGATTTTTTTATATTTCTGACTTTGAAAAAAATATCGAAATTTTTCTTTCAACTTTTCTTTATTTATTATGAAAATTTAATTTTTCAGTTGATTTTTCATTTTTCTTTCAACTTTTCTTTATTTATTATGAAAATTTAATTTTTCAGTTGATTTTTCATTTTTCTTTCAACTTTTCTTTATTTATTATGAAAATTAAATTTTTCAGTTGATTTTTCATTTTTGGGACTTAGAAAAATTTTCGATTTTTTTTCTCATATAATCTGACCTTCTATGGAATTGTTCATTTTTACACTTCTCATAATATACCTTTTAAACACACAAACAGCAAATGGCATTCTAGCGGGACTTAGAAAAATTTTCGAAATTTTCAAGAAAAAAAATTTTTGACATACACCTCAGTTTCATTGAGAAGTCTCTATTTCAAATGAATTCCACTTAAAAATCATATATATATTTTTTCCAATTGATTTTTTTATATTTCTGACTATTTCTGACTTTGAAAAAAATATCGAAATTTTTCTTTCAACTTTTCTTTATTTATTATGAAAATTTAATTTTTCAGTTGATTTTTCATTTTTCTTTCAACTTTTCTTTATTTATTATGAAAATTAAATTTTTCAGTTGATTTTTCATTTTTGGGACTTAGAAAAATTTTCGATTTTTTTTCTCATATAATCTGACCTTCTATGGAATTGTTCATTTTTACACTTCTCATAATATACCTTTTAAACACACAAACAGCAAATGGCATTCTAGCGGGACTTAGAAAAATTTTCGAAATTTTCAAGAAAAAAAATTTTTGACATACACCTCAGTTTCATTGAGAAGTCTCTATTTCAAATGAATTCCACTTAAAAATCATATATATATTTTTTCCAATTGATTTTTTTATATTTCTGACTATTTCTGACTTTGAAAAAAATATCGAAATTTTTCTTTCAATTTTTCATTAATTATTATGAAAATTTAATTTTTCAGTTGATTTTTCATTTTTCTTTCAACTTTTCTTTATTTATTATGAAAATTTAATTTTTCAGTTGATTTTTCATTTTTGGGACTTAGAAAAATTTTCGATTTTTTTTCTCATATAATCTGACCTTCTATGGAATTGTTCATTTTTACACTTCTCATAATATACCTTTTAAACACACAAACAGCAAATGGCATTCTAGCGGGACTATATTTTTTCCAATTGATTTTTTTATATTTCTGACTATTTCTGACTTTGAAAAAAATATCGAAATTTTTCTTTCAACTTTTCTTTATTTATTATGAAAATTTAATTTTTCAGTTGATTTTTCATTTTTCTTTCAACTTTTCTTTATTTATTATGAAAATTAAATTTTTCAGTTGATTTTTCATTTTTGGGACTTAGAAAAATTTTCGAAATTTTCAAGAAAAAAAATTTTTCACATACACCTCAGTTTCATTGAGAAGTTTCTATTTCAAATGCATTTCACTTAAAAATCAAAAAAATTGATTTTTTTATATTTCTGACTTTGAAAAAAATATCGAAATTTTTCTTTCAACTTTTCTTTATTTATTATGAAAATTTAATTTTTCAGTTGATTTTTCATTTTTCTTTCAACTTTTCTTTATTTATTATGAAAATTAAATTTTTCAGTTGATTTTTCATTTTTGGGACTTGGAAAAATTTTCGATTTTTTTTCTCATATAATCTGACCTTCTATGGAATTGTTCATTTTTACACTTCTCATAATATACCTTTTAAACACACAAACAGCAAATGGCATTCTAGCGGGACTTAGAAAAATTTTCGAAATTTTCAAGAAAAAAAATTTTTGACATACACCTCAGTTTCATTGAGAAGTCTCTATTTCAAATGAATTCCACTTAAAAATCATATATATATTTTTTCCAATTGATTTTTTTATATTTCTGACTATTTCTGACTTTGAAAAAAATATCGAAATTTTTCTTTCAACTTTTCTTTATTTATTATGAAAATTTAATTTTTCAGTTGATTTTTCATTTTTCTTTCAACTTTTCTTTATTTATTATGAAAATTAAATTTTTCAGTTGATTTTTCATTTTTGGGACTTAGAAAAATTTTCGAAATTTTCAAGAAAAAAAATTTTTCACATACACCTCAGTTTCATTGAGAAGTTTCTATTTCAAATGCATTTCACTTTAAAATCAAAAAAATTGATTTTTTTATATTTCTGACTTTGAAAAAAATATCGAAATTTTTCTTTCAACTTTTCTTTATTTATTATGAAAATTTAATTTTTCAGTTGATTTTTCATTTTTCTTTCAACTTTTCTTTATTTATTATGAAAATTTAATTTTTCAGTTGATTTTTCATTTTTCTTTCAACTTTTCTTTATTTATTATGAAAATTAAATTTTTCAGTTGATTTTTCATTTTTGGGACTTAGAAAAATTTTCGATTTTTTTTCTCATATAATCTGACCTTCTATGGAATTGTTCATTTTTACACTTCTCATAATATACCTTTTAAACACACAAACAGCAAATGGCATTCTAGCGGGACTTAGAAAAATTTTCGAAATTTTCAAGAAAAAAAATTTTTGACATACACCTCAGTTTCATTGAGAAGTCTCTATTTCAAATGAATTCCACTTAAAAATCATATATATATTTTTTCCAATTGATTTTTTTATATTTCTGACTATTTCTGACTTTGAAAAAAATATCGAAATTTTTCTTTCAACTTTTCTTTATTTATTATGAAAATTTAATTTTTCAGTTGATTTTTCATTTTTCTTTCAACTTTTCTTTATTTATTATGAAAATTAAATTTTTCAGTTGATTTTTCATTTTTGGGACTTAGAAAAATTTTCGATTTTTTTTCTCATATAATCTGACCTTCTATGGAATTGTTCATTTTTACACTTCTCATAATATACCTTTTAAACACACAAACAGCAAATGGCATTCTAGCGGGACTTAGAAAAATTTTCGAAATTTTCAAGAAAAAAAATTTTTGACATACACCTCAGTTTCATTGAGAAGTCTCTATTTCAAATGAATTCCACTTAAAAATCATATATATATTTTTTCCAATTGATTTTTTTATATTTCTGACTATTTCTGACTTTGAAAAAAATATCGAAATTTTTCTTTCAATTTTTCATTAATTATTATGAAAATTTAATTTTTCAGTTGATTTTTCATTTTTCTTTCAACTTTTCTTTATTTATTATGAAAATTTAATTTTTCAGTTGATTTTTCATTTTTGGGACTTAGAAAAATTTTCGATTTTTTTTCTCATATAATCTGACCTTCTATGGAATTGTTCATTTTTACACTTCTCATAATATACCTTTTAAACACACAAACAGCAAATGGCATTCTAGCGGGACTATATTTTTTCCAATTGATTTTTTTATATTTCTGACTATTTCTGACTTTGAAAAAAATATCGAAATTTTTCTTTCAACTTTTCTTTATTTATTATGAAAATTTAATTTTTCAGTTGATTTTTCATTTTTCTTTCAACTTTTCTTTATTTATTATGAAAATTAAATTTTTCAGTTGATTTTTCATTTTTGGGACTTAGAAAAATTTTCGAAATTTTCAAGAAAAAAAATTTTTCACATACACCTCAGTTTCATTGAGAAGTTTCTATTTCAAATGCATTTCACTTAAAAATCAAAAAAATTGATTTTTTTATATTTCTGACTTTGAAAAAAATATCGAAATTTTTCTTTCAACTTTTCTTTATTTATTATGAAAATTTAATTTTTCAGTTGATTTTTCATTTTTCTTTCAACTTTTCTTTATTTATTATGAAAATTAAATTTTTCAGTTGATTCTTCATTTTTGGGACTTAGAAAAATTTTCGATTTTTTTTCTCATATAATCTGACCTTCTATGGAATTGTTCATTTTTACACTTCTCATAATATACCTTTTAAACACACAAACAGCAAATGGCATTCTAGCGGGACTATATTTTTTCCAATTGATTTTTTTATATTTCTGACTATTTCTGACTATTTCTGACTTTGAAAAAAATATCGAAATTTTTCTTTCAACTTTTCTTTATTTATTATGAAAATTTAATTTTTCAGTTGATTTTTCATTTTTCTTTCAACTTTTCTTTATTTATTATGAAAATTAAATTTTTCAGTTGATTTTTCATTTTTGGGACTTAGAAAAATTTTCGAAATTTTCAAGAAAAAAAATTTTTCACATACACCTCAGTTTCATTGAGAAGTTTCTATTTCAAATGCATTTCACTTAAAAATCAAAAAAATTGATTTTTTTATATTTCTGACTTTGAAAAAAATATCGAAATTTTTCTTTCAACTTTTCTTTATTTATTATGAAAATTTAATTTTTCAGTTGATTTTTCATTTTTCTTTCAACTTTTCTTTATTTATTATGAAAATTAAATTTTTCAGTTGATTTTTCATTTTTGGGACTTAGAAAAATTTTCGAAATTTTCAAGAAAAAAAATTTTTCACATACACCTCAGTTTCATTGAGAAGTTTCTATTTCAAATGCATTTCACTTAAAAATCAAAAAAATTGATTTTTTTATATTTCTGACTTTGAAAAAAATATCGAAATTTTTCTTTCAACTTTTCTTTATTTATTATGAAAATTTAATTTTTCAGTTGATTTTTCATTTTTCTTTCAACTTTTCTTTATTTATTATGAAAATTTAATTTTTCAGTTGATTTTTCATTTTTCTTTCAACTTTTCTTTATTTATTATGAAAATTAAATTTTTCAGTTGATTTTTCATTTTTGGGACTTAGAAAAATTTTCGATTTTTTTTCTCATATAATCTGACCTTCTATGGAATTGTTCATTTTTACACTTCTCATAATATACCTTTTAAACACACAAACAGCAAATGGCATTCTAGCGGGACTTAGAAAAATTTTCGAAATTTTCAAGAAAAAAAATTTTTGACATACACCTCAGTTTCATTGAGAAGTCTCTATTTCAAATGAATTCCACTTAAAAATCATATATATATTTTTTCCAATTGATTTTTTTATATTTCTGACTATTTCTGACTTTGAAAAAAATATCGAAATTTTTCTTTCAACTTTTCTTTATTTATTATGAAAATTTAATTTTTCAGTTGATTTTTCATTTTTCTTTCAACTTTTCTTTATTTATTATGAAAATTTAATTTTTCAGTTGATTTTTCATTTTTGGGACTTAGAAAAATTTTCGATTTTTTTTCTCATATAATCTGACCTTCTATGGAATTGTTCATTTTTACACTTCTCATAATATACCTTTTAAACACACAAACAGCAAATGGCATTCTAGCGGGACTATATTTTTTCCAATTGATTTTTTTATATTTCTGACTATTTCTGACTATTTCTGACTTTGAAAAAAATATCGAAATTTTTCTTTCAACTTTTCTTTATTTATTATGAAAATTTAATTTTTCAGTTGATTTTTCATTTTTCTTTCAACTTTTCTTTATTTATTATGAAAATTAAATTTTTCAGTTGATTTTTCATTTTTGGGACTTAGAAAAATTTTCGAAATTTTCAAGAAAAAAAATTTTTCACATACACCTCAGTTTCATTGAGAAGTTTCTATTTCAAATGCATTTCACTTAAAAATCAAAAAAATTGATTTTTTTATATTTCTGACTTTGAAAAAAATATCGAAATTTTTCTTTCAACTTTTCTTTATTTATTATGAAAATTTAATTTTTCAGTTGATTTTTCATTTTTCTTTCAACTTTTCTTTATTTATTATGAAAATTTAATTTTTCAGTCGATTTTTCATTTTTCTTTCAACTTTTCTTTATTTATTATGAAAATTAAATTTTTCAGTTGATTTTTCATTTTTGGGACTTAGAAAAATTTTCGATTTTTTTTCTCATATAATCTGACCTTCTATGGAATTGTTCATTTTTACACTTCTCATAATATACCTTTTAAACACACAAACAGCAAATGGCATTCTAGCGGGACTTAGAAAAATTTTCGAAATTTTCAAGAAAAAAAATTTTTGACATACACCTCAGTTTCATTGAGAAGTCTCTATTTCAAATGAATTCCACTTAAAAATCATATATATATTTTTTCCAATTGATTTTTTTATATTTCTGACTATTTCTGACTTTGAAAAAAATATCGAAATTTTTCTTTCAACTTTTCTTTATTTATTATGAAAATTAAATTTTTCAGTTGATTTTTCATTTTTGGGACTTAGAAAAATTTTCGAAATTTTCAAGAAAAAAAATTTTTCACATACACCTCAGTTTCATTGAGAAGTTTCTATTTCAAATGCATTTCACTTAAAAATCAAAAAAATTGATTTTTTTATATTTCTGACTTTGAAAAAAATATCGAAATTTTTCTTTCAACTTTTCTTTATTTATTATGAAAATTTAATTTTTCAGTTGATTTTTCATTTTTCTTTCAACTTTTCTTTATTTATTATGAAAATTAAATTTTTCAGTTGATTTTTCATTTTTGGGACTTAGAAAAATTTTCGAAATTTTCAAGAAAAAAAATTTTTCACATACACCTCAGTTTCATTGAGAAGTTTCTATTTCAAATGCATTTCACTTAAAAATCAAAAAAATTGATTTTTTTATATTTCTGACTTTGAAAAAAATATCGAAATTTTTCTTTCAACTTTTCTTTATTTATTATGAAAATTTAATTTTTCAGTTGATTTTTCATTTTTCTTTCAACTTTTCTTTATTTATTATGAAAATTAAATTTTTCAGTTGATTTTTCATTTTTGGGACTTAGAAAAATTTTCGAAATTTTCAAGAAAAAAAATTTTTCACATACACCTCAGTTTCATTGAGAAGTTTCTATTTCAAATGCATTTCACTTAAAAATCAAAAAAATTGATTTTTTTATATTTCTGACTTTGAAAAAAATATCGAAATTTTTCTTTCAACTTTTCTTTATTTATTATGAAAATTTAATTTTTCAGTTGATTTTTCATTTTTCTTTCAACTTTTCTTTATTTATTATGAAAATTAAATTTTTCAGTTGATTTTTCATTTTTGGGACTTAGAAAAATTTTCGAAATTTTCAAGAAAAAAAATTTTTCACATACACCTCAGTTTCATTGAGAAGTTTCTATTTCAAATGCATTTCACTTAAAAATCAAAAAAATTGATTTTTTTATATTTCTGACTTTGAAAAAAATATCGAAATTTTTCTTTCAACTTTTCTTTATTTATTATGAAAATTTAATTTTTCAGTTGATTTTTCATTTTTCTTTCAACTTTTCTTTATTTATTATGAAAATTTAATTTTTCAGTTGATTTTTCATTTTTCTTTCAACTTTTCTTTATTTATTATGAAAATTAAATTTTTCAGTTGATTTTTCATTTTTGGGACTTAGAAAAATTTTCGATTTTTTTTCTCATATAATCTGACCTTCTATGGAATTGTTCATTTTTACACTTCTCATAATATACCTTTTAAACACACAAACAGCAAATGGCATTCTAGCGGGACTTAGAAAAATTTTCGAAATTTTCAAGAAAAAAAATTTTTGACATACACCTCAGTTTCATTGAGAAGTCTCTATTTCAAATGAATTCCACTTAAAAATCATATATATATTTTTTCCAATTGATTTTTTTATATTTCTGACTATTTCTGACTTTGAAAAAAATATCGAAATTTTTCTTTCAACTTTTCTTTATTTATTATGAAAATTTAATTTTTCAGTTGATTTTTCATTTTTCTTTCAACTTTTCTTTATTTATTATGAAAATTTAATTTTTCAGTTGATTTTTCATTTTTGGGACTTAGAAAAATTTTCGATTTTTTTTCTCATATAATCTGACCTTCTATGGAATTGTTCATTTTTACACTTCTCATAATATACCTTTTAAACACACAAACAGCAAATGGCATTCTAGCGGGACTATATTTTTTCCAATTGATTTTTTTATATTTCTGACTATTTCTGACTATTTCTGACTTTGAAAAAAATATCGAAATTTTTCTTTCAACTTTTCTTTATTTATTATGAAAATTTAATTTTTCAGTTGATTTTTCATTTTTCTTTCAACTTTTCTTTATTTATTATGAAAATTAAATTTTTCAGTTGATTTTTCATTTTTGGGACTTAGAAAAATTTTCGAAATTTTCAAGAAAAAAAATTTTTCACATACACCTCAGTTTCATTGAGAAGTTTCTATTTCAAATGCATTTCACTTAAAAATCAAAAAAATTGATTTTTTTATATTTCTGACTTTGAAAAAAATATCGAAATTTTTCTTTCAACTTTTCTTTATTTATTATGAAAATTTAATTTTTCAGTTGATTTTTCATTTTTCTTTCAACTTTTCTTTATTTATTATGAAAATTTAATTTTTCAGTCGATTTTTCATTTTTCTTTCAACTTTTCTTTATTTATTATGAAAATTAAATTTTTCAGTTGATTTTTCATTTTTGGGACTTAGAAAAATTTTCGATTTTTTTTCTCATATAATCTGACCTTCTATGGAATTGTTCATTTTTACACTTCTCATAATATACCTTTTAAACACACAAACAGCAAATGGCATTCTAGCGGGACTTAGAAAAATTTTCGAAATTTTCAAGAAAAAAAATTTTTGACATACACCTCAGTTTCATTGAGAAGTCTCTATTTCAAATGAATTCCACTTAAAAATCATATATATATTTTTTCCAATTGATTTTTTTATATTTCTGACTATTTCTGACTTTGAAAAAAATATCGAAATTTTTCTTTCAACTTTTCTTTATTTATTATGAAAATTAAATTTTTCAGTTGATTTTTCATTTTTGGGACTTAGAAAAATTTTCGAAATTTTCAAGAAAAAAAATTTTTCACATACACCTCAGTTTCATTGAGAAGTTTCTATTTCAAATGCATTTCACTTAAAAATCAAAAAAATTGATTTTTTTATATTTCTGACTTTGAAAAAAATATCGAAATTTTTCTTTCAACTTTTCTTTATTTATTATGAAAATTTAATTTTTCAGTTGATTTTTCATTTTTCTTTCAACTTTTCTTTATTTATTATGAAAATTAAATTTTTCAGTTGATTTTTCATTTTTGGGACTTAGAAAAATTTTCGAAATTTTCAAGAAAAAAAATTTTTCACATACACCTCAGTTTCATTGAGAAGTTTCTATTTCAAATGCATTTCACTTAAAAATCAAAAAAATTGATTTTTTTATATTTCTGACTTTGAAAAAAATATCGAAATTTTTCTTTCAACTTTTCTTTATTTATTATGAAAATTTAATTTTTCAGTTGATTTTTCATTTTTCTTTCAACTTTTCTTTATTTATTATGAAAATTTAATTTTTCAGTTGATTTTTCATTTTTCTTTCAACTTTTCTTTATTTATTATGAAAATTAAATTTTTCAGTTGATTTTTCATTTTTGGGACTTAGAAAAATTTTCGATTTTTTTTCTCATATAATCTGACCTTCTATGGAATTGTTCATTTTTACACTTCTCATAATATACCTTTTAAACACACAAACAGCAAATGGCATTCTAGCGGGACTTAGAAAAATTTTCGAAATTTTCAAGAAAAAAAATTTTTGACATACACCTCAGTTTCATTGAGAAGTCTCTATTTCAAATGAATTCCACTTAAAAATCATATATATATTTTTTCCAATTGATTTTTTTATATTTCTGACTATTTCTGACTTTGAAAAAAATATCGAAATTTTTCTTTCAACTTTTCTTTATTTATTATGAAAATTTAATTTTTCAGTTGATTTTTCATTTTTCTTTCAACTTTTCTTTATTTATTATGAAAATTTAATTTTTCAGTTGATTTTTCATTTTTGGGACTTAGAAAAATTTTCGATTTTTTTTCTCATATAATCTGACCTTCTATGGAATTGTTCATTTTTACACTTCTCATAATATACCTTTTAAACACACAAACAGCAAATGGCATTCTAGCGGGACTATATTTTTTCCAATTGATTTTTTTATATTTCTGACTATTTCTGACTATTTCTGACTTTGAAAAAAATATCGAAATTTTTCTTTCAACTTTTCTTTATTTATTATGAAAATTTAATTTTTCAGTTGATTTTTCATTTTTCTTTCAACTTTTCTTTATTTATTATGAAAATTAAATTTTTCAGTTGATTTTTCATTTTTGGGACTTAGAAAAATTTTCGAAATTTTCAAGAAAAAAAATTTTTCACATACACCTCAGTTTCATTGAGAAGTTTCTATTTCAAATGCATTTCACTTAAAAATCAAAAAAATTGATTTTTTTATATTTCTGACTTTGAAAAAAATATCGAAATTTTTCTTTCAACTTTTCTTTATTTATTATGAAAATTTAATTTTTCAGTTGATTTTTCATTTTTCTTTCAACTTTTCTTTATTTATTATGAAAATTAAATTTTTCAGTTGATTTTTCATTTTTGGGACTTAGAAAAATTTTCGAAATTTTCAAGAAAAAAAATTTTTCACATACACCTCAGTTTCATTGAGAAGTTTCTATTTCAAATGCATTTCACTTAAAAATCAAAAAAATTGATTTTTTTATATTTCTGACTTTGAAAAAAATATCGAAATTTTTCTTTCAACTTTTCTTTATTTATTATGAAAATTTAATTTTTCAGTTGATTTTTCATTTTTCTTTCAACTTTTCTTTATTTATTATGAAAATTTAATTTTTCAGTTGATTTTTCATTTTTCTTTCAACTTTTCTTTATTTATTATGAAAATTAAATTTTTCAGTTGATTTTTCATTTTTGGGACTTAGAAAAATTTTCGATTTTTTTTCTCATATAATCTGACCTTCTATGGAATTGTTCATTTTTACACTTCTCATAATATACCTTTTAAACACACAAACAGCAAATGGCATTCTAGCGGGACTTAGAAAAATTTTCGAAATTTTCAAGAAAAAAAATTTTTGACATACACCTCAGTTTCATTGAGAAGTCTCTATTTCAAATGAATTCCACTTAAAAATCATATATATATTTTTTCCAATTGATTTTTTTATATTTCTGACTATTTCTGACTTTGAAAAAAATATCGAAATTTTTCTTTCAACTTTTCTTTATTTATTATGAAAATTTAATTTTTCAGTTGATTTTTCATTTTTCTTTCAACTTTTCTTTATTTATTATGAAAATTTAATTTTTCAGTTGATTTTTCATTTTTGGGACTTAGAAAAATTTTCGATTTTTTTTCTCATATAATCTGACCTTCTATGGAATTGTTCATTTTTACACTTCTCATAATATACCTTTTAAACACACAAACAGCAAATGGCATTCTAGCTGGACTATATTTTTTCCAATTGATTTTTTTATATTTCTGACTATTTCTGACTATTTCTGACTTTGAAAAAAATATCGAAATTTTTCTTTCAACTTTTCTTTATTTATTATGAAAATTTAATTTTTCAGTTGATTTTTCATTTTTCTTTCAACTTTTCTTTATTTATTATGAAAATTAAATTTTTCAGTTGATTTTTCATTTTTGGGACTTAGAAAAATTTTCGAAATTTTCAAGAAAAAAAATTTTTCACATACACCTCAGTTTCATTGAGAAGTTTCTATTTCAAATGCATTTCACTTAAAAATCAAAAAAATTGATTTTTTTATATTTCTGACTTTGAAAAAAATATCGAAATTTTTCTTTCAACTTTTCTTTATTTATTATGAAAATTTAATTTTTCAGTTGATTTTTCATTTTTCTTTCAACTTTTCTTTATTTATTATGAAAATTTAATTTTTCAGTCGATTTTTCATTTTTCTTTCAACTTTTCTTTATTTATTATGAAAATTAAATTTTTCAGTTGATTTTTCATTTTTGGGACTTAGAAAAATTTTCGATTTTTTTTCTCATATAATCTGACCTTCTATGGAATTGTTCATTTTTACACTTCTCATAATATACCTTTTAAACACACAAACAGCAAATGGCATTCTAGCGGGACTTAGAAAAATTTTCGAAATTTTCAAGAAAAAAAATTTTTGACATACACCTCAGTTTCATTGAGAAGTCTCTATTTCAAATGAATTCCACTTAAAAATCATATATATATTTTTTCCAATTGATTTTTTTATATTTCTGACTATTTCTGACTTTGAAAAAAATATCGAAATTTTTCTTTCAACTTTTCTTTATTTATTATGAAAATTTAATTTTTCAGTTGATTTTTCATTTTTCTTTCAACTTTTCTTTATTTATTATGAAAATTAAATTTTTCAGTTGATTTTTCATTTTTGGGACTTAGAAAAATTTTCGATTTTTTTTCTCATATAATCTGACCTTCTATGGAATTGTTCATTTTTACACTTCTCATAATATACCTTTTAAACACACAAACAGCAAATGGCATTCTAGCGGGACTATATTTTTTCCAATTGATTTTTTTATATTTCTGACTATTTCTGACTATTTCTGACTTTGAAAAAAATATCGAAATTTTTCTTTCAACTTTTCTTTATTTATTATGAAAATTTAATTTTTCAGTTGATTTTTCATTTTTCTTTCAACTTTTCTTTATTTATTATGAAAATTAAATTTTTCAGTTGATTTTTCATTTTTGGGACTTAGAAAAATTTTCGAAATTTTCAAGAAAAAAAATTTTTCACATACACCTCAGTTTCATTGAGAAGTTTCTATTTCAAATGCATTTCACTTAAAAATCAAAAAAATTGATTTTTTTATATTTCTGACTTTGAAAAAAATATCGAAATTTTTCTTTCAACTTTTCTTTATTTATTATGAAAATTTAATTTTTCAGTTGATTTTTCATTTTTCTTTCAACTTTTCTTTATTTATTATGAAAATTAAATTTTTCAGTTGATTTTTCATTTTTGGGACTTAGAAAAATTTTCGAAATTTTCAAGAAAAAAAATTTTTCACATACACCTCAGTTTCATTGAGAAGTTTCTATTTCAAATGCATTTCACTTAAAAATCAAAAAAATTGATTTTTTTATATTTCTGACTTTGAAAAAAATATCGAAATTTTTCTTTCAACTTTTCTTTAGTTATTATGAAAATTTAATTTTTCAGTTGATTTTTCATTTTTCTTTCAACTTTTCTTTATTTATTATGAAAATTAAATTTTTCAGTTGATTTTTCATTTTTGGGACTTAGAAAAATTTTCGATTTTTTTTCTCATATAATCTGACCTTCTATGGAATTGTTCATTTTTACACTTCTCATAATATACCTTTTAAACACACAAACAGCAAATGGCATTCTAGCGGGACTATATTTTTTCCAATTGATTTTTTTATATTTCTGACTATTTCTGACTATTTCTGACTTTGAAAAAAATATCGAAATTTTTCTTTCAACTTTTCTTTATTTATTATGAAAATTTAATTTTTCAGTTGATTTTTCATTTTTCTTTCAACTTTTCTTTATTTATTATGAAAATTAAATTTTTCAGTTGATTTTTCATTTTTGGGACTTAGAAAAATTTTCGAAATTTTCAAGAAAAAAAATTTTTCACATACACCTCAGTTTCATTGAGAAGTTTCTATTTCAAATGCATTTCACTTAAAAATCAAAAAAATTGATTTTTTTATATTTCTGACTTTGAAAAAAATATCGAAATTTTTCTTTCAACTTTTCTTTATTTATTATGAAAATTTAATTTTTCAGTTGATTTTTCATTTTTCTTTCAACTTTTCTTTATTTATTATGAAAATTTAATTTTTCAGTCGATTTTTCATTTTTCTTTCAACTTTTCTTTATTTATTATGAAAATTAAATTTTTCAGTTGATTTTTCATTTTTGGGACTTAGAAAAATTTTCGATTTTTTTTCTCATATAATCTGACCTTCTATGGAATTGTTCATTTTTACACTTCTCATAATATACCTTTTAAACACACAAACAGCAAATGGCATTCTAGCGGGACTTAGAAAAATTTTCGAAATTTTCAAGAAAAAAAATTTTTGACATACACCTCAGTTTCATTGAGAAGTCTCTATTTCAAATGAATTCCACTTAAAAATCATATATATATTTTTTCCAATTGATTTTTTTATATTTCTGACTATTTCTGACTTTGAAAAAAATATCGAAATTTTTCTTTCAACTTTTCTTTATTTATTATGAAAATTTAATTTTTCAGTTGATTTTTCATTTTTCTTTCAACTTTTCTTTATTTATTATGAAAATTAAATTTTTCAGTTGATTTTTCATTTTTGGGACTTAGAAAAATTTTCGATTTTTTTTCTCATATAATCTGACCTTCTATGGAATTGTTCATTTTTACACTTCTCATAATATACCTTTTAAACACACAAAGAGCAAATGGCATTCTAGCGGGACTATATTTTTTCCAATTGATTTTTTTATATTTCTGACTATTTCTGACTATTTCTGACTTTGAAAAAAATATCGAAATTTTTCTTTCAACTTTTCTTTATTTATTATGAAAATTTAATTTTTCAGTTGATTTTTCATTTTTCTTTCAACTTTTCTTTATTTATTATGAAAATTAAATTTTTCAGTTGATTTTTCATTTTTGGGACTTAGAAAAATTTTCGAAATTTTCAAGAAAAAAAATTTTTCACATACACCTCAGTTTCATTGAGAAGTTTCTATTTCAAATGCATTTCACTTAAAAATCAAAAAAATTGATTTTTTTATATTTCTGACTTTGAAAAAAATATCGAAATTTTTCTTTCAACTTTTCTTTATTTATTATGAAAATTTAATTTTTCAGTTGATTTTTCATTTTTCTTTCAACTTTTCTTTATTTATTATGAAAATTAAATTTTTCAGTTGATTTTTCATTTTTGGGACTTAGAAAAATTTTCGATTTTTTTTCTCATATAATCTGACCTTCTATGGAATTGTTCATTTTTACACTTCTCATAATATACCTTTTAAACACACAAACAGCAAATGGCATTCTAGCGGGACTATATTTTTTCCAATTGATTTTTTTATATTTCTGACTATTTCTGACTATTTCTGACTTTGAAAAAAATATCGAAATTTTTCTTTCAACTTTTCTTTATTTATTATGAAAATTTAATTTTTCAGTTGATTTTTCATTTTTCTTTCAACTTTTCTTTATTTATTATGAAAATTAAATTTTTCAGTTGATTTTTCATTTTTGGGACTTAGAAAAATTTTCGAAATTTTCAAGAAAAAAAATTTTTCACATACACCTCAGTTTCATTGAGAAGTTTCTATTTCAAATGCATTTCACTTAAAAATCAAAAAAATTGATTTTTTTATATTTCTGACTTTGAAAAAAATATCGAAATTTTTCTTTCAACTTTTCTTTATTTATTATGAAAATTTAATTTTTCAGTTGATTTTTCATTTTTCTTTCAACTTTTCTTTATTTATTATGAAAATTAAATTTTTCAGTTGATTTTTCATTTTTGGGACTTAGAAAAATTTTCGAAATTTTCAAGAAAAAAAATTTTTCACATACACCTCAGTTTCATTGAGAAGTTTCTATTTCAAATGCATTTCACTTAAAAATCAAAAAAATTGATTTTTTTATATTTCTGACTTTGAAAAAAATATCGAAATTTTTCTTTCAACTTTTCTTTATTTATTATGAAAATTTAATTTTTCAGTTGATTTTTCATTTTTCTTTCAACTTTTCTTTATTTATTATGAAAATTTAATTTTTCAGTTGATTTTTCATTTTTCTTTCAACTTTTCTTTATTTATTATGAAAATTAAATTTTTCAGTTGATTTTTCATTTTTGGGACTTAGAAAAATTTTCGATTTTTTTTCTCATATAATCTGACCTTCTATGGAATTGTTCATTTTTACACTTCTCATAATATACCTTTTAAACACACAAACAGCAAATGGCATTCTAGCGGGACTATATTTTTTCCAATTGATTTTTTTATATTTCTGACTATTTCTGACTTTGAAAAAAATATCGAAATTTTTCTTTAAACTTTTCTTTATTTATTATGAAAATTTAATTTTTCAGTTGATTTTTCATTTTTCTTTCAACTTTTCTTTATTTATTATGAAAATTAAATTTTTCAGTTGATTTTTCATTTTTGGGACTTAGAAAAATTTTCGAAATTTTCAAGAAAAAAAATTTTTCACATACACCTCAGTTTCATTGAGAAGTTTCTATTTCAAATGCATTTCACTTAAAAATCAAAAAAATTGATTTTTTTATATTTCTGACTTTGAAAAAAATATCGAAATTTTTCTTTCAACTTTTCTTTATTTATTATGAAAATTTAATTTTTCAGTTGATTTTTCATTTTTCTTTCAACTTTTCTTTATTTATTATGAAAATTAAATTTTTCAGTTGATTTTTCATTTTTGGGACTTAGAAAAATTTTCGATTTTTTTTCTCATATAATCTGACCTTCTATGGAATTGTTCATTTTTACACTTCTCATAATATACCTTTTAAACACACAAACAGCAAATGGCATTCTAGCGGGACTATATTTTTTCCAATTGATTTTTTTATATTTCTGACTATTTCTGACTATTTCTGACTTTGAAAAAAATATCGAAATTTTTCTTTCAACTTTTCTTTATTTATTATGAAAATTTAATTTTTCAGTTGATTTTTCATTTTTCTTTCAACTTTTCTTTATTTATTATGAAAATTAAATTTTTCAGTTGATTTTTCATTTTTGGGACTTAGAAAAATTTTCGAAATTTTCAAGAAAAAAAATTTTTCACATACACCTCAGTTTCATTGAGAAGTTTCTATTTCAAATGCATTTCACTTAAAAATCAAAAAAATTGATTTTTTTATATTTCTGACTTTGAAAAAAATATCGAAATTTTTCTTTCAACTTTTCTTTATTTATTATGAAAATTTAATTTTTCAGTTGATTTTTCATTTTTCTTTCAACTTTTCTTTATTTATTATGAAAATTTAATTTTTCAGTTGATTTTTCATTTTTCTTTCAACTTTTCTTTATTTAGTATGAAAATTAAATTTTTCAGTTGATTTTTCATTTTTGGGACTTAGAAAAATTTTCGATTTTTTTTCTCATATAATCTGACCTTCTATGGAATTGTTCATTTTTACACTTCTCATAATATACCTTTTAAACACACAAACAGCAAATGGCATTCTAGCGGGACTTAGAAAAATTTTCGAAATTTTCAAGAAAAAAAATTTTTGACATACACCTCAGTTTCATTGAGAAGTCTCTATTTCAAATGAATTCCACTTAAAAATCATATATATATTTTTTCCAATTGATTTTTTTATATTTCTGACTATTTCTGACTTTGAAAAAAATATCGAAATTTTTCTTTCAACTTTTCTTTATTTATTATGAAAATTTAATTTTTCAGTTGATTTTTCATTTTTCTTTCAACTTTTCTTTATTTATTATGAAAATTAAATTTTTCAGTTGATTCTTCATTTTTGGGACTTAGAAAAATTTTCGATTTTTTTTCTCATATAATCTGACCTTCTATGGAATTGTTCATTTTTACACTTCTCATAATATACCTTTTAAACACACAAACAGCAAATGGCATTCTAGCGGGACTATATTTTTTCCAATTGATTTTTTTATATTTCTGACTATTTCTGACTATTTCTGACTTTGAAAAAAATATCGAAATTTTTCTTTCAACTTTTCTTTATTTATTATGAAAATTTAATTTTTCAGTTGATTTTTCATTTTTCTTTCAACTTTTCTTTATTTATTATGAAAATTAAATTTTTCAGTTGATTTTTCATTTTTGGGACTTAGAAAAATTTTCGATTTTTTTTCTCATATAATCTGACCTTCTATGGAATTGTTCATTTTTACACTTCTCATAATATACCTTTTAAACACACAAACAGCAAATGGCATTCTAGCGGGACTATATTTTTTCCAATTGATTTTTTTATATTTCTGACTATTTCTGACTATTTCTGACTTTGAAAAAAATATCGAAATTTTTCTTTCAACTTTTCTTTATTTATTATGAAAATTTAATTTTTCAGTTGATTTTTCATTTTTCTTTCAACTTTTCTTTATTTATTATGAAAATTAAATTTTTCAGTTGATTTTTCATTTTTGGGACTTAGAAAAATTTTCGATTTTTTTTCTCATATAATCTGACCTTCTATGGAATTGTTCATTTTTACACTTCTCATAATATACCTTTTAAACACACAAACAGCAAATGGCATTCTAGCGGGACTATATTTTTTCCAATTGATTTTTTTATATTTCTGACTATTTCTGACTATTTCTGACTTTGAAAAAAATATCGAAATTTTTCTTTCAACTTTTCTTTATTTATTATGAAAATTTAATTTTTCAGTTGATTTTTCATTTTTCTTTCAACTTTTCTTTATTTATTATGAAAATTAAATTTTTCAGTTGATTTTTCATTTTTGGGACTTAGAAAAATTTTCGAAATTTTCAAGAAAAAAAATTTTTCACATACACCTCAGTTTCATTGAGAAGTTTCTATTTCAAATGCATTTCACTTAAAAATCAAAAAAATTGATTTTTTTATATTTCTGACTTTGAAAAAAATATCGAAATTTTTCTTTCAACTTTTCTTTATTTATTATGAAAATTTAATTTTTCAGTTGATTTTTCATTTTTCTTTCAACTTTTCTTTATTTATTATGAAAATTTAATTTTTCAGTTGATTTTTCATTTTTCTTTCAACTTTTCTTTATTTATTATGAAAATTAAATTTTTCAGTTGATTTTTCATTTTTGGGACTTAGAAAAATTTTCGAAATTTTCAAGAAAAAAAATTTTTCACATACACCTCAGTTTCATTGAGAAGTTTCTATTTCAAATGCATTTCACTTAAAAATCAAAAAAATTGATTTTTTTATATTTCTGACTTTGAAAAAAATATCGAAATTTTTCTTTCAACTTTTCTTTATTTATTATGAAAATTTAATTTTTCAGTTGATTTTTCATTTTTCTTTCAACTTTTCTTTATTTATTATGAAAATTTAATTTTTCAGTTGATTTTTCATTTTTCTTTCAACTTTTCTTTATTTATTATGAAAATTAAATTTTTCAGTTGATTTTTCATTTTTGGGACTTAGAAAAATTTTCGATTTTTTTTCTCATATAATCTGACCTTCTATGGAATTGTTCATTTTTACACTTCTCATAATATACCTTTTAAACACACAAACAGCAAATGGCATTCTAGCGGGACTAAGAAAAATTTTCGAAATTTTCAAGAAAAAAAATTTTTGACATACACCTCAGTTTCATTGAGAAGTCTCTATTTCAAATGAATTCCACTTAAAAATCATATATATATTTTTTCCAATTGATTTTTTTATATTTCTGACTATTTCTGACTTTGAAAAAAATATCGAAATTTTTCTTTCAACTTTTCTTTATTTATTATGAAAATTTAATTTTTCAGTTGATTTTTCATTTTTCTTTCAACTTTTCTTTATTTATTATGAAAATTAAATTTTTCAGTTGATTCTTCATTTTTGGGACTTAGAAAAATTTTCGATTTTTTTTCTCATATAATCTGACCTTCTATGGAATTGTTCATTTTTACACTTCTCATAATATACCTTTTAAACACACAAACAGCAAATGGCATTCTAGCGGGACTATATTTTTTCCAATTGATTTTTTTATATTTCTGACTATTTCTGACTATTTCTGACTTTGAAAAAAATATCGAAATTTTTCTTTCAACTTTTCTTTATTTATTATGAAAATTTAATTTTTCAGTTGATTTTTCATTTTTCTTTCAACTTTTCTTTATTTATTATGAAAATTAAATTTTTCAGTTGATTTTTCATTTTTGGGACTTAGAAAAATTTTCGATTTTTTTTCTCATATAATCTGACCTTCTATGGAATTGTTCATTTTTACACTTCTCATAATATACCTTTTAAACACACAAACAGCAAATGGCATTCTAGCGGGACTATATTTTTTCCAATTGATTTTTTTATATTTCTGACTATTTCTGACTATTTCTGACTTTGAAAAAAATATCGAAATTTTTCTTTCAACTTTTCTTTATTTATTATGAAAATTTAATTTTTCAGTTGATTTTTCATTTTTCTTTCAACTTTTCTTTATTTATTATGAAAATTAAATTTTTCAGTTGATTTTTCATTTTTGGGACTTAGAAAAATTTTCGAAATTTTCAAGAAAAAAAATTTTTCACATACACCTCAGTTTCATTGAGAAGTTTCTATTTCAAATGCATTTCACTTAAAAATCAAAAAAATTGATTTTTTTATATTTCTGACTTTGAAAAAAATATCGAAATTTTTCTTTCAACTTTTCTTGATTTATTATGAAAATTTAATTTTTCAGTTGATTTTTCATTTTTCTTTCAACTTTTCTTTATTTATTATGAAAATTTAATTTTTCAGTTGATTTTTCATTTTTCTTTCAACTTTTCTTTATTTATTATGAAAATTTAATTTTTCAGTTGATTTTTCATTTTTGGGACTTAGAAAAATTTTCGATTTTTTTTCTCATATAATCTGACCTTCTATGGAATTGTTCATTTTTACACTTCTCATAATATACCTTTTAAACACACAAACAGCAAATGGCATTCTAGCGGGACTTAGAAAAATTTTCGAAATTTTCAAGAAAAAAAATTTTTGACATACACCTCAGTTTCATTGAGAAGTCTCTATTTCAAATGAATTCCACTTAAAAATCATATATATATTTTTTCCAATTGATTTTTTTATATTTCTGACTATTTCTGACTTTGAAAAAAATATCGAAATTTTTCTTTCAACTTTTCTTTATTTATTATGAAAATTTAATTTTTCAGTTGATTTTTCATTTTTCTTTCAACTTTTCTTTATTTATTATGAAAATTAAATTTTTCAGTTGATTCTTCATTTTTGGGACTTAGAAAAATTTTCGATTTTTTTTCTCATATAATCTGACCTTCTATGGAATTGTTCATTTTTACACTTCTCATAATATACCTTTTAAACACACAAACAGCAAATGGCATTCTAGCGGGACTATATTTTTTCCAATTGATTTTTTTATATTTCTGACTATTTCTGACTATTTCTGACTTTGAAAAAAATATCGAAATTTTTCTTTCAACTTTTCTTTATTTATTATGAAAATTTAATTTTTCAGTTGATTTTTCATTTTTCTTTCAACTTTTCTTTATTTATTATGAAAATTAAATTTTTCAGTTGATTTTTCATTTTTGGGACTTAGAAAAATTTTCGATTTTTTTTCTCATATAATCTGACCTTCTATGGAATTGTTCATTTTTACACTTCTCATAATATACCTTTTAAACACACAAACAGCAAATGGCATTCTAGCGGGACTATATTTTTTCCAATTGATTTTTTTATATTTCTGACTATTTCTGACTATTTCTGACTTTGAAAAAAATATCGAAATTTTTCTTTCAACTTTTCTTTATTTATTATGAAAATTTAATTTTTCAGTTGATTTTTCATTTTTCTTTCAACTTTTCTTTATTTATTATGAAAATTAAATTTTTCAGTTGATTTTTCATTTTTGGGACTTAGAAAAATTTTCGAAATTTTCAAGAAAAAAAATTTTTCACATACACCTCAGTTTCATTGAGAAGTTTCTATTTCAAATGCATTTCACTTAAAAATCAAAAAAATTGATTTTTTTATATTTCTGACTTTGAAAAAAATATCGAAATTTTTCTTTCAACTTTTCTTTATTTATTATGAAAATTTAATTTTTCAGTTGATTTTTCATTTTTCTTTCAACTTTTCTTTATTTATTATGAAAATTAAATTTTTCAGTTGATTTTTCATTTTTGGGACTTAGAAAAATTTTCGATTTTTTTTCTCATATAATCTGACCTTCTATGGAATTGTTCATTTTTACACTTCTCATAATATACCTTTTAAACACACAAACAGCAAATGGCATTCTAGCGGGACTATATTTTTTCCAATTGATTTTTTTATATTTCTGACTATTTCTGACTATTTCTGACTTTGAAAAAAATATCGAAATTTTTCTTTCAACTTTTCTTTATTTATTATGAAAATTTAATTTTTCAGTTGATTTTTCATTTTTCTTTCAACTTTTCTTTATTTATTATGAAAATTAAATTTTTCAGTTGATTTTTCATTTTTGGGACTTAGAAAAATTTTCGAAATTTTCAAGAAAAAAAATTTTTCACATACACCTCAGTTTCATTGAGAAGTTTCTATTTCAAATGCATTTCACTTAAAAATCAAAAAAATTGATTTTTTTATATTTCTGACTTTGAAAAAAATATCGAAATTTTTCTTTCAACTTTTCTTTATTTATTATGAAAATTTAATTTTTCAGTTGATTTTTCATTTTTCTTTCAACTTTTCTTTATTTATTATGAAAATTTAATTTTTCAGTTGATTTTTCATTTTTCTTTCAACTTTTCTTTATTTATTATGAAAATTAAATTTTTCAGTTGATTTTTCATTTTTGGGACTTAGAAAAATTTTCGATTTTTTTTCTCATATAATCTGACCTTCTATGGAATTGTTCATTTTTACACTTCTCATAATATACCTTTTAAACACACAAACAGCAAATGGCATTCTAGCGGGACTATATTTTTTCCAATTGATTTTTTTATATTTCTGACTATTTCTGACTATTTCTGACTTTGAAAAAAATATCGAAATTTTTCTTTCAACTTTTCTTTATTTATTATGAAAATTTAATTTTTCAGTTGATTTTTCATTTTTCTTTCAACTTTTCTTTATTTATTATGAAAATTAAATTTTTCAGTTGATTTTTCATTTTTGGGACTTAGAAAAATTTTCGAAATTTTCAAGAAAAAAAATTTTTCACATACACCTCAGTTTCATTGAGAAGTTTCTATTTCAAATGCATTTCACTTAAAAATCAAAAAAATTGATTTTTTTATATTTCTGACTTTGAAAAAAATATCGAAATTTTTCTTTCAACTTTTCTTTATTTATTATGAAAATTTAATTTTTCAGTTGATTTTTCATTTTTCTTTCAACTTTTCTTTATTTATTATGAAAATTAAATTTTTCAGTTGATTTTTCATTTTTGGGACTTAGAAAAATTTTCGATTTTTTTTCTCATATAATCTGACCTTCTATGGAATTGTTCATTTTTACACTTCTCATAATATACCTTTTAAACACACAAACAGCAAATGGCATTCTAGCGGGACTATATTTTTTCCAATTGATTTTTTTATATTTCTGACTATTTCTGACTATTTCTGACTTTGAAAAAAATATCGAAATTTTTCTTTCAACTTTTCTTTATTTATTATGAAAATTTAATTTTTCAGTTGATTTTTCATTTTTCTTTCAACTTTTCTTTATTTATTATGAAAATTAAATTTTTCAGTTGATTTTTCATTTTTGGGACTTAGAAAAATTTTCGAAATTTTCAAGAAAAAAAATTTTTCACATACACCTCAGTTTCATTGAGAAGTTTCTATTTCAAATGCATTTCACTTAAAAATCAAAAAAATTGATTTTTTTATATTTCTGACTTTGAAAAAAATATCGAAATTTTTCTTTCAACTTTTCTTTATTTATTATGAAAATTTAATTTTTCAGTTGATTTTTCATTTTTCTTTCAACTTTTCTTTATTTATTATGAAAATTTAATTTTTCAGTTGATTTTTCATTTTTGGGACTTAGAAAAATTTTCGATTTTTTTTCTCATATAATCTGACCTTCTATGGAATTGTTCATTTTTACACTTCTCATAATATACCTTTTAAACACACAAACAGCAAATGGCATTCTAGCGGGACTATATTTTTTCCAATTGATTTTTTTATATTTCTGACTATTTCTGACTATTTCTGACTTTGAAAAAAATATCGAAATTTTTCTTTCAACTTTTCTTTATTTATTATGAAAATTTAATTTTTCAGTTGATTTTTCATTTTTCTTTCAACTTTTCTTTATTTATTATGAAAATTAAATTTTTCAGTTGATTTTTCATTTTTGGGACTTAGAAAAATTTTCGAAATTTTCAAGAAAAAAAATTTTTCACATACACCTCAGTTTCATTGAGAAGTTTCTATTTCAAATGCATTTCACTTAAAAATCAAAAAAATTGATTTTTTTATATTTCTGACTTTGAAAAAAATATCGAAATTTTTCTTTCAACTTTTCTTTATTTATTATGAAAATTTAATTTTTCAGTTGATTTTTCATTTTTCTTTCAACTTTTCTTTATTTATTATGAAAATTTAATTTTTCAGTTGATTTTTCATTTTTCTTTCAACTTTTCTTTATTTATTATGAAAATTAAATTTTTCAGTTGATTCTTCATTTTTGGGACTTAGAAAAATTTTCGATTTTTTTTCTCATATAATCTGACCTTCTATGGAATTGTTCATTTTTACACTTCTCATAATATACCTTTTAAACACACAAACAGCAAATGGCATTCTAGCGGGACTATATTTTTTCCAATTGATTTTTTTATATTTCTGACTATTTCTGACTATTTCTGACTTTGAAAAAAATATCGAAATTTTTCTTTCAACTTTTCTTTATTTATTATGAAAATTTAATTTTTCAGTTGATTTTTCATTTTTCTTTCAACTTTTCTTTATTTATTATGAAAATTAAATTTTTCAGTTGATTTTTCATTTTTGGGACTTAGAAAAATTTTCGATTTTTTTTCTCATATAATCTGACCTTCTATGGAATTGTTCATTTTTACACTTCTCATAATATACCTTTTAAACACACAAACAGCAAATGGCATTCTAGCGGGACTTAGAAAAATTTTCGAAATTTTCAAGAAAAAAAATTTTTGACATACACCTCAGTTTCATTGAGAAGTCTCTATTTCAAATGAATTCCACTTAAAAATCATATATATATTTTTTCCAATTGATTTTTTTATATTTCTGACTATTTCTGACTTTGAAAAAAATATCGAAATTTTTCTTTCAACTTTTCTTTATTTATTATGAAAATTTAATTTTTCAGTTGATTTTTCATTTTTCTTTCAACTTTTCTTTATTTATTATGAAAATTAAATTTTTCAGTTGATTCTTCATTTTTGGGACTTAGAAAAATTTTCGATTTTTTTTCTCATATAATCTGACCTTCTATGGAATTGTTCATTTTTACACTTCTCATAATATACCTTTTAAACACACAAACAGCAAATGGCATTCTAGCGGGACTATATTTTTTCCAATTGATTTTTTTATATTTCTGACTATTTCTGACTATTTCTGACTTTGAAAAAAATATCGAAATTTTTCTTTCAACTTTTCTTTATTTATTATGAAAATTTAATTTTTCAGTTGATTTTTCATTTTTCTTTCAACTTTTCTTTATTTATTATGAAAATTAAATTTTTCAGTTGATTTTTCATTTTTGGGACTTAGAAAAATTTTCGATTTTTTTTCTCATATAATCTGACCTTCTATGGAATTGTTCATTTTTACACTTCTCATAATATACCTTTTAAACACACAAACAGCAAATGGCATTCTAGCGGGACTATATTTTTTCCAATTGATTTTTTTATATTTCTGACTATTTCTGACTATTTCTGACTTTGAAAAAAATATCGAAATTTTTCTTTCAACTTTTCTTTATTTATTATGAAAATTTAATTTTTCAGTTGATTTTTCATTTTTCTTTCAACTTTTCTTTATTTATTATGAAAATTAAATTTTTCAGTTGATTTTTCATTTTTGGGACTTAGAAAAATTTTCGATTTTTTTTCTCATATAATCTGACCTTCTATGGAATTGTTCATTTTTACACTTCTCATAATATACCTTTTAAACACACAAACAGCAAATGGCATTCTAGCGGGACTATATTTTTTCCAATTGATTTTTTTATATTTCTGACTATTTCTGACTATTTCTGACTTTGAAAAAAATATCGAAATTTTTCTTTCAACTTTTCTTTATTTATTATGAAAATTTAATTTTTCAGTTGATTTTTCATTTTTCTTTCAACTTTTCTTTATTTATTATGAAAATTAAATTTTTCAGTTGATTTTTCATTTTTGGGACTTAGAAAAATTTTCGAAATTTTCAAGAAAAAAAATTTTTCACATACACCTCAGTTTCATTGAGAAGTTTCTATTTCAAATGCATTTCACTTAAAAATCAAAAAAATTGATTTTTTTATATTTCTGACTTTGAAAAAAATATCGAAATTTTTCTTTCAACTTTTCTTTATTTATTATGAAAATTTAATTTTTCAGTTGATTTTTCATTTTTCTTTCAACTTTTCTTTATTTATTATGAAAATTTAATTTTTCAGTTGATTTTTCATTTTTCTTTCAACTTTTCTTTATTTATTATGAAAATTAAATTTTTCAGTTGATTTTTCATTTTTGGGACTTAGAAAAATTTTCGATTTTTTTTCTCATATAATCTGACCTTCTATGGAATTGTTCATTTTTACACTTCTCATAATATACCTTTTAAACACACAAACAGCAAATGGCATTCTAGCGGGACTATATTTTTTCCAATTGATTTTTTTATATTTCTGACTATTTCTGACTATTTCTGACTTTGAAAAAAATATCGAAATTTTTCTTTCAACTTTTCTTTATTTATTATGAAAATTTAATTTTTCAGTTGATTTTTCATTTTTCTTTCAACTTTTCTTTATTTATTATGAAAATTAAATTTTTCAGTTGATTTTTCATTTTTGGGACTTAGAAAAATTTTCGAAATTTTCAAGAAAAAAAATTTTTCACATACACCTCAGTTTCATTGAGAAGTTTCTATTTCAAATGCATTTCACTTAAAAATCAAAAAAATTGATTTTTTTATATTTCTGACTTTGAAAAAAATATCGAAATTTTTCTTTCAACTTTTCTTTATTTATTATGAAAATTTAATTTTTCAGTTGATTTTTCATTTTTCTTTCAACTTTTCTTTATTTATTATGAAAATTAAATTTTTCAGTTGATTTTTCATTTTTGGGACTTAGAAAAATTTTCGATTTTTTTTCTCATATAATCTGACCTTCTATGGAATTGTTCATTTTTACACTTCTCATAATATACCTTTTAAACACACAAACAGCAAATGGCATTCTAGCGGGACTATATTTTTTCCAATTGATTTTTTTATATTTCTGACTATTTCTGACTATTTCTGACTTTGAAAAAAATATCGAAATTTTTCTTTCAACTTTTCTTTATTTATTATGAAAATTTAATTTTTCAGTTGATTTTTCATTTTTCTTTCAACTTTTCTTTATTTATTATGAAAATTAAATTTTTCAGTTGATTTTTCATTTTTGGGACTTAGAAAAATTTTCGAAATTTTCAAGAAAAAAAATTTTTCACATACACCTCAGTTTCATTGAGAAGTTTCTATTTCAAATGCATTTCACTTAAAAATCAAAAAAATTGATTTTTTTATATTTCTGACTTTGAAAAAAATATCGAAATTTTTCTTTCAACTTTTCTTTATTTATTATGAAAATTTAATTTTTCAGTTGATTTTTCATTTTTCTTTCAACTTTTCTTTATTTATTATGAAAATTTAATTTTTCAGTTGATTTTTCATTTTTGGGACTTAGAAAAATTTTCGATTTTTTTTCTCATATAATCTGACCTTCTATGGAATTGTTCATTTTTACACTTCTCATAATATACCTTTTAAACACACAAACAGCAAATGGCATTCTAGCGGGACTATATTTTTTCCAATTGATTTTTTTATATTTCTGACTATTTCTGACTATTTCTGACTTTGAAAAAAATATCGAAATTTTTCTTTCAACTTTTCTTTATTTATTATGAAAATTTAATTTTTCAGTTGATTTTTCATTTTTCTTTCAACTTTTCTTTATTTATTATGAAAATTAAATTTTTCAGTTGATTTTTCATTTTTGGGACTTAGAAAAATTTTCGAAATTTTCAAGAAAAAAAATTTTTCACATACACCTCAGTTTCATTGAGAAGTTTCTATTTCAAATGCATTTCACTTAAAAATCAAAAAAATTGATTTTTTTATATTTCTGACTTTGAAAAAAATATCGAAATTTTTCTTTCAACTTTTCTTTATTTATTATGAAAATTTAATTTTTCAGTTGATTTTTCATTTTTCTTTCAACTTTTCTTTATTTATTATGAAAATTTAATTTTTCAGTTGATTTTTCATTTTTCTTTCAACTTTTCTTTATTTATTATGAAAATTAAATTTTTCAGTTGATTCTTCATTTTTGGGACTTAGAAAAATTTTCGATTTTTTTTCTCATATAATCTGACCTTCTATGGAATTGTTCATTTTTACACTTCTCATAATATACCTTTTAAACACACAAACAGCAAATGGCATTCTAGCGGGACTATATTTTTTCCAATTGATTTTTTTATATTTCTGACTATTTCTGACTATTTCTGACTTTGAAAAAAATATCGAAATTTTTCTTTCAACTTTTCTTTATTTATTATGAAAATTTAATTTTTCAGTTGATTTTTCATTTTTCTTTCAACTTTTCTTTATTTATTATGAAAATTAAATTTTTCAGTTGATTTTTCATTTTTGGGACTTAGAAAAATTTTCGATTTTTTTTCTCATATAATCTGACCTTCTATGGAATTGTTCATTTTTACACTTCTCATAATATACCTTTTAAACACACAAACAGCAAATGGCATTCTAGCGGGACTTAGAAAAATTTTCGAAATTTTCAAGAAAAAAAATTTTTGACATACACCTCAGTTTCATTGAGAAGTCTCTATTTCAAATGAATTCCACTTAAAAATCATATATATATTTTTTCCAATTGATTTTTTTATATTTCTGACTATTTCTGACTTTGAAAAAAATATCGAAATTTTTCTTTCAACTTTTCTTTATTTATTATGAAAATTTAATTTTTCAGTTGATTTTTCATTTTTCTTTCAACTTTTCTTTATTTATTATGAAAATTAAATTTTTCAGTTGATTCTTCATTTTTGGGACTTAGAAAAATTTTCGATTTTTTTTCTCATATAATCTGACCTTCTATGGAATTGTTCATTTTTACACTTCTCATAATATACCTTTTAAACACACAAACAGCAAATGGCATTCTAGCGGGACTATATTTTTTCCAATTGATTTTTTTATATTTCTGACTATTTCTGACTATTTCTGACTTTGAAAAAAATATCGAAATTTTTCTTTCAACTTTTCTTTATTTATTATGAAAATTTAATTTTTCAGTTGATTTTTCATTTTTCTTTCAACTTTTCTTTATTTATTATGAAAATTAAATTTTTCAGTTGATTTTTCATTTTTGGGACTTAGAAAAATTTTCGATTTTTTTTCTCATATAATCTGACCTTCTATGGAATTGTTCATTTTTACACTTCTCATAATATACCTTTTAAACACACAAACAGCAAATGGCATTCTAGCGGGACTATATTTTTTCCAATTGATTTTTTTATATTTCTGACTATTTCTGACTATTTCTGACTTTGAAAAAAATATCGAAATTTTTCTTTCAACTTTTCTTTATTTATTATGAAAATTTAATTTTTCAGTTGATTTTTCATTTTTCTTTCAACTTTTCTTTATTTATTATGAAAATTAAATTTTTCAGTTGATTTTTCATTTTTGGGACTTAGAAAAATTTTCGAAATTTTCAAGAAAAAAAATTTTTCACATACACCTCAGTTTCATTGAGAAGTTTCTATTTCAAATGCATTTCACTTAAAAATCAAAAAAATTGATTTTTTTATATTTCTGACTTTGAAAAAAATATCGAAATTTTTCTTTCAACTTTTCTTTATTTATTATGAAAATTTAATTTTTCAGTTGATTTTTCATTTTTCTTTCAACTTTTCTTTATTTATTATGAAAATTTAATTTTTCAGTTGATTTTTCATTTTTCTTTCAACTTTTCTTTATTTATTATGAAAATTAAATTTTTCAGTTGATTTTTCATTTTTGGGACTTAGAAAAATTTTCGATTTTTTTTCTCATATAATCTGACCTTCTATGGAATTGTTCATTTTTACACTTCTCATAATATACCTTTTAAACACACAAACAGCAAATGGCATTCTAGCGGGACTTAGAAAAATTTTCGAAATTTTCAAGAAAAAAAATTTTTGACATACACCTCAGTTTCATTGAGAAGTCTCTATTTCAAATGAATTCCACTTAAAAATCATATATATATTTTTTCCAATTGATTTTTTTATATTTCTGACTATTTCTGACTTTGAAAAAAATATCGAAATTTTTCTTTCAACTTTTCTTTATTTATTATGAAAATTTAATTTTTCAGTTGATTTTTCATTTTTCTTTCAACTTTTCTTTATTTATTATGAAAATTAAATTTTTCAGTTGATTCTTCATTTTTGGGACTTAGAAAAATTTTCGATTTTTTTTCTCATATAATCTGACCTTCTATGGAATTGTTCATTTTTACACTTCTCATAATATACCTTTTAAACACACAAACAGCAAATGGCATTCTAGCGGGACTATATTTTTTCCAATTGATTTTTTTATATTTCTGACTATTTCTGACTATTTCTGACTTTGAAAAAAATATCGAAATTTTTCTTTCAACTTTTCTTTATTTATTATGAAAATTTAATTTTTCAGTTGATTTTTCATTTTTCTTTCAACTTTTCTTTATTTATTATGAAAATTAAATTTTTCAGTTGATTCTTCATTTTTGGGACTTAGAAAAATTTTCGATTTTTTTTCTCATATAATCTGACCTTCTATGGAATTGTTCATTTTTACACTTCTCATAATATACCTTTTAAACACACAAACAGCAAATGGCATTCTAGCGGGACTATATTTTTTCCAATTGATTTTTTTATATTTCTGACTATTTCTGACTATTTCTGACTTTGAAAAAAATATCGAAATTTTTCTTTCAACTTTTCTTTATTTATTATGAAAATTTAATTTTTCAGTTGATTTTTCATTTTTCTTTCAACTTTTCTTTATTTATTATGAAAATTAAATTTTTCAGTTGATTTTTCATTTTTGGGACTTAGAAAAATTTTCGATTTTTTTTCTCATATAATCTGACCTTCTATGGAATTGTTCATTTTTACACTTCTCATAATATACCTTTTAAACACACAAACAGCAAATGGCATTCTAGCGGGACTATATTTTTTCCAATTGATTTTTTTATATTTCTGACTATTTCTGACTATTTCTGACTTTGAAAAAAATATCGAAATTTTTCTTTCAACTTTTCTTTATTTATTATGAAAATTTAATTTTTCAGTTGATTTTTCATTTTTCTTTCAACTTTTCTTTATTTATTATGAAAATTAAATTTTTCAGTTGATTTTTCATTTTTGGGACTTAGAAAAATTTTCGAAATTTTCAAGAAAAAAAATTTTTCACATACACCTCAGTTTCATTGAGAAGTTTCTATTTCAAATGCATTTCACTTAAAAATCAAAAAAATTGATTTTTTTATATTTCTGACTTTGAAAAAAATATCGAAATTTTTCTTTCAACTTTTCTTTATTTATTATGAAAATTTAATTTTTCAGTTGATTTTTCATTTTTCTTTCAACTTTTCTTTATTTATTATGAAAATTAAATTTTTCAGTTGATTTTTCATTTTTGGGACTTAGAAAAATTTTCGATTTTTTTTCTCATATAATCTGACCTTCTATGGAATTGTTCATTTTTACACTTCTCATAATATACCTTTTAAACACACAAACAGCAAATGGCATTCTAGCGGGACTATATTTTTTCCAATTGATTTTTTTATATTTCTGACTATTTCTGACTATTTCTGACTTTGAAAAAAATATCGAAATTTTTCTTTCAACTTTTCTTTATTTATTATGAAAATTTAATTTTTCAGTTGATTTTTCATTTTTCTTTCAACTTTTCTTTATTTATTATGAAAATTAAATTTTTCAGTTGATTTTTCATTTTTGGGACTTAGAAAAATTTTCGAAATTTTCAAGAAAAAAAATTTTTCACATACACCTCAGTTTCATTGAGAAGTTTCTATTTCAAATGCATTTCACTTAAAAATCAAAAAAATTGATTTTTTTATATTTCTGACTTTGAAAAAAATATCGAAATTTTTCTTTCAACTTTTCTTTATTTATTATGAAAATTTAATTTTTCAGTTGATTTTTCATTTTTCTTTCAACTTTTCTTTATTTATTATGAAAATTTAATTTTTCAGTTGATTTTTCATTTTTCTTTCAACTTTTCTTTATTTATTATGAAAATTAAATTTTTCAGTTGATTTTTCATTTTTGGGACTTAGAAAAATTTTCGATTTTTTTTCTCATATAATCTGACCTTCTATGGAATTGTTCATTTTTACACTTCTCATAATATACCTTTTAAACACACAAACAGCAAATGGCATTCTAGCGGGACTTAGAAAAATTTTCGAAATTTTCAAGAAAAAAAATTTTTGACATACACCTCAGTTTCATTGAGAAGTCTCTATTTCAAATGAATTCCACTTAAAAATCATATATATATTTTTTCCAATTGATTTTTTTATATTTCTGACTATTTCTGACTTTGAAAAAAATATCGAAATTTTTCTTTCAACTTTTCTTTATTTATTATGAAAATTTAATTTTTCAGTTGATTTTTCATTTTTCTTTCAACTTTTCTTTATTTATTATGAAAATTAAATTTTTCAGTTGATTCTTCATTTTTGGGACTTAGAAAAATTTTCGATTTTTTTTCTCATATAATCTGACCTTCTATGGAATTGTTCATTTTTACACTTCTCATAATATACCTTTTAAACACACAAACAGCAAATGGCATTCTAGCGGGACTATATTTTTTCCAATTGATTTTTTTATATTTCTGACTATTTCTGACTATTTCTGACTTTGAAAAAAATATCGAAATTTTTCTTTCAACTTTTCTTTATTTATTATGAAAATTTAATTTTTCAGTTGATTTTTCATTTTTCTTTCAACTTTTCTTTATTTATTATGAAAATTAAATTTTTCAGTTGATTTTTCATTTTTGGGACTTAGAAAAATTTTCGAAATTTTCAAGAAAAAAAATTTTTCACATACACCTCAGTTTCATTGAGAAGTTTCTATTTCAAATGCATTTCACTTAAAAATCAAAAAAATTGATTTTTTTATATTTCTGACTTTGAAAAAAATATCGAAATTTTTCTTTCAACTTTTCTTTATTTATTATGAAAATTTAATTTTTCAGTTGATTTTTCATTTTTCTTTCAACTTTTCTTTATTTATTATGAAAATTTAATTTTTCAGTTGATTTTTCATTTTTCTTTCAACTTTTCTTTATTTATTATGAAAATTAAATTTTTCAGTTGATTTTTCATTTTTGGGACTTAGAAAAATTTTCGATTTTTTTTCTCATATAATCTGACCTTCTATGGAATTGTTCATTTTTACACTTCTCATAATATACCTTTTAAACACACAAACAGCAAATGGCATTCTAGCGGGACTTAGAAAAATTTTCGAAATTTTCAAGAAAAAAAATTTTTGACATACACCTCAGTTTCATTGAGAAGTCTCTATTTCAAATGAATTCCACTTAAAAATCATATATATATTTTTTCCAATTGATTTTTTTATATTTCTGACTATTTCTGACTTTGAAAAAAATATCGAAATTTTTCTTTCAACTTTTCTTTATTTATTATGAAAATTTAATTTTTCAGTTGATTTTTCATTTTTCTTTCAACTTTTCTTTATTTATTATGAAAATTAAATTTTTCAGTTGATTCTTCATTTTTGGGACTTAGAAAAATTTTCGATTTTTTTTCTCATATAATCTGACCTTCTATGGAATTGTTCATTTTTACACTTCTCATAATATACCTTTTAAACACACAAACAGCAAATGGCATTCTAGCGGGACTATATTTTTTCCAATTGATTTTTTTATATTTCTGACTATTTCTGACTATTTCTGACTTTGAAAAAAATATCGAAATTTTTCTTTCAACTTTTCTTTATTTATTATGAAAATTTAATTTTTCAGTTGATTTTTCATTTTTCTTTCAACTTTTCTTTATTTATTATGAAAATTAAATTTTTCGGTTGATTTTTCATTTTTGGGACTTAGAAAAATTTTCGATTTTTTTTCTCATATAATCTGACCTTCTATGGAATTGTTCATTTTTACACTTCTCATAATATACCTTTTAAACACACAAACAGCAAATGGCATTCTAGCGGGACTATATTTTTTCCAATTGATTTTTTTATATTTCTGACTATTTCTGACTATTTCTGACTTTGAAAAAAATATCGAAATTTTTCTTTCAACTTTTCTTTATTTATTATGAAAATTTAATTTTTCAGTTGATTTTTCATTTTTCTTTCAACTTTTCTTTATTTATTATGAAAATTAAATTTTTCAGTTGATTTTTCATTTTTGGGACTTAGAAAAATTTTCGATTTTTTTTCTCATATAATCTGACCTTCTATGGAATTGTTCATTTTTACACTTCTCATAATATACCTTTTAAACACACAAACAGCAAATGGCATTCTAGCGGGACTATATTTTTTCCAATTGATTTTTTTATATTTCTGACTATTTCTGACTATTTCTGACTTTGAAAAAAATATCGAAATTTTTCTTTCAACTTTTCTTTATTTATTATGAAAATTTAATTTTTCAGTTGATTTTTCATTTTTCTTTCAACTTTTCTTTATTTATTATGAAAATTAAATTTTTCAGTTGATTCTTCATTTTTGGGACTTAGAAAAATTTTCGATTTTTTTTCTCATATAATCTGACCTTCTATGGAATTGTTCATTTTTACACTTCTCATAATATACCTTTTAAACACACAAACAGCAAATGGCATTCTAGCGGGACTATATTTTTTCCAATTGATTTTTTTATATTTCTGACTATTTCTGACTATTTCTGACTTTGAAAAAAATATCGAAATTTTTCTTTCAACTTTTCTTTATTTATTATGAAAATTTAATTTTTCAGTTGATTTTTCATTTTTCTTTCAACTTTTCTTTATTTATTATGAAAATTAAATTTTTCAGTTGATTTTTCATTTTTGGGACTTAGAAAAATTTTCGATTTTTTTTCTCATATAATCTGACCTTCTATGGAATTGTTCATTTTTACACTTCTCATAATATACCTTTTAAACACACAAACAGCAAATGGCATTCTAGCGGGACTATATTTTTTCCAATTGATTTTTTTATATTTCTGACTATTTCTGACTATTTCTGACTTTGAAAAAAATATCGAAATTTTTCTTTCAACTTTTCTTTATTTATTATGAAAATTTAATTTTTCAGTTGATTTTTCATTTTTCTTTCAACTTTTCTTTATTTATTATGAAAATTAAATTTTTCAGTTGATTTTTCATTTTTGGGACTTAGAAAAATTTTCGAAATTTTCAAGAAAAAAAATTTTTCACATACACCTCAGTTTCATTGAGAAGTTTCTATTTCAAATGCATTTCACTTAAAAATCAAAAAAATTGATTTTTTTATATTTCTGACTTTGAAAAAAATATCGAAATTTTTCTTTCAACTTTTCTTTATTTATTATGAAAATTTAATTTTTCAGTTGATTTTTCATTTTTCTTTCAACTTTTCTTTATTTATTATGAAAATTTAATTTTTCAGTTGATTTTTCATTTTTGGGACTTAGAAAAATTTTCGATTTTTTTTCTCATATAATCTGACCTTCTATGGAATTGTTCATTTTTACACTTCTCATAATATACCTTTTAAACACACAAACAGCAAATGGCATTCTAGCGGGACTATATTTTTTCCAATTGATTTTTTTATATTTCTGACTATTTCTGACTATTTCTGACTTTGAAAAAAATACCGAAATTTTTCTTTCAACTTTTCTTTATTTATTATGAAAATTTAATTTTTCAGTTGATTTTTCATTTTTCTTTCAACTTTTCTTTATTTATTATGAAAATTAAATTTTTCAGTTGATTTTTCATTTTTGGGACTTAGAAAAATTTTCGAAATTTTCAAGAAAAAAAATTTTTCACATACACCTCAGTTTCATTGAGAAGTTTCTATTTCAAATGCATTTCACTTAAAAATCAAAAAAATTGATTTTTTTATATTTCTGACTTTGAAAAAAATATCGAAATTTTTCTTTCAACTTTTCTTTATTTATTATGAAAATTTAATTTTTCAGTTGATTTTTAATTTTTCTTTCAACTTTTCTTTATTTATTATGAAAATTTAATTTTTCAGTTGATTTTTCATTTTTCTTTCAACTTTTCTTTATTTATTATGAAAATTAAATTTTTCAGTTGATTTTTCATTTTTGGGACTTAGAAAAATTTTCGATTTTTTTTCTCATATAATCTGACCTTCTATGGAATTGTTCATTTTTACACTTCTCATAATATACCTTTTAAACACACAAACAGCAAATGGCATTCTAGCGGGACTTAGAAAAATTTTCGAAATTTTCAAGAAAAAAAATTTTTGACATACACCTCAGTTTCATTGAGAAGTCTCTATTTCAAATGAATTCCACTTAAAAATCATATATATATTTTTTCCAATTGATTTTTTTATATTTCTGACTATTTCTGACTTTGAAAAAAATATCGAAATTTTTCTTTCAACTTTTCTTTATTTATTATGAAAATTTAATTTTTCAGTTGATTTTTCATTTTTCTTTCAACTTTTCTTTATTTATTATGAAAATTAAATTTTTCAGTTGATTCTTCATTTTTGGGACTTAGAAAAATTTTCGATTTTTTTTCTCATATAATCTGACCTTCTATGGAATTGTTCATTTTTACACTTCTCATAATATACCTTTTAAACACACAAACAGCAAATGGCATTCTAGCGGGACTATATTTTTTCCAATTGATTTTTTTATATTTCTGACTATTTCTGACTATTTCTGACTTTGAAAAAAATATCGAAATTTTTCTTTCAACTTTTCTTTATTTATTATGAAAATTTAATTTTTCAGTTGATTTTTCATTTTTCTTTCAACTTTTCTTTATTTATTATGAAAATTAAATTTTTCAGTTGATTTTTCATTTTTGGGACTTAGAAAAATTTTCGATTTTTTTTCTCATATAATCTGACCTTCTATGGAATTGTTCATTTTTACACTTCTCATAATATACCTTTTAAACACACAAACAGCAAATGGCATTCTAGCGGGACTATATTTTTTCCAATTGATTTTTTTATATTTCTGACTATTTCTGACTATTTCTGACTTTGAAAAAAATATCGAAATTTTTCTTTCAACTTTTCTTTATTTATTATGAAAATTTAATTTTTCAGTTGATTTTTCATTTTTCTTTCAACTTTTCTTTATTTATTATGAAAATTAAATTTTTCAGTTGATTTTTCATTTTTGGGACTTAGAAAAATTTTCGATTTTTTTTCTCATATAATCTGACCTTCTATGGAATTGTTCATTTTTACACTTCTCATAATATACCTTTTAAACACACAAACAGCAAATGGCATTCTAGCGGGACTATATTTTTTCCAATTGATTTTTTTATATTTCTGACTATTTCTGACTATTTCTGACTTTGAAAAAAATATCGAAATTTTTCTTTCAACTTTTCTTTATTTATTATGAAAATTTAATTTTTCAGTTGATTTTTCATTTTTCTTTCAACTTTTCTTTATTTATTATGAAAATTAAATTTTTCAGTTGATTTTTCATTTTTGGGACTTAGAAAAATTTTCGAAATTTTCAAGAAAAAAAATTTTTCACATACACCTCAGTTTCATTGAGAAGTTTCTATTTCAAATGCATTTCACTTAAAAATCAAAAAAATTGATTTTTTTATATTTCTGACTTTGAAAAAAATATCGAAATTTTTCTTTCAACTTTTCTTTATTTATTATGAAAATTTAATTTTTCAGTTGATTTTTCATTTTTCTTTCAACTTTTCTTTATTTATTATGAAAATTTAATTTTTCAGTTGATTTTTCATTTTTCTTTCAACTTTTCTTTATTTATTATGAAAATTAAATTTTTCAGTTGATTTTTCATTTTTGGGACTTAGAAAAATTTTCGATTTTTTTTCTCATATAATCTGACCTTCTATGGAATTGTTCATTTTTACACTTCTCATAATATACCTTTTAAACACACAAACAGCAAATGGCATTCTAGCGGGACTTAGAAAAATTTTCGAAATTTTCAAGAAAAAAAATTTTTGACATACACCTCAGTTTCATTGAGAAGTCTCTATTTCAAATGAATTCCACTTAAAAATCATATATATATTTTTTCCAATTGATTTTTTTATATTTCTGACTATTTCTGACTTTGAAAAAAATATCGAAATTTTTCTTTCAACTTTTCTTTATTTATTATGAAAATTAAATTTTTCAGTTGATTTTTCATTTTTGGGACTTAGAAAAATTTTCGATTTTTTTTCTCATATAATCTGACCTTCTATGGAATTGTTCATTTTTACACTTCTCATAATATACCTTTTAAACACACAAACAGCAAATGGCATTCTAGCGGGACTTAGAAAAATTTTCGAAATTTTCAAGAAAAAAAATTTTTGACATACACCTCAGTTTCATTGAGAAGTCTCTATTTCAAATGAATTCCACTTAAAAATCATATATATATTTTTTCCAATTGATTTTTTTATATTTCTGACTATTTCTGACTTTGAAAAAAATATCGAAATTTTTCTTTCAACTTTTCTTTATTTATTATGAAAATTTAATTTTTCAGTTGATTTTTCATTTTTCTTTCAACTTTTCTTTATTTATTATGAAAATTAAATTTTTCAGTTGATTCTTCATTTTTGGGACTTAGAAAAATTTTCGATTTTTTTTCTCATATAATCTGACCTTCTATGGAATTGTTCATTTTTACACTTCTCATAATATACCTTTTAAACACACAAACAGCAAATGGCATTCTAGCGGGACTATATTTTTTCCAATTGATTTTTTTATATTTCTGACTATTTCTGACTATTTCTGACTTTGAAAAAAATATCGAAATTTTTCTTTCAACTTTTCTTTATTTATTATGAAAATTTAATTTTTCAGTTGATTTTTCATTTTTCTTTCAACTTTTCTTTATTTATTATGAAAATTAAATTTTTCAGTTGATTTTTCATTTTTGGGACTTAGAAAAATTTTCGATTTTTTTTCTCATATAATCTGACCTTCTATGGAATTGTTCATTTTTACACTTCTCATAATATACCTTTTAAACACACAAACAGCAAATGGCATTCTAGCGGGACTATATTTTTTCCAATTGATTTTTTTATATTTCTGACTATTTCTGACTATTTCTGACTTTGAAAAAAATATCGAAATTTTTCTTTCAACTTTTCTTTATTTATTATGAAAATTTAATTTTTCAGTTGATTTTTCATTTTTCTTTCAACTTTTCTTTATTTATTATGAAAATTAAATTTTTCAGTTGATTTTTCATTTTTGGGACTTAGAAAAATTTTCGATTTTTTTTCTCATATAATCTGACCTTCTATGGAATTGTTCATTTTTACACTTCTCATAATATACCTTTTAAACACACAAACAGCAAATGGCATTCTAGCGGGACTATATTTTTTCCAATTGATTTTTTTATATTTCTGACTATTTCTGACTATTTCTGACTTTGAAAAAAATATCGAAATTTTTCTTTCAACTTTTCTTTATTTATTATGAAAATTTAATTTTTCAGTTGATTTTTCATTTTTCTTTCAACTTTTCTTTATTTATTATGAAAATTAAATTTTTCAGTTGATTTTTCATTTTTGGGACTTAGAAAAATTTTCGAAATTTTCAAGAAAAAAAATTTTTCACATACACCTCAGTTTCATTGAGAAGTTTCTATTTCAAATGCATTTCACTTAAAAATCAAAAAAATTGATTTTTTTATATTTCTGACTTTGAAAAAAATATCGAAATTTTTCTTTCAACTTTTCTTTATTTATTATGAAAATTTAATTTTTCAGTTGATTTTTCATTTTTCTTTCAACTTTTCTTTATTTATTATGAAAATTTAATTTTTCAGTTGATTTTTCATTTTTCTTTCAACTTTTCTTTATTTATTATGAAAATTAAATTTTTCAGTTGATTTTTCATTTTTGGGACTTAGAAAAATTTTCGATTTTTTTTCTCATATAATCTGACCTTCTATGGAATTGTTCATTTTTACACTTCTCATAATATACCTTTTAAACACACAAACAGCAAATGGCATTCTAGCGGGACTTAGAAAAATTTTCGAAATTTTCAAGAAAAAAAATTTTTGACATACACCTCAGTTTCATTGAGAAGTCTCTATTTCAAATGAATTCCACTTAAAAATCATATATATATTTTTTCCAATTGATTTTTTTATATTTCTGACTATTTCTGACTTTGAAAAAAATATCGAAATTTTTCTTTCAACTTTTCTTTATTTATTATGAAAATTTAATTTTTCAGTTGATTTTTCATTTTTCTTTCAACTTTTCTTTATTTATTATGAAAATTAAATTTTTCAGTTGATTCTTCATTTTTGGGACTTAGAAAAATTTTCGATTTTTTTTCTCATATAATCTGACCTTCTATGGAATTGTTCATTTTTACACTTCTCATAATATACCTTTTAAACACACAAACAGCAAATGGCATTCTAGCGGGACTATATTTTTTCCAATTGATTTTTTTATATTTCTGACTATTTCTGACTATTTCTGACTTTGAAAAAAATATCGAAATTTTTCTTTCAACTTTTCTTTATTTATTATGAAAATTTAATTTTTCAGTTGATTTTTCATTTTTCTTTCAACTTTTCTTTATTTATTATGAAAATTAAATTTTTCAGTTGATTTTTCATTTTTGGGACTTAGAAAAATTTTCGATTTTTTTTCTCATATAATCTGACCTTCTATGGAATTGTTCATTTTTACACTTCTCATAATATACCTTTTAAACACACAAACAGCAAATGGCATTCTAGCGGGACTATATTTTTTCCAATTGATTTTTTTATATTTCTGACTATTTCTGACTATTTCTGACTTTGAAAAAAATATCGAAATTTTTCTTTCAACTTTTCTTTATTTATTATGAAAATTTAATTTTTCAGTTGATTTTTCATTTTTCTTTCAACTTTTCTTTATTTATTATGAAAATTAAATTTTTCAGTTGATTTTTCATTTTTGGGACTTAGAAAAATTTTCGAAATTTTCAAGAAAAAAAATTTTTCACATACACCTCAGTTTCATTGAGAAGTTTCTATTTCAAATGCATTTCACTTAAAAATCAAAAAAATTGATTTTTTTATATTTCTGACTTTGAAAAAAATATCGAAATTTTTCTTTCAACTTTTCTTTATTTATTATGAAAATTTAATTTTTCAGTTGATTTTTCATTTTTCTTTCAACTTTTCTTTATTTATTATGAAAATTTAATTTTTCAGTTGATTTTTCATTTTTGGGACTTAGAAAAATTTTCGATTTTTTTTCTCATATAATCTGACCTTCTATGGAATTGTTCATTTTTACACTTCTCATAATATACCTTTTAAACACACAAACAGCAAATGGCATTCTAGCGGGACTATATTTTTTCCAATTGATTTTTTTATATTTCTGACTATTTCTGACTATTTCTGACTTTGAAAAAAATATCGAAATTTTTCTTTCAACTTTTCTTTATTTATTATGAAAATTTAATTTTTCAGTTGATTTTTCATTTTTCTTTCAACTTTTCTTTATTTATTATGAAAATTAAATTTTTCAGTTGATTTTTCATTTTTGGGACTTAGAAAAATTTTCGAAATTTTCAAGAAAAAAAATTTTTCACATACACCTCAGTTTCATTGAGAAGTTTCTATTTCAAATGCATTTCACTTAAAAATCAAAAAAATTGATTTTTTTATATTTCTGACTTTGAAAAAAATATCGAAATTTTTCTTTCAACTTTTCTTTATTTATTATGAAAATTTAATTTTTCAGTTGATTTTTCATTTTTCTTTCAACTTTTCTTTATTTATTATGAAAATTTAATTTTTCAGTTGATTTTTCATTTTTCTTTCAACTTTTCTTTATTTATTATGAAAATTAAATTTTTCAGTTGATTTTTCATTTTTGGGACTTAGAAAAATTTTCGATTTTTTTTCTCATATAATCTGACCTTCTATGGAATTGTTCATTTTTACACTTCTCATAATATACCTTTTAAACACACAAACAGCAAATGGCATTCTAGCGGGACTTAGAAAAATTTTCGAAATTTTCAAGAAAAAAAATTTTTGACATACACCTCAGTTTCATTGAGAAGTCTCTATTTCAAATGAATTCCACTTAAAAATCATATATATATTTTTTCCAATTGATTTTTTTATATTTCTGACTATTTCTGACTTTGAAAAAAATATCGAAATTTTTCTTTCAACTTTTCTTTATTTATTATGAAAATTTAATTTTTCAGTTGATTTTTCATTTTTCTTTCAACTTTTCTTTATTTATTATGAAAATTAAATTTTTCAGTTGATTCTTCATTTTTGGGACTTAGAAAAATTTTCGATTTTTTTTCTCATATAATCTGACCTTCTATGGAATTGTTCATTTTTACACTTCTCATAATATACCTTTTAAACACACAAACAGCAAATGGCATTCTAGCGGGACTATATTTTTTCCAATTGATTTTTTTATATTTCTGACTATTTCTGACTATTTCTGACTTTGAAAAAAATATCGAAATTTTTCTTTCAACTTTTCTTTATTTATTATGAAAATTTAATTTTTCAGTTGATTTTTCATTTTTCTTTCAACTTTTCTTTATTTATTATGAAAATTAAATTTTTCAGTTGATTTTTCATTTTTGGGACTTAGAAAAATTTTCGATTTTTTTTCTCATATAATCTGACCTTCTATGGAATTGTTCATTTTTACACTTCTCATAATATACCTTTTAAACACACAAACAGCAAATGGCATTCTAGCGGGACTATATTTTTTCCAATTGATTTTTTTATATTTCTGACTATTTCTGACTATTTCTGACTTTGAAAAAAATATCGAAATTTTTCTTTCAACTTTTCTTTATTTATTATGAAAATTTAATTTTTCAGTTGATTTTTCATTTTTCTTTCAACTTTTCTTTATTTATTATGAAAATTAAATTTTTCAGTTGATTTTTCATTTTTGGGACTTAGAAAAATTTTCGAAATTTTCAAGAAAAAAAATTTTTCACATACACCTCAGTTTCATTGAGAAGTTTCTATTTCAAATGCATTTCACTTAAAAATCAAAAAAATTGATTTTTTTATATTTCTGACTTTGAAAAAAATATCGAAATTTTTCTTTCAACTTTTCTTTATTTATTATGAAAATTTAATTTTTCAGTTGATTTTTCATTTTTCTTTCAACTTTTCTTTATTTATTATGAAAATTTAATTTTTCAGTTGATTTTTCATTTTTCTTTCAACTTTTCTTTATTTATTATGAAAATTAAATTTTTCAGTTGATTTTTCATTTTTGGGACTTAGAAAAATTTTCGATTTTTTTTCTCATATAATCTGACCTTCTATGGAATTGTTCATTTTTACACTTCTCATAATATACCTTTTAAACACACAAACAGCAAATGGCATTCTAGCGGGACTTAGAAAAATTTTCGAAATTTTCAAGAAAAAAAATTTTTGACATACACCTCAGTTTCATTGAGAAGTCTCTATTTCAAATGAATTCCACTTAAAAATCATATATATATTTTTTCCAATTGATTTTTTTATATTTCTGACTATTTCTGACTTTGAAAAAAATATCGAAATTTTTCTTTCAACTTTTCTTTATTTATTATGAAAATTTAATTTTTCAGTTGATTTTTCATTTTTCTTTCAACTTTTCTTTATTTATTATGAAAATTAAATTTTTCAGTTGATTCTTCATTTTTGGGACTTAGAAAAATTTTCGATTTTTTTTCTCATATAATCTGACCTTCTATGGAATTGTTCATTTTTACACTTCTCATAATATACCTTTTAAACACACAAACAGCAAATGGCATTCTAGCGGGACTATATTTTTTCCAATTGATTTTTTTATATTTCTGACTATTTCTGACTATTTCTGACTTTGAAAAAAATATCGAAATTTTTCTTTCAACTTTTCTTTATTTGTTATGAAAATTTAATTTTTCAGTTGATTTTTCATTTTTCTTTCAACTTTTCTTTATTTATTATGAAAATTAAATTTTTCAGTTGATTTTTCATTTTTGGGACTTAGAAAAATTTTCGATTTTTTTTCTCATATAATCTGACCTTCTATGGAATTGTTCATTTTTACACTTCTCATAATATACCTTTTAAACACACAAACAGCAAATGGCATTCTAGCGGGACTATATTTTTTCCAATTGATTTTTTTATATTTCTGACTATTTCTGACTATTTCTGACTTTGAAAAAAATATCGAAATTTTTCTTTCAACTTTTCTTTATTTATTATGAAAATTAAATTTTTCAGTTGATTTTTCATTTTTGGGACTTAGAAAAATTTTCGATTTTTTTTCTCATATAATCTGACCTTCTATGGAATTGTTCATTTTTACACTTCTCATAATATACCTTTTAAACACACAAACAGCAAATGGCATTCTAGCGGGACTATATTTTTTCCAATTGATTTTTTTATATTTCTGACTATTTCTGACTATTTCTGACTTTGAAAAAAATATCGAAATTTTTCTTTCAACTTTTCTTTATTTATTATGAAAATTTAATTTTTCAGTTGATTTTTCATTTTTCTTTCAACTTTTCTTTATTTATTATGAAAATTAAATTTTTCAGTTGATTTTTCATTTTTGGGACTTAGAAAAATTTTCGAAATTTTCAAGAAAAAAAATTTTTCACATACACCTCAGTTTCATTGAGAAGTTTCTATTTCAAATGCATTTCACTTAAAAATCAAAAAAATTGATTTTTTTATATTTCTGACTTTGAAAAAAATATCGAAATTTTTCTTTCAACTTTTCTTTATTTATTATGAAAATTTAATTTTTCAGTTGATTTTTCATTTTTCTTTCAACTTTTCTTTATTTATTATGAAAATTTAATTTTTCAGTTGATTTTTCATTTTTCTTTCAACTTTTCTTTATTTATTATGAAAATTAAATTTTTCAGTTGATTTTTCATTTTTGGGACTTAGAAAAATTTTCGATTTTTTTTCTCATATAATCTGACCTTCTATGGAATTGTTCATTTTTACACTTCTCATAATATACCTTTTAAACACACAAACAGCAAATGGCATTCTAGCGGGACTTAGAAAAATTTTCGAAATTTTCAAGAAAAAAAATTTTTGACATACACCTCAGTTTCATTGAGAAGTCTCTATTTCAAATGAATTCCACTTAAAAATCATATATATATTTTTTCCAATTGATTTTTTTATATTTCTGACTATTTCTGACTTTGAAAAAAATATCGAAATTTTTCTTTCAACTTTTCTTTATTTATTATGAAAATTTAATTTTTCAGTTGATTTTTCATTTTTCTTTCAACTTTTCTTTATTTATTATGAAAATTAAATTTTTCAGTTGATTCTTCATTTTTGGGACTTAGAAAAATTTTCGATTTTTTTTCTCATATAATCTGACCTTCTATGGAATTGTTCATTTTTACACTTCTCATAATATACCTTTTAAACACACAAACAGCAAATGGCATTCTAGCGGGACTATATTTTTTCCAATTGATTTTTTTATATTTCTGACTATTTCTGACTATTTCTGACTTTGAAAAAAATATCGAAATTTTTCTTTCAACTTTTCTTTATTTATTATGAAAATTTAATTTTTCAGTTGATTTTTCATTTTTCTTTCAACTTTTCTTTATTTATTATGAAAATTAAATTTTTCAGTTGATTTTTCATTTTTGGGACTTAGAAAAATTTTCGATTTTTTTTCTCATATAATCTGACCTTCTATGGAATTGTTCATTTTTACACTTCTCATAATATACCTTTTAAACACACAAACAGCAAATGGCATTCTAGCGGGACTATATTTTTTCCAATTGATTTTTTTATATTTCTGACTATTTCTGACTATTTCTGACTTTGAAAAAAATATCGAAATTTTTCTTTCAACTTTTCTTTATTTATTATGAAAATTTAATTTTTCAGTTGATTTTTCATTTTTCTTTCAACTTTTCTTTATTTATTATGAAAATTAAATTTTTCAGTTGATTTTTCATTTTTGGGACTTAGAAAAATTTTCGATTTTTTTTCTCATATAATCTGACCTTCTATGGAATTGTTCATTTTTACACTTCTCATAATATACCTTTTAAACACACAAACAGCAAATGGCATTCTAGCGGGACTATATTTTTTCCAATTGATTTTTTTATATTTCTGACTATTTCTGACTATTTCTGACTTTGAAAAAAATATCGAAATTTTTCTTTCAACTTTTCTTTATTTATTATGAAAATTTAATTTTTCAGTTGATTTTTCATTTTTCTTTCAACTTTTCTTTATTTATTATGAAAATTAAATTTTTCAGTTGATTTTTCATTTTTGGGACTTAGAAAAATTTTCGAAATTTTCAAGAAAAAAAATTTTTCACATACACCTCAGTTTCATTGAGAAGTTTCTATTTCAAATGCATTTCACTTAAAAATCAAAAAAATTGATTTTTTTATATTTCTGACTTTGAAAAAAATATCGAAATTTTTCTTTCAACTTTTCTTTATTTATTATGAAAATTTAATTTTTCAGTTGATTTTTCATTTTTCTTTCAACTTTTCTTTATTTATTATGAAAATTTAATTTTTCAGTTGATTTTTCATTTTTCTTTCAACTTTTCTTTATTTATTATGAAAATTAAATTTTTCAGTTGATTTTTCATTTTTGGGACTTAGAAAAATTTTCGATTTTCTTTCTCATATAATCTGACCTTCTATGGAATTGTTCATTTTTACACTTCTCATAATATACCTTTTAAACACACAAACAGCAAATGGCATTCTAGCGGGACTTAGAAAAATTTTCGAAATTTTCAAGAAAAAAAATTTTTGACATACACCTCAGTTTCATTGAGAAGTCTCTATTTCAAATGAATTCCACTTAAAAATCATATATATATTTTTTCCAATTGATTTTTTTATATTTCTGACTATTTCTGACTTTGAAAAAAATATCGAAATTTTTCTTTCAACTTTTCTTTATTTATTATGAAAATTTAATTTTTCAGTTGATTTTTCATTTTTCTTTCAACTTTTCTTTATTTATTATGAAAATTAAATTTTTCAGTTGATTCTTCATTTTTGGGACTTAGAAAAATTTTCGATTTTTTTTCTCATATAATCTGACCTTCTATGGAATTGTTCATTTTTACACTTCTCATAATATACCTTTTAAACACACAAACAGCAAATGGCATTCTAGCGGGACTATATTTTTTCCAATTGATTTTTTTATATTTCTGACTATTTCTGACTATTTCTGACTTTGAAAAAAATATCGAAATTTTTCTTTCAACTTTTCTTTATTTATTATGAAAATTTAATTTTTCAGTTGATTTTTCATTTTTCTTTCAACTTTTCTTTATTTATTATGAAAATTAAATTTTTCAGTTGATTTTTCATTTTTGGGACTTAGAAAAATTTTCGATTTTTTTTCTCATATAATCTGACCTTCTATGGAATTGTTCATTTTTACACTTCTCATAATATACCTTTTAAACACACAAACAGCAAATGGCATTCTAGCGGGACTATATTTTTTCCAATTGATTTTTTTATATTTCTGACTATTTCTGACTATTTCTGACTTTGAAAAAAATATCGAAATTTTTCTTTCAACTTTTCTTTATTTATTATGAAAATTTAATTTTTCAGTTGATTTTTCATTTTTCTTTCAACTTTTCTTTATTTATTATGAAAATTAAATTTTTCAGTTGATTCTTCATTTTTGGGACTTAGAAAAATTTTCGATTTTTTTTCTCATATAATCTGACCTTCTATGGAATTGTTCATTTTTACACTTCTCATAATATACCTTTTAAACACACAAACAGCAAATGGCATTCTAGCGGGACTATATTTTTTCCAATTGATTTTTTTATATTTCTGACTATTTCTGACTATTTCTGACTTTGAAAAAAATATCGAAATTTTTCTTTCAACTTTTCTTTATTTATTATGAAAATTTAATTTTTCAGTTGATTTTTCATTTTTCTTTCAACTTTTCTTTATTTATTATGAAAATTAAATTTTTCAGTTGATTTTTCATTTTTGGGACTTAGAAAAATTTTCGATTTTTTTTCTCATATAATCTGACCTTCTATGGAATTGTTCATTTTTACACTTCTCATAATATACCTTTTAAACACACAAACAGCAAATGGCATTCTAGCGGGACTATATTTTTTCCAATTGATTTTTTTATATTTCTGACTATTTCTGACTATTTCTGACTTTGAAAAAAATATCGAAATTTTTCTTTCAACTTTTCTTTATTTATTATGAAAATTTAATTTTTCAGTTGATTTTTCATTTTTCTTTCAACTTTTCTTTATTTATTATGAAAATTAAATTTTTCAGTTGATTTTTCATTTTTGGGACTTAGAAAAATTTTCGATTTTTTTTCTCATATAATCTGACCTTCTATGGAATTGTTCATTTTTACACTTCTCATAATATACCTTTTAAACACACAAACAGCAAATGGCATTCTAGCGGGACTATATTTTTTCCAATTGATTTTTTTATATTTCTGACTATTTCTGACTATTTCTGACTTTGAAAAAAATATCGAAATTTTTCTTTCAACTTTTCTTTATTTATTATGAAAATTTAATTTTTCAGTTGATTTTTCATTTTTCTTTCAACTTTTCTTTATTTATTATGAAAATTAAATTTTTCAGTTGATTTTTCATTTTTGGGACTTAGAAAAATTTTCGAAATTTTCAAGAAAAAAAATTTTTCACATACACCTCAGTTTCATTGAGAAGTTTCTATTTCAAATGCATTTCACTTAAAAATCAAAAAAATTGATTTTTTTATATTTCTGACTTTGAAAAAAATATCGAAATTTTTCTTTCAACTTTTCTTTATTTATTATGAAAATTTAATTTTTCAGTTGATTTTTCATTTTTCTTTCAACTTTTCTTTATTTATTATGAAAATTTAATTTTTCAGTTGATTTTTCATTTTTCTTTCAACTTTTCTTTATTTATTATGAAAATTAAATTTTTCAGTTGATTTTTCATTTTTGGGACTTAGAAAAATTTTCGATTTTTTTTCTCATATAATCTGACCTTCTATGGAATTGTTCATTTTTACACTTCTCATAATATACCTTTTAAACACACAAACAGCAAATGGCATTCTAGCGGGACTTAGAAAAATTTTCGAAATTTTCAAGAAAAAAAATTTTTGACATACACCTCAGTTTCATTGAGAAGTCTCTATTTCAAATGAATTCCACTTAAAAATCATATATATATTTTTTCCAATTGATTTTTTTATATTTCTGACTATTTCTGACTTTGAAAAAAATATCGAAATTTTTCTTTCAACTTTTCTTTATTTATTATGAAAATTTAATTTTTCAGTTGATTTTTCATTTTTCTTTCAACTTTTCTTTATTTATTATGAAAATTAAATTTTTCAGTTGATTCTTCATTTTTGGGACTTAGAAAAATTTTCGATTTTTTTTCTCATATAATCTGACCTTCTATGGAATTGTTCATTTTTACACTTCTCATAATATACCTTTTAAACACACAAACAGCAAATGGCATTCTAGCGGGACTATATTTTTTCCAATTGATTTTTTTATATTTCTGACTATTTCTGACTATTTCTGACTTTGAAAAAAATATCGAAATTTTTCTTTCAACTTTTCTTTATTTATTATGAAAATTTAATTTTTCAGTTGATTTTTCATTTTTCTTTCAACTTTTCTTTATTTATTATGAAAATTAAATTTTTCAGTTGATTTTTCATTTTTGGGACTTAGAAAAATTTTCGATTTTTTTTCTCATATAATCTGACCTTCTATGGAATTGTTCATTTTTACACTTCTCATAATATACCTTTTAAACACACAAACAGCAAATGGCATTCTAGCGGGACTATATTTTTTCCAATTGATTTTTTTATATTTCTGACTATTTCTGACTATTTCTGACTTTGAAAAAAATATCGAAATTTTTCTTTCAACTTTTCTTTATTTATTATGAAAATTTAATTTTTCAGTTGATTTTTCATTTTTCTTTCAACTTTTCTTTATTTATTATGAAAATTAAATTTTTCAGTTGATTTTTCATTTTTGGGACTTAGAAAAATTTTCGAAATTTTCAAGAAAAAAAATTTTTCACATACACCTCAGTTTCATTGAGAAGTTTCTATTTCAAATGCATTTCACTTAAAAATCAAAAAAATTGATTTTTTTATATTTCTGACTTTGAAAAAAATATCGAAATTTTTCTTTCAACTTTTCTTTATTTATTATGAAAATTTAATTTTTCAGTTGATTTTTCATTTTTCTTTCAACTTTTCTTTATTTATTATGAAAATTAAATTTTTCAGTTGATTTTTCATTTTTGGGACTTAGAAAAATTTTCGATTTTTTTTCTCATATAATCTGACCTTCTATGGAATTGTTCATTTTTACACTTCTCATAATATACCTTTTAAACACACAAACAGCAAATGGCATTCTAGCGGGACTATATTTTTTCCAATTGATTTTTTTATATTTCTGACTATTTCTGACTATTTCTGACTTTGAAAAAAATATCGAAATTTTTCTTTCAACTTTTCTTTATTTATTATGAAAATTTAATTTTTCAGTTGATTTTTCATTTTTCTTTCAACTTTTCTTTATTTATTATGAAAATTAAATTTTTCAGTTGATTTTTCATTTTTGGGACTTAGAAAAATTTTCGAAATTTTCAAGAAAAAAAATTTTTCACATACACCTCAGTTTCATTGAGAAGTTTCTATTTCAAATGCATTTCACTTAAAAATCAAAAAAATTGATTTTTTTATATTTCTGACTTTGAAAAAAATATCGAAATTTTTCTTTCAACTTTTCTTTATTTATTATGAAAATTTAATTTTTCAGTTGATTTTTCATTTTTCTTTCAACTTTTCTTTATTTATTATGAAAATTTAATTTTTCAGTTGATTTTTCATTTTTGGGACTTAGAAAAATTTTCGATTTTTTTTCTCATATAATCTGACCTTCTATGGAATTGTTCATTTTTACACTTCTCATAATATACCTTTTAAACACACAAACAGCAAATGGCATTCTAGCGGGACTATATTTTTTCCAATTGATTTTTTTATATTTCTGACTATTTCTGACTATTTCTGACTTTGAAAAAAATATCGAAATTTTTCTTTCAACTTTTCTTTATTTATTATGAAAATTTAATTTTTCAGTTGATTTTTCATTTTTCTTTCAACTTTTCTTTATTTATTATGAAAATTAAATTTTTCAGTTGATTTTTCATTTTTGGGACTTAGAAAAATTTTCGAAATTTTCAAGAAAAAAAATTTTTCACATACACCTCAGTTTCATTGAGAAGTTTCTATTTCAAATGCATTTCACTTAAAAATCAAAAAAATTGATTTTTTTATATTTCTGACTTTGAAAAAAATATCGAAATTTTTCTTTCAACTTTTCTTTATTTATTATGAAAATTTAATTTTTCAGTTGATTTTTCATTTTTCTTTCAACTTTTCTTTATTTATTATGAAAATTTAATTTTTCAGTTGATTTTTCATTTTTCTTTCAACTTTTCTTTATTTATTATGAAAATTAAATTTTTCAGTTGATTTTTCATTTTTGGGACTTAGAAAAATTTTCGATTTTTTTTCTCATATAATCTGACCTTCTATGGAATTGTTCATTTTTACACTTCTCATAATATACCTTTTAAACACACAAACAGCAAATGGCATTCTAGCGGGACTTAGAAAAATTTTCGAAATTTTCAAGAAAAAAAATTTTTGACATACACCTCAGTTTCATTGAGAAGTCTCTATTTCAAATGAATTCCACTTAAAAATCATATATATATTTTTTCCAATTGATTTTTTTATATTTCTGACTATTTCTGACTTTGAAAAAAATATCGAAATTTTTCTTTCAACTTTTCTTTATTTATTATGAAAATTTAATTTTTCAGTTGATTTTTCATTTTTCTTTCAACTTTTCTTTATTTATTATGAAAATTAAATTTTTCAGTTGATTCTTCATTTTTGGGACTTAGAAAAATTTTCGATTTTTTTTCTCATATAATCTGACCTTCTATGGAATTGTTCATTTTTACACTTCTCATAATATACCTTTTAAACACACAAACAGCAAATGGCATTCTAGCGGGACTATATTTTTTCCAATTGATTTTTTTATATTTCTGACTATTTCTGACTATTTCTGACTTTGAAAAAAATATCGAAATTTTTCTTTCAACTTTTCTTTATTTATTATGAAAATTTAATTTTTCAGTTGATTTTTCATTTTTCTTTCAACTTTTCTTTATTTATTATGAAAATTAAATTTTTCAGTTGATTTTTCATTTTTGGGACTTAGAAAAATTTTCGATTTTTTTTCTCATATAATCTGACCTTCTATGGAATTGTTCATTTTTACACTTCTCATAATATACCTTTTAAACACACAAACAGCAAATGGCATTCTAGCGGGACTATATTTTTTCCAATTGATTTTTTTATATTTCTGACTATTTCTGACTTTTTCTGACTTTGAAAAAAATATCGAAATTTTTCTTTCAACTTTTCTTTATTTATTATGAAAATTTAATTTTTCAGTTGATTTTTCATTTTTCTTTCAACTTTTCTTTATTTATTATGAAAATTAAATTTTTCAGTTGATTTTTCATTTTTGGGACTTAGAAAAATTTTCGAAATTTTCAAGAAAAAAAATTTTTCACATACACCTCAGTTTCATTGAGAAGTTTCTATTTCAAATGCATTTCACTTAAAAATCAAAAAAATTGATTTTTTTATATTTCTGACTTTGAAAAAAATATCGAAATTTTTCTTTCAACTTTTCTTTATTTATTATGAAAATTTAATTTTTCAGTTGATTTTTCATTTTTCTTTCAACTTTTCTTTATTTATTATGAAAATTAAATTTTTCAGTTGATTTTTCATTTTTGGGACTTAGAAAAATTTTCGATTTTTTTTCTCATATAATCTGACCTTCTATGGAATTGTTCATTTTTACACTTCTCATAATATACCTTTTAAACACACAAACAGCAAATGGCATTCTAGCGGGACTATATTTTTTCCAATTGATTTTTTTATATTTCTGACTATTTCTGACTATTTCTGACTTTGAAAAAAATATCGAAATTTTTCTTTCAACTTTTCTTTATTTATTATGAAAATTTAATTTTTCAGTTGATTTTTCATTTTTCTTTCAACTTTTCTTTATTTATTATGAAAATTAAATTTTTCAGTTGATTTTTCATTTTTGGGACTTAGAAAAATTTTCGAAATTTTCAAGAAAAAAAATTTTTCACATACACCTCAGTTTCATTGAGAAGTTTCTATTTCAAATGCATTTCACTTAAAAATCAAAAAAATTGATTTTTTTATATTTCTGACTTTGAAAAAAATATCGAAATTTTTCTTTCAACTTTTCTTTATTTATTATGAAAATTTAATTTTTCAGTTGATTTTTCATTTTTCTTTCAACTTTTCTTTATTTATTATGAAAATTTAATTTTTCAGTTGATTTTTCATTTTTGGGACTTAGAAAAATTTTCGATTTTTTTTCTCATATAATCTGACCTTCTATGGAATTGTTCATTTTTACACTTCTCATAATATACCTTTTAAACACACAAACAGCAAATGGCATTCTAGCGGGACTATATTTTTTCCAATTGATTTTTTTATATTTCTGACTATTTCTGACTATTTCTGACTTTGAAAAAAATATCGAAATTTTTCTTTCAACTTTTCTTTATTTATTATGAAAATTTAATTTTTCAGTTGATTTTTCATTTTTCTTTCAACTTTTCTTTATTTATTATGAAAATTAAATTTTTCAGTTGATTTTTCATTTTTGGGACTTAGAAAAATTTTCGAAATTTTCAAGAAAAAAAATTTTTCACATACACCTCAGTTTCATTGAGAAGTTTCTATTTCAAATGCATTTCACTTAAAAATCAAAAAAATTGATTTTTTTATATTTCTGACTTTGAAAAAAATATCGAAATTTTTCTTTCAACTTTTCTTTATTTATTATGAAAATTTAATTTTTCAGTTGATTTTTCATTTTTCTTTCAACTTTTCTTTATTTATTATGAAAATTTAATTTTTCAGTTGATTTTTCATTTTTCTTTCAACTTTTCTTTATTTATTATGAAAATTAAATTTTTCAGTTGATTTTTCATTTTTGGGACTTAGAAAAATTTTCGATTTTTTTTCTCATATAATCTGACCTTCTATGGAATTGTTCATTTTTACACTTCTCATAATATACCTTTTAAACACACAAACAGCAAATGGCATTCTAGCGGGACTTAGAAAAATTTTCGAAATTTTCAAGAAAAAAAATTTTTGACATACACCTCAGTTTCATTGAGAAGTCTCTATTTCAAATGAATTCCACTTAAAAATCATATATATATTTTTTCCAATTGATTTTTTTATATTTCTGACTATTTCTGACTTTGAAAAAAATATCGAAATTTTTCTTTCAACTTTTCTTTATTTATTATGAAAATTTAATTTTTCAGTTGATTTTTCATTTTTCTTTCAACTTTTCTTTATTTATTATGAAAATTAAATTTTTCAGTTGATTCTTCATTTTTGGGACTTAGAAAAATTTTCGATTTTTTTTCTCATATAATCTGACCTTCTATGGAATTGTTCATTTTTACACTTCTCATAATATACCTTTTAAACACACAAACAGCAAATGGCATTCTAGCGGGACTATATTTTTTCCAATTGATTTTTTTATATTTCTGACTATTTCTGACTATTTCTGACTTTGAAAAAAATATCGAAATTTTTCTTTCAACTTTTCTTTATTTATTATGAAAATTTAATTTTTCAGTTGATTTTTCATTTTTCTTTCAACTTTTCTTTATTTATTATGAAAATTAAATTTTTCAGTTGATTTTTCATTTTTGGGACTTAGAAAAATTTTCGAAATTTTCAAGAAAAAAAATTTTTGACATACACCTCAGTTTCATTGAGAAGTCTCTATTTCAAATGAATTCCACTTAAAAATCATATATATATTTTTTCCAATTGATTTTTTTATATTTCTGACTATTTCTGACTTTGAAAAAAATATCGAAATTTTTCTTTCAACTTTTCTTTATTTATTATGAAAATTTAATTTTTCAGTTGATTTTTCATTTTTCTTTCAACTTTTCTTTATTTATTATGAAAATTAAATTTTTCAGTTGATTCTTCATTTTTGGGACTTAGAAAAATTTTCGATTTTTTTTCTCATATAATCTGACCTTCTATGGAATTGTTCATTTTTACACTTCTCATAATATACCTTTTAAACACACAAACAGCAAATGGCATTCTAGCGGGACTATATTTTTTCCAATTGATTTTTTTATATTTCTGACTATTTCTGACTATTTCTGACTTTGAAAAAAATATCGAAATTTTTCTTTCAACTTTTCTTTATTTATTATGAAAATTTAATTTTTCAGTTGATTTTTCATTTTTCTTTCAACTTTTCTTTATTTATTATGAAAATTAAATTTTTCAGTTGATTTTTCATTTTTGGGACTTAGAAAAATTTTCGATTTTTTTTCTCATATAATCTGACCTTCTATGGAATTGTTCATTTTTACACTTCTCATAATATACCTTTTAAACACACAAACAGCAAATGGCATTCTAGCGGGACTATATTTTTTCCAATTGATTTTTTTATATTTCTGACTATTTCTGACTATTTCTGACTTTGAAAAAAATATCGAAATTTTTCTTTCAACTTTTCTTTATTTATTATGAAAATTTAATTTTTCAGTTGATTTTTCATTTTTCTTTCAACTTTTCTTTATTTATTATGAAAATTAAATTTTTCAGTTGATTTTTCATTTTTGGGACTTAGAAAAATTTTCGATTTTTTTTCTCATATAATCTGACCTTCTATGGAATTGTTCATTTTTACACTTCTCATAATATACCTTTTAAACACACAAACAGCAAATGGCATTCTAGCGGGACTATATTTTTTCCAATTGATTTTTTTATATTTCTGACTATTTCTGACTATTTCTGACTTTGAAAAAAATATCGAAATTTTTCTTTCAACTTTTCTTTATTTATTATGAAAATTTAATTTTTCAGTTGATTTTTCATTTTTCTTTCAACTTTTCTTTATTTATTATGAAAATTAAATTTTTCAGTTGATTTTTCATTTTTGGGACTTAGAAAAATTTTCGAAATTTTCAAGAAAAAAAATTTTTCACATACACCTCAGTTTCATTGAGAAGTTTCTATTTCAAATGCATTTCACTTAAAAATCAAAAAAATTGATTTTTTTATATTTCTGACTTTGAAAAAAATATCGAAATTTTTCTTTCAACTTTTCTTTATTTATTATGAAAATTTAATTTTTCAGTTGATTTTTCATTTTTCTTTCAACTTTTCTTTATTTATTATGAAAATTTAATTTTTCAGTTGATTTTTCATTTTTGGGACTTAGAAAAATTTTCGATTTTTTTTCTCATATAATCTGACCTTCTATGGAATTGTTCATTTTTACACTTCTCATAATATACCTTTTAAACACACAAACAGCAAATGGCATTCTAGCGGGACTATATTTTTTCCAATTGATTTTTTTATATTTCTGACTATTTCTGACTATTTCTGACTTTGAAAAAAATATCGAAATTTTTCTTTCAACTTTTCTTTATTTATTATGAAAATTTAATTTTTCAGTTGATTTTTCATTTTTCTTTCAACTTTTCTTTATTTATTATGAAAATTAAATTTTTCAGTTGATTTTTCATTTTTGGGACTTAGAAAAATTTTCGAAATTTTCAAGAAAAAAAATTTTTCACATACACCTCAGTTTCATTGAGAAGTTTCTATTTCAAATGCATTTCACTTAAAAATCAAAAAAATTGATTTTTTTATATTTCTGACTTTGAAAAAAATATCGAAATTTTTCTTTCAACTTTTCTTTATTTATTATGAAAATTTAATTTTTCAGTTGATTTTTCATTTTTCTTTCAACTTTTCTTTATTTATTATGAAAATTTAATTTTTCAGTTGATTTTTCATTTTTCTTTCAACTTTTCTTTATTTATTATGAAAATTAAATTTTTCAGTTGATTTTTCATTTTTGGGACTTAGAAAAATTTTCGATTTTTTTTCTCATATAATCTGACCTTCTATGGAATTGTTCATTTTTACACTTCTCATAATATACCTTTTAAACACACAAACAGCAAATGGCATTCTAGCGGGACTTAGAAAAATTTTCGAAATTTTCAAGAAAAAAAATTTTTGACATACACCTCAGTTTCATTGAGAAGTCTCTATTTCAAATGAATTCCACTTAAAAATCATATATATATTTTTTCCAATTGATTTTTTTATATTTCTGACTATTTCTGACTTTGAAAAAAATATCGAAATTTTTCTTTCAACTTTTCTTTATTTATTATGAAAATTTAATTTTTCAGTTGATTTTTCATTTTTCTTTCAACTTTTCTTTATTTATTATGAAAATTAAATTTTTCAGTTGATTCTTCATTTTTGGGACTTAGAAAAATTTTCGATTTTTTTTCTCATATAATCTGACCTTCTATGGAATTGTTCATTTTTACACTTCTCATAATATACCTTTTAAACACACAAACAGCAAATGGCATTCTAGCGGGACTATATTTTTTCCAATTGATTTTTTTATATTTCTGACTATTTCTGACTATTTCTGACTTTGAAAAAAATATCGAAATTTTTCTTTCAACTTTTCTTTATTTATTATGAAAATTTAATTTTTCAGTTGATTTTTCATTTTTCTTTCAACTTTTCTTTATTTATTATGAAAATTAAATTTTTCAGTTGATTTTTCATTTTTGGGACTTAGAAAAATTTTCGAAATTTTCAAGAAAAAAAATTTTTGACATACACCTCAGTTTCATTGAGAAGTCTCTATTTCAAATGAATTCCACTTAAAAATCATATATATATTTTTTCCAATTGATTTTTTTATATTTCTGACTATTTCTGACTTTGAAAAAAATATCGAAATTTTTCTTTCAACTTTTCTTTATTTATTATGAAAATTTAATTTTTCAGTTGATTTTTCATTTTTCTTTCAACTTTTCTTTATTTATTATGAAAATTAAATTTTTCAGTTGATTCTTCATTTTTGGGACTTAGAAAAATTTTCGATTTTTTTTCTCATATAATCTGACCTTCTATGGAATTGTTCATTTTTACACTTCTCATAATATACCTTTTAAACACACAAACAGCAAATGGCATTCTAGCGGGACTATATTTTTTCCAATTGATTTTTTTATATTTCTGACTATTTCTGACTATTTCTGACTTTGAAAAAAATATCGAAATTTTTCTTTCAACTTTTCTTTATTTATTATGAAAATTTAATTTTTCAGTTGATTTTTCATTTTTCTTTCAACTTTTCTTTATTTATTATGAAAATTAAATTTTTCAGTTGATTTTTCATTTTTGGGACTTAGAAAAATTTTCGATTTTTTTTCTCATATAATCTGACCTTCTATGGAATTGTTCATTTTTACACTTCTCATAATATACCTTTTAAACACACAAACAGCAAATGGCATTCTAGCGGGACTATATTTTTTCCAATTGATTTTTTTATATTTCTGACTATTTCTGACTATTTCTGACTTTGAAAAAAATATCGAAATTTTTCTTTCAACTTTTCTTTATTTATTATGAAAATTTAATTTTTCAGTTGATTTTTCATTTTTCTTTCAACTTTTCTTTATTTATTATGAAAATTAAATTTTTCAGTTGATTTTTCATTTTTGGGACTTAGAAAAATTTTCGATTTTTTTTCTCATATAATCTGACCTTCTATGGAATTGTTCATTTTTACACTTCTCATAATATACCTTTTAAACACACAAACAGCAAATGGCATTCTAGCGGGACTATATTTTTTCCAATTGATTTTTTTATATTTCTGACTATTTCTGACTATTTCTGACTTTGAAAAAAATATCGAAATTTTTCTTTCAACTTTTCTTTATTTATTATGAAAATTTAATTTTTCAGTTGATTTTTCATTTTTCTTTCAACTTTTCTTTATTTATTATGAAAATTAAATTTTTCAGTTGATTTTTCATTTTTGGGACTTAGAAAAATTTTCGAAATTTTCAAGAAAAAAAATTTTTCACATACACCTCAGTTTCATTGAGAAGTTTCTATTTCAAATGCATTTCACTTAAAAATCAAAAAAATTGATTTTTTTATATTTCTGACTTTGAAAAAAATATCGAAATTTTTCTTTCAACTTTTCTTTATTTATTATGAAAATTTAATTTTTCAGTTGATTTTTCATTTTTCTTTCAACTTTTCTTTATTTATTATGAAAATTTAATTTTTCAGTTGATTTTTCATTTTTGGGACTTAGAAAAATTTTCGATTTTTTTTCTCATATAATCTGACCTTCTATGGAATTGTTCATTTTTACACTTCTCATAATATACCTTTTAAACACACAAACAGCAAATGGCATTCTAGCGGGACTATATTTTTTCCAATTGATTTTTTTATATTTCTGACTATTTCTGACTATTTCTGACTTTGAAAAAAATATCGAAATTTTTCTTTCAACTTTTCTTTATTTATTATGAAAATTTAATTTTTCAGTTGATTTTTCATTTTTCTTTCAACTTTTCTTTATTTATTATGAAAATTAAATTTTTCAGTTGATTTTTCATTTTTGGGACTTAGAAAAATTTTCGAAATTTTCAAGAAAAAAAATTTTTCACATACACCTCAGTTTCATTGAGAAGTTTCTATTTCAAATGCATTTCACTTAAAAATCAAAAAAATTGATTTTTTTATATTTCTGACTTTGAAAAAAATATCGAAATTTTTCTTTCAACTTTTCTTTATTTATTATGAAAATTTAATTTTTCAGTTGATTTTTCATTTTTCTTTCAACTTTTCTTTATTTATTATGAAAATTTAATTTTTCAGTTGATTTTTCATTTTTCTTTCAACTTTTCTTTATTTATTATGAAAATTAAATTTTTCAGTTGATTTTTCATTTTTGGGACTTAGAAAAATTTTCGATTTTTTTTCTCATATAATCTGACCTTCTATGGAATTGTTCATTTTTACACTTCTCATAATATACCTTTTAAACACACAAACAGCAAATGGCATTCTAGCGGGACTTAGAAAAATTTTCGAAATTTTCAAGAAAAAAAATTTTTGACATACACCTCAGTTTCATTGAGAAGTCTCTATTTCAAATGAATTCCACTTAAAAATCATATATATATTTTTTCCAATTGATTTTTTTATATTTCTGACTATTTCTGACTTTGAAAAAAATATCGAAATTTTTCTTTCAACTTTTCTTTATTTATTATGAAAATTTAATTTTTCAGTTGATTTTTCATTTTTCTTTCAACTTTTCTTTATTTATTATGAAAATTAAATTTTTCAGTTGATTCTTCATTTTTGGGACTTAGAAAAATTTTCGATTTTTTTTCTCATATAATCTGACCTTCTATGGAATTGTTCATTTTTACACTTCTCATAATATACCTTTTAAACACACAAACAGCAAATGGCATTCTAGCGGGACTATATTTTTTCCAATTGATTTTTTTATATTTCTGACTATTTCTGACTATTTCTGACTTTGAAAAAAATATCGAAATTTTTCTTTCAACTTTTCTTTATTTATTATGAAAATTTAATTTTTCAGTTGATTTTTCATTTTTCTTTCAACTTTTCTTTATTTATTATGAAAATTAAATTTTTCAGTTGATTTTTCATTTTTGGGACTTAGAAAAATTTTCGATTTTTTTTCTCATATAATCTGACCTTCTATGGAATTGTTCATTTTTACACTTCTCATAATATACCTTTTAAACACACAAACAGCAAATGGCATTCTAGCGGGACTATATTTTTTCCAATTGATTTTTTTATATTTCTGACTATTTCTGACTATTTCTGACTTTGAAAAAAATATCGAAATTTTTCTTTCAACTTTTCTTTATTTATTATGAAAATTTAATTTTTCAGTTGATTTTTCATTTTTCTTTCAACTTTTCTTTATTTATTATGAAAATTAAATTTTTCAGTTGATTTTTCATTTTTGGGACTTAGAAAAATTTTCGAAATTTTCAAGAAAAAAAATTTTTCACATACACCTCAGTTTCATTGAGAAGTTTCTATTTCAAATGCATTTCACTTAAAAATCAAAAAAATTGATTTTTTTATATTTCTGACTTTGAAAAAAATATCGAAATTTTTCTTTCAACTTTTCTTTATTTATTATGAAAATTTAATTTTTCAGTTGATTTTTCATTTTTCTTTCAACTTTTCTTTATTTATTATGAAAATTAAATTTTTCAGTTGATTTTTCATTTTTGGGACTTAGAAAAATTTTCGATTTTTTTTCTCATATAATCTGACCTTCTATGGAATTGTTCATTTTTACACTTCTCATAATATACCTTTTAAACACACAAACAGCAAATGGCATTCTAGCGGGACTATATTTTTTCCAATTGATTTTTTTATATTTCTGACTATTTCTGACTATTTCTGACTTTGAAAAAAATATCGAAATTTTTCTTTCAACTTTTCTTTATTTATTATGAAAATTTAATTTTTCAGTTGATTTTTCATTTTTCTTTCAACTTTTCTTTATTTATTATGAAAATTAAATTTTTCAGTTGATTTTTCATTTTTGGGACTTAGAAAAATTTTCGAAATTTTCAAGAAAAAAAATTTTTCACATACACCTCAGTTTCATTGAGAAGTTTCTATTTCAAATGCATTTCACTTAAAAATCAAAAAAATTGATTTTTTTATATTTCTGACTTTGAAAAAAATATCGAAATTTTTCTTTCAACTTTTCTTTATTTATTATGAAAATTTAATTTTTCAGTTGATTTTTCATTTTTCTTTCAACTTTTCTTTATTTATTATGAAAATTTAATTTTTCAGTTGATTTTTCATTTTTGGGACTTAGAAAAATTTTCGATTTTTTTTCTCATATAATCTGACCTTCTATGGAATTGTTCATTTTTACACTTCTCATAATATACCTTTTAAACACACAAACAGCAAATGGCATTCTAGCGGGACTATATTTTTTCCAATTGATTTTTTTATATTTCTGACTATTTCTGACTATTTCTGACTTTGAAAAAAATATCGAAATTTTTCTTTCAACTTTTCTTTATTTATTATGAAAATTTAATTTTTCAGTTGATTTTTCATTTTTCTTTCAACTTTTCTTTATTTATTATGAAAATTAAATTTTTCAGTTGATTTTTCATTTTTGGGACTTAGAAAAATTTTCGAAATTTTCAAGAAAAAAAATTTTTCACATACACCTCAGTTTCATTGAGAAGTTTCTATTTCAAATGCATTTCACTTAAAAATCAAAAAAATTGATTTTTTTATATTTCTGACTTTGAAAAAAATATCGAAATTTTTCTTTCAACTTTTCTTTATTTATTATGAAAATTTAATTTTTCAGTTGATTTTTCATTTTTCTTTCAACTTTTCTTTATTTATTATGAAAATTTAATTTTTCAGTTGATTTTTCATTTTTCTTTCAACTTTTCTTTATTTATTATGAAAATTAAATTTTTCAGTTGATTTTTCATTTTTGGGACTTAGAAAAATTTTCGATTTTTTTTCTCATATAATCTGACCTTCTATGGAATTGTTCATTTTTACACTTCTCATAATATACCTTTTAAACACACAAACAGCAAATGGCATTCTAGCGGGACTTAGAAAAATTTTCGAAATTTTCAAGAAAAAAAATTTTTGACATACACCTCAGTTTCATTGAGAAGTCTCTATTTCAAATGAATTCCACTTAAAAATCATATATATATTTTTTCCAATTGATTTTTTTATATTTCTGACTATTTCTGACTTTGAAAAAAATATCGAAATTTTTCTTTCAACTTTTCTTTATTTATTATGAAAATTTAATTTTTCAGTTGATTTTTCATTTTTCTTTCAACTTTTCTTTATTTATTATGAAAATTAAATTTTTCAGTTGATTCTTCATTTTTGGGACTTAGAAAAATTTTCGATTTTTTTTCTCATATAATCTGACCTTCTATGGAATTGTTCATTTTTACACTTCTCATAATATACCTTTTAAACACACAAACAGCAAATGGCATTCTAGCGGGACTATATTTTTTCCAATTGATTTTTTTATATTTCTGACTATTTCTGACTATTTCTGACTTTGAAAAAAATATCGAAATTTTTCTTTCAACTTTTCTTTATTTATTATGAAAATTTAATTTTTCAGTTGATTTTTCATTTTTCTTTCAACTTTTCTTTATTTATTATGAAAATTAAATTTTTCAGTTGATTTTTCATTTTTGGGACTTAGAAAAATTTTCGATTTTTTTTCTCATATAATCTGACCTTCTATGGAATTGTTCATTTTTACACTTCTCATAATATACCTTTTAAACACACAAACAGCAAATGGCATTCTAGCGGGACTATATTTTTTCCAATTGATTTTTTTATATTTCTGACTATTTCTGACTATTTCTGACTTTGAAAAAAATATCGAAATTTTTCTTTCAACTTTTCTTTATTTATTATGAAAATTTAATTTTTCAGTTGATTTTTCATTTTTCTTTCAACTTTTCTTTATTTATTATGAAAATTAAATTTTTCAGTTGATTTTTCATTTTTGGGACTTAGAAAAATTTTCGAAATTTTCAAGAAAAAAAATTTTTGACATACACCTCAGTTTCATTGAGAAGTCTCTATTTCAAATGAATTCCACTTAAAAATCATATATATATTTTTTCCAATTGATTTTTTTATATTTCTGACTATTTCTGACTTTGAAAAAAATATCGAAATTTTTCTTTCAACTTTTCTTTATTTATTATGAAAATTTAATTTTTCAGTTGATTTTTCATTTTTCTTTCAACTTTTCTTTATTTATTATGAAAATTAAATTTTTCAGTTGATTCTTCATTTTTGGGACTTAGAAAAATTTTCGATTTTTTTTCTCATATAATCTGACCTTCTATGGAATTGTTCATTTTTACACTTCTCATAATATACCTTTTAAACACACAAACAGCAAATGGCATTCTAGCGGGACTATATTTTTTCCAATTGATTTTTTTATATTTCTGACTATTTCTGACTATTTCTGACTTTGAAAAAAATATCGAAATTTTTCTTTCAACTTTTCTTTATTTATTATGAAAATTTAATTTTTCAGTTGATTTTTCATTTTTCTTTCAACTTTTCTTTATTTATTATGAAAATTAAATTTTTCAGTTGATTTTTCATTTTTGGGACTTAGAAAAATTTTCGATTTTTTTTCTCATATAATCTGACCTTCTATGGAATTGTTCATTTTTACACTTCTCATAATATACCTTTTAAACACACAAACAGCAAATGGCATTCTAGCGGGACTATATTTTTTCCAATTGATTTTTTTATATTTCTGACTATTTCTGACTATTTCTGACTTTGAAAAAAATATCGAAATTTTTCTTTCAACTTTTCTTTATTTATTATGAAAATTTAATTTTTCAGTTGATTTTTCATTTTTCTTTCAACTTTTCTTTATTTATTATGAAAATTAAATTTTTCAGTTGATTTTTCATTTTTGGGACTTAGAAAAATTTTCGATTTTTTTTCTCATATAATCTGACCTTCTATGGAATTGTTCATTTTTACACTTCTCATAATATACCTTTTAAACACACAAACAGCAAATGGCATTCTAGCGGGACTATATTTTTTCCAATTGATTTTTTTATATTTCTGACTATTTCTGACTATTTCTGACTTTGAAAAAAATATCGAAATTTTTCTTTCAACTTTTCTTTATTTATTATGAAAATTTAATTTTTCAGTTGATTTTTCATTTTTCTTTCAACTTTTCTTTATTTATTATGAAAATTAAATTTTTCAGTTGATTTTTCATTTTTGGGACTTAGAAAAATTTTCGAAATTTTCAAGAAAAAAAATTTTTCACATACACCTCAGTTTCATTGAGAAGTTTCTATTTCAAATGCATTTCACTTAAAAATCAAAAAAATTGATTTTTTTATATTTCTGACTTTGAAAAAAATATCGAAATTTTTCTTTCAACTTTTCTTTATTTATTATGAAAATTTAATTTTTCAGTTGATTTTTCATTTTTCTTTCAACTTTTCTTTATTTATTATGAAAATTAAATTTTTCAGTTGATTTTTCATTTTTGGGACTTAGAAAAATTTTCGATTTTTTTTCTCATATAATCTGACCTTCTATGGAATTGTTCATTTTTACACTTCTCATAATATACCTTTTAAACACACAAACAGCAAATGGCATTCTAGCGGGACTATATTTTTTCCAATTGATTTTTTTATATTTCTGACTATTTCTGACTATTTCTGACTTTGAAAAAAATATCGAAATTTTTCTTTCAACTTTTCTTTATTTATTATGAAAATTTAATTTTTCAGTTGATTTTTCATTTTTCTTTCAACTTTTCTTTATTTATTATGAAAATTAAATTTTTCAGTTGATTTTTCATTTTTGGGACTTAGAAAAATTTTCGAAATTTTCAAGAAAAAAAATTTTTCACATACACCTCAGTTTCATTGAGAAGTTTCTATTTCAAATGCATTTCACTTAAAAATCAAAAAAATTGATTTTTTTATATTTCTGACTTTGAAAAAAATATCGAAATTTTTCTTTCAACTTTTCTTTATTTATTATGAAAATTTAATTTTTCAGTTGATTTTTCATTTTTCTTTCAACTTTTCTTTATTTATTATGAAAATTTAATTTTTCAGTTGATTTTTCATTTTTCTTTCAACTTTTCTTTATTTATTATGAAAATTAAATTTTTCAGTTGATTTTTCATTTTTGGGACTTAGAAAAATTTTCGATTTTTTTTCTCATATAATCTGACCTTCTATGGAATTGTTCATTTTTACACTTCTCATAATATACCTTTTAAACACACAAACAGCAAATGGCATTCTAGCGGGACTATATTTTTTCCAATTGATTTTTTTATATTTCTGACTATTTCTGACTATTTCTGACTTTGAAAAAAATATCGAAATTTTTCTTTCAACTTTTCTTTATTTATTATGAAAATTTAATTTTTCAGTTGATTTTTCATTTTTCTTTCAACTTTTCTTTATTTATTATGAAAATTAAATTTTTCAGTTGATTCTTCATTTTTGGGACTTAGAAAAATTTTCGATTTTTTTTCTCATATAATCTGACCTTCTATGGAATTGTTCATTTTTACACTTCTCATAATATACCTTTTAAACACACAAACAGCAAATGGCATTCTAGCGGGACTATATTTTTTCCAATTGATTTTTTTATATTTCTGACTATTTCTGACTATTTCTGACTTTGAAAAAAATATCGAAATTTTTCTTTCAACTTTTCTTTATTTATTATGAAAATTTAATTTTTCAGTTGATTTTTCATTTTTCTTTCAACTTTTCTTTATTTATTATGAAAATTAAATTTTTCAGTTGATTTTTCATTTTTGGGACTTAGAAAAATTTTCGAAATTTTCAAGAAAAAAAATTTTTCACATACACCTCAGTTTCATTGAGAAGTTTCTATTTCAAATGCATTTCACTTAAAAATCAAAAAAATTGATTTTTTTATATTTCTGACTTTGAAAAAAATATCGAAATTTTTCTTTCAACTTTTCTTTATTTATTATGAAAATTTAATTTTTCAGTTGATTTTTCATTTTTCTTTCAACTTTTCTTTATTTATTATGAAAATTAAATTTTTCAGTTGATTTTTCATTTTTGGGACTTAGAAAAATTTTCGATTTTTTTTCTCATATAATCTGACCTTCTATGGAATTGTTCATTTTTACACTTCTCATAATATACCTTTTAAACACACAAACAGCAAATGGCATTCTAGCGGGACTATATTTTTTCCAATTGATTTTTTTATATTTCTGACTATTTCTGACTATTTCTGACTTTGAAAAAAATATCGAAATTTTTCTTTCAACTTTTCTTTATTTATTATGAAAATTTAATTTTTCAGTTGATTTTTCATTTTTCTTTCAACTTTTCTTTATTTATTATGAAAATTAAATTTTTCAGTTGATTTTTCATTTTTGGGACTTAGAAAAATTTTCGAAATTTTCAAGAAAAAAAATTTTTCACATACACCTCAGTTTCATTGAGAAGTTTCTATTTCAAATGCATTTCACTTAAAAATCAAAAAAATTGATTTTTTTATATTTCTGACTTTGAAAAAAATATCGAAATTTTTCTTTCAACTTTTCTTTATTTATTATGAAAATTTAATTTTTCAGTTGATTTTTCATTTTTCTTTCAACTTTTCTTTATTTATTATGAAAATTTAATTTTTCAGTTGATTTTTCATTTTTCTTTCAACTTTTCTTTATTTATTATGAAAATTAAATTTTTCAGTTGATTTTTCATTTTTGGGACTTAGAAAAATTTTCGATTTTTTTTCTCATATAATCTGACCTTCTATGGAATTGTTCATTTTTACACTTCTCATAATATACCTTTTAAACACACAAACAGCAAATGGCATTCTAGCGGGACTATATTTTTTCCAATTGATTTTTTTATATTTCTGACTATTTCTGACTATTTCTGACTTTGAAAAAAATATCGAAATTTTTCTTTCAACTTTTCTTTATTTATTATGAAAATTTAATTTTTCAGTTGATTTTTCATTTTTCTTTCAACTTTTCTTTATTTATTATGAAAATTAAATTTTTCAGTTGATTCTTCATTTTTGGGACTTAGAAAAATTTTCGATTTTTTTTCTCATATAATCTGACCTTCTATGGAATTGTTCATTTTTACACTTCTCATAATATACCTTTTAAACACACAAACAGCAAATGGCATTCTAGCGGGACTATATTTTTTCCAATTGATTTTTTTATATTTCTGACTATTTCTGACTATTTCTGACTTTGAAAAAAATATCGAAATTTTTCTTTCAACTTTTCTTTATTTATTATGAAAATTTAATTTTTCAGTTGATTTTTCATTTTTCTTTCAACTTTTCTTTATTTATTATGAAAATTAAATTTTTCAGTTGATTTTTCATTTTTGGGACTTAGAAAAATTTTCGAAATTTTCAAGAAAAAAAATTTTTCACATACACCTCAGTTTCATTGAGAAGTTTCTATTTCAAATGCATTTCACTTAAAAATCAAAAAAATTGATTTTTTTATATTTCTGACTTTGAAAAAAATATCGAAATTTTTCTTTCAACTTTTCTTTATTTATTATGAAAATTTAATTTTTCAGTTGATTTTTCATTTTTCTTTCAACTTTTCTTTATTTATTATGAAAATTTAATTTTTCAGTTGATTTTTCATTTTTCTTTCAACTTTTCTTTATTTATTATGAAAATTAAATTTTTCAGTTGATTTTTCATTTTTGGGACTTAGAAAAATTTTCGATTTTTTTTCTCATATAATCTGACCTTCTATGGAATTGTTCATTTTTACACTTCTCATAATATACCTTTTAAACACACAAACAGCAAATGGCATTCTAGCGGGACTTAGAAAAATTTTCGAAATTTTCAAGAAAAAAAATTTTTGACATACACCTCAGTTTCATTGAGAAGTCTCTATTTCAAATGAATTCCACTTAAAAATCATATATATATTTTTTCCAATTGATTTTTTTATATTTCTGACTATTTCTGACTTTGAAAAAAATATCGAAATTTTTCTTTCAACTTTTCTTTATTTATTATGAAAATTTAATTTTTCAGTTGATTTTTCATTTTTCTTTCAACTTTTCTTTATTTATTATGAAAATTAAATTTTTCAGTTGATTCTTCATTTTTGGGACTTAGAAAAATTTTCGATTTTTTTTCTCATATAATCTGACCTTCTATGGAATTGTTCATTTTTACACTTCTCATAATATACCTTTTAAACACACAAACAGCAAATGGCATTCTAGCAGGACTATATTTTTTCCAATTGATTTTTTTATATTTCTGACTATTTCTGACTATTTCTGACTTTGAAAAAAATATCGAAATTTTTCTTTCAACTTTTCTTTATTTATTATGAAAATTTAATTTTTCAGTTGATTTTTCATTTTTCTTTCAACTTTTCTTTATTTATTATGAAAATTAAATTTTTCAGTTGATTTTTCATTTTTCTTTCAACTTTTCTTTATTTATTATGAAAATTAAATTTTTCAGTTGATTTTTCATTTTTGGGACTTAGAAAAATTTTCGAAATTTTCAAGAAAAAAAATTTTTCACATACACCTCAGTTTCATTGAGAAGTTTCTATTTCAAATGCATTTCACTTAAAAATCAAAAAAATTGATTTTTTTATATTTCTGACTTTGAAAAAAATATCGAAATTTTTCTTTCAACTTTTCTTTATTTATTATGAAAATTTAATTTTTCAGTTGATTTTTCATTTTTCTTTCAACTTTTCTTTATTTATTATGAAAATTAAATTTTTCAGTTGATTCTTCATTTTTGGGACTTAGAAAAATTTTCGATTTTTTTTCTCATATAATCTGACCTTCTATGGAATTGTTCATTTTTACACTTCTCATAATATACCTTTTAAACACACAAACAGCAAATGGCATTCTAGCGGGACTATATTTTTTCCAATTGATTTTTTTATATTTCTGACTATTTCTGACTATTTCTGACTTTGAAAAAAATATCGAAATTTTTCTTTCAACTTTTCTTTATTTATTATGAAAATTTAATTTTTCAGTTGATTTTTCATTTTTCTTTCAACTTTTCTTTATTTATTATGAAAATTAAATTTTTCAGTTGATTTTTCATTTTTGGGACTTAGAAAAATTTTCGAAATTTTCAAGAAAAAAAATTTTTCACATACACCTCAGTTTCATTGAGAAGTTTCTATTTCAAATGCATTTCACTTAAAAATCAAAAAAATTGATTTTTTTATATTTCTGACTTTGAAAAAAATATCGAAATTTTTCTTTCAACTTTTCTTTATTTATTATGAAAATTTAATTTTTCAGTTGATTTTTCATTTTTCTTTCAACTTTTCTTTATTTATTATGAAAATTTAATTTTTCAGTTGATTTTTCATTTTTCTTTCAACTTTTCTTTATTTATTATGAAAATTAAATTTTTCAGTTGATTTTTCATTTTTGGGACTTAGAAAAATTTTCGATTTTTTTTCTCATATAATCTGACCTTCTATGGAATTGTTCATTTTTACACTTCTCATAATATACCTTTTAAACACACAAACAGCAAATGGCATTCTAGCGGGACTTAGAAAAATTTTCGAAATTTTCAAGAAAAAAAATTTTTGACATACACCTCAGTTTCATTGAGAAGTCTCTATTTCAAATGAATTCCACTTAAAAATCATATATATATTTTTTCCAATTGATTTTTTTATATTTCTGACTATTTCTGACTTTGAAAAAAATATCGAAATTTTTCTTTCAACTTTTCTTTATTTATTATGAAAATTTAATTTTTCAGTTGATTTTTCATTTTTCTTTCAACTTTTCTTTATTTATTATGAAAATTAAATTTTTCAGTTGATTCTTCATTTTTGGGACTTAGAAAAATTTTCGATTTTTTTTCTCATATAATCTGACCTTCTATGGAATTGTTCATTTTTACACTTCTCATAATATACCTTTTAAACACACAAACAGCAAATGGCATTCTAGCGGGACTATATTTTTTCCAATTGATTTTTTTATATTTCTGACTATTTCTGACTATTTCTGACTTTGAAAAAAATATCGAAATTTTTCTTTCAACTTTTCTTTATTTATTATGAAAATTTAATTTTTCAGTTGATTTTTCATTTTTCTTTCAACTTTTCTTTATTTATTATGAAAATTAAATTTTTCAGTTGATTTTTCATTTTCGGGACTTAGAAAAATTTTCGATTTTTTTTCTCATATAATCTGACCTTCTATGGAATTGTTCATTTTTACACTTCTCATAATATACCTTTTAAACACACAAACAGCAAATGGCATTCTAGCGGGACTATATTTTTTCCAATTGATTTTTTTATATTTCTGACTATTTCTGACTATTTCTGACTTTGAAAAAAATATCGAAATTTTTCTTTCAACTTTTCTTTATTTATTATGAAAATTTAATTTTTCAGTTGATTTTTCATTTTTCTTTCAACTTTTCTTTATTTATTATGAAAATTAAATTTTTCAGTTGATTTTTCATTTTTGGGACTTAGAAAAATTTTCGATTTTTTTTCTCATATAATCTGACCTTCTATGGAATTGTTCATTTTTACACTTCTCATAATATACCTTTTAAACACACAAACAGCAAATGGCATTCTAGCGGGACTATATTTTTTCCAATTGATTTTTTTATATTTCTGACTATTTCTGACTATTTCTGACTTTGAAAAAAATATCGAAATTTTTCTTTCAACTTTTCTTTATTTATTATGAAAATTTAATTTTTCAGTTGATTTTTCATTTTTCTTTCAACTTTTCTTTATTTATTATGAAAATTAAATTTTTCAGTTGATTTTTCATTTTTGGGACTTAGAAAAATTTTCGATTTTTTTTCTCATATAATCTGACCTTCTATGGAATTGTTCATTTTTACACTTCTCATAATATACCTTTTAAACACACAAACAGCAAATGGCATTCTAGCGGGACTATATTTTTTCCAATTGATTTTTTTATATTTCTGACTATTTCTGACTATTTCTGACTTTGAAAAAAATATCGAAATTTTTCTTTCAACTTTTCTTTATTTATTATGAAAATTTAATTTTTCAGTTGATTTTTCATTTTTCTTTCAACTTTTCTTTATTTATTATGAAAATTAAATTTTTCAGTTGATTTTTCATTTTTGGGACTTAGAAAAATTTTCGAAATTTTCAAGAAAAAAAATTTTTCACATACACCTCAGTTTCATTGAGAAGTTTCTATTTCAAATGCATTTCACTTAAAAATCAAAAAAATTGATTTTTTTATATTTCTGACTTTGAAAAAAATATCGAAATTTTTCTTTCAACTTTTCTTTATTTATTATGAAAATTTAATTTTTCAGTTGATTTTTCATTTTTCTTTCAACTTTTCTTTATTTATTATGAAAATTAAATTTTTCAGTTGATTTTTCATTTTTGGGACTTAGAAAAATTTTCGATTTTTTTTCTCATATAATCTGACCTTCTATGGAATTGTTCATTTTTACACTTCTCATAATATACCTTTTAAACACACAAACAGCAAATGGCATTCTAGCGGGACTATATTTTTTCCAATTGATTTTTTTATATTTCTGACTATTTCTGACTATTTCTGACTTTGAAAAAAATATCGAAATTTTTCTTTCAACTTTTCTTTATTTATTATGAAAATTTAATTTTTCAGTTGATTTTTCATTTTTCTTTCAACTTTTCTTTATTTATTATGAAAATTAAATTTTTCAGTTGATTTTTCATTTTTGGGACTTAGAAAAATTTTCGAAATTTTCAAGAAAAAAAATTTTTCACATACACCTCAGTTTCATTGAGAAGTTTCTATTTCAAATGCATTTCACTTAAAAATCAAAAAAATTGATTTTTTTATATTTCTGACTTTGAAAAAAATATCGAAATTTTTCTTTCAACTTTTCTTTATTTATTATGAAAATTTAATTTTTCAGTTGATTTTTCATTTTTCTTTCAACTTTTCTTTATTTATTATGAAAATTTAATTTTTCAGTTGATTTTTCATTTTTCTTTCAACTTTTCTTTATTTATTATGAAAATTAAATTTTTCAGTTGATTTTTCATTTTTGGGACTTAGAAAAATTTTCGATTTTTTTTCTCATATAATCTGACCTTCTATGGAATTGTTCATTTTTACACTTCTCATAATATACCTTTTAAACACACAAACAGCAAATGGCATTCTAGCGGGACTATATTTTTTCCAATTGATTTTTTTATATTTCTGACTATTTCTGACTATTTCTGACTTTGAAAAAAATATCGAAATTTTTCTTTCAACTTTTCTTTATTTATTATGAAAATTTAATTTTTCAGTTGATTTTTCATTTTTCTTTCAACTTTTCTTTATTTATTATGAAAATTAAATTTTTCAGTTGATTCTTCATTTTTGGGACTTAGAAAAATTTTCGATTTTTTTTCTCATATAATCTGACCTTCTATGGAATTGTTCATTTTTACACTTCTCATAATATACCTTTTAAACACACAAACAGCAAATGGCATTCTAGCGGGACTATATTTTTTCCAATTGATTTTTTTATATTTCTGACTATTTCTGACTATTTCTGACTTTGAAAAAAATATCGAAATTTTTCTTTCAACTTTTCTTTATTTATTATGAAAATTTAATTTTTCAGTTGATTTTTCATTTTTCTTTCAACTTTTCTTTATTTATTATGAAAATTAAATTTTTCAGTTGATTTTTCATTTTTGGGACTTAGAAAAATTTTCGAAATTTTCAAGAAAAAAAATTTTTCACATACACCTCAGTTTCATTGAGAAGTTTCTATTTCAAATGCATTTCACTTAAAAATCAAAAAAATTGATTTTTTTATATTTCTGACTTTGAAAAAAATATCGAAATTTTTCTTTCAACTTTTCTTTATTTATTATGAAAATTTAATTTTTCAGTTGATTTTTCATTTTTCTTTCAACTTTTCTTTATTTATTATGAAAATTAAATTTTTCAGTTGATTTTTCATTTTTGGGACTTAGAAAAATTTTCGATTTTTTTTCTCATATAATCTGACCTTCTATGGAATTGTTCATTTTTACACTTCTCATAATATACCTTTTAAACACACAAACAGCAAATGGCATTCTAGCGGGACTATATTTTTTCCAATTGATTTTTTTATATTTCTGACTATTTCTGACTATTTCTGACTTTGAAAAAAATATCGAAATTTTTCTTTCAACTTTTCTTTATTTATTATGAAAATTTAATTTTTCAGTTGATTTTTCATTTTTCTTTCAACTTTTCTTTATTTATTATGAAAATTAAATTTTTCAGTTGATTTTTCATTTTTGGGACTTAGAAAAATTTTCGAAATTTTCAAGAAAAAAAATTTTTCACATACACCTCAGTTTCATTGAGAAGTTTCTATTTCAAATGCATTTCACTTAAAAATCAAAAAAATTGATTTTTTTATATTTCTGACTTTGAAAAAAATATCGAAATTTTTCTTTCAACTTTTCTTTATTTATTATGAAAATTTAATTTTTCAGTTGATTTTTCATTTTTCTTTCAACTTTTCTTTATTTATTATGAAAATTTAATTTTTCAGTTGATTTTTCATTTTTCTTTCAACTTTTCTTTATTTATTATGAAAATTAAATTTTTCAGTTGATTTTTCATTTTTGGGACTTAGAAAAATTTTCGATTTTTTTTCTCATATAATCTGACCTTCTATGGAATTGTTCATTTTTACACTTCTCATAATATACCTTTTAAACACACAAACAGCAAATGGCATTCTAGCGGGACTATATTTTTTCCAATTGATTTTTTTATATTTCTGACTATTTCTGACTATTTCTGACTTTGAAAAAAATATCGAAATTTTTCTTTCAACTTTTCTTTATTTATTATGAAAATTTAATTTTTCAGTTGATTTTTCATTTTTCTTTCAACTTTTCTTTATTTATTATGAAAATTAAATTTTTCAGTTGATTCTTCATTTTTGGGACTTAGAAAAATTTTCGATTTTTTTTCTCATATAATCTGACCTTCTATGGAATTGTTCATTTTTACACTTCTCATAATATACCTTTTAAACACACAAACAGCAAATGGCATTCTAGCGGGACTATATTTTTTCCAATTGATTTTTTTATATTTCTGACTATTTCTGACTATTTCTGACTTTGAAAAAAATATCGAAATTTTTCTTTCAACTTTTCTTTATTTATTATGAAAATTTAATTTTTCAGTTGATTTTTCATTTTTCTTTCAACTTTTCTTTATTTATTATGAAAATTAAATTTTTCAGTTGATTTTTCATTTTTGGGACTTAGAAAAATTTTCGAAATTTTCAAGAAAAAAAATTTTTCACATACACCTCAGTTTCATTGAGAAGTTTCTATTTCAAATGCATTTCACTTAAAAATCAAAAAAATTGATTTTTTTATATTTCTGACTTTGAAAAAAATATCGAAATTTTTCTTTCAACTTTTCTTTATTTATTATGAAAATTTAATTTTTCAGTTGATTTTTCATTTTTCTTTCAACTTTTCTTTATTTATTATGAAAATTAAATTTTTCAGTTGATTTTTCATTTTTGGGACTTAGAAAAATTTTCGAAATTTTCAAGAAAAAAAATTTTTCACGTACACCTCAGTTTCATTGAGAAGTTTCTATTTCAAATGCATTTCACTTAAAAATCAAAAAAATTGATTTTTTTATATTTCTGACTTTGAAAAAAATATCGAAATTTTTCTTTCAACTTTTCTTTATTTATTATGAAAATTTAATTTTTCAGTTGATTTTTCATTTTTCTTTCAACTTTTCTTTATTTATTATGAAAATTTAATTTTTCAGTTGATTTTTCATTTTTCTTTCAACTTTTCTTTATTTATTATGAAAATTAAATTTTTCAGTTGATTTTTCATTTTTGGGACTTAGAAAAATTTTCGATTTTTTTTCTCATATAATCTGACCTTCTATGGAATTGTTCATTTTTACACTTCTCATAATATACCTTTTAAACACACAAACAGCAAATGGCATTCTAGCGGGACTTAGAAAAATTTTCGAAATTTTCAAGAAAAAAAATTTTTGACATACACCTCAGTTTCATTGAGAAGTCTCTATTTCAAATGAATTCCACTTAAAAATCATATATATATTTTTTCCAATTGATTTTTTTATATTTCTGACTATTTCTGACTTTGAAAAAAATATCGAAATTTTTCTTTCAACTTTTCTTTATTTATTATGAAAATTTAATTTTTCAGTTGATTTTTCATTTTTCTTTCAACTTTTCTTTATTTATTATGAAAATTAAATTTTTCAGTTGATTCTTCATTTTTGGGACTTAGAAAAATTTTCGATTTTTTTTCTCATATAATCTGACCTTCTATGGAATTGTTCATTTTTACACTTCTCATAATATACCTTTTAAACACACAAACAGCAAATGGCATTCTAGCAGGACTATATTTTTTCCAATTGATTTTTTTATATTTCTGACTATTTCTGACTATTTCTGACTTTGAAAAAAATATCGAAATTTTTCTTTCAACTTTTCTTTATTTATTATGAAAATTTAATTTTTCAGTTGATTTTTCATTTTTCTTTCAACTTTTCTTTATTTATTATGAAAATTAAATTTTTCAGTTGATTTTTCATTTTTCTTTCAACTTTTCTTTATTTATTATGAAAATTAAATTTTTCAGTTGATTTTTCATTTTTGGGACTTAGAAAAATTTTCGAAATTTTCAAGAAAAAAAATTTTTCACATACACCTCAGTTTCATTGAGAAGTTTCTATTTCAAATGCATTTCACTTAAAAATCAAAAAAATTGATTTTTTTATATTTCTGACTTTGAAAAAAATATCGAAATTTTTCTTTCAACTTTTCTTTATTTATTATGAAAATTTAATTTTTCAGTTGATTTTTCATTTTTCTTTCAACTTTTCTTTATTTATTATGAAAATTAAATTTTTCAGTTGATTCTTCATTTTTGGGACTTAGAAAAATTTTCGATTTTTTTTCTCATATAATCTGACCTTCTATGGAATTGTTCATTTTTACACTTCTCATAATATACCTTTTAAACACACAAACAGCAAATGGCATTCTAGCGGGACTATATTTTTTCCAATTGATTTTTTTATATTTCTGACTATTTCTGACTATTTCTGACTTTGAAAAAAATATCGAAATTTTTCTTTCAACTTTTCTTTATTTATTATGAAAATTTAATTTTTCAGTTGATTTTTCATTTTTCTTTCAACTTTTCTTTATTTATTATGAAAATTAAATTTTTCAGTTGATTTTTCATTTTTGGGACTTAGAAAAATTTTCGAAATTTTCAAGAAAAAAAATTTTTCACATACACCTCAGTTTCATTGAGAAGTTTCTATTTCAAATGCATTTCACTTAAAAATCAAAAAAATTGATTTTTTTATATTTCTGACTTTGAAAAAAATATCGAAATTTTTCTTTCAACTTTTCTTTATTTATTATGAAAATTTAATTTTTCAGTTGATTTTTCATTTTTCTTTCAACTTTTCTTTATTTATTATGAAAATTTAATTTTTCAGTTGATTTTTCATTTTTCTTTCAACTTTTCTTTATTTATTATGAAAATTAAATTTTTCAGTTGATTTTTCATTTTTGGGACTTAGAAAAATTTTCGATTTTTTTTCTCATATAATCTGACCTTCTATGGAATTGTTCATTTTTACACTTCTCATAATATACCTTTTAAACACACAAACAGCAAATGGCATTCTAGCGGGACTTAGAAAAATTTTCGAAATTTTCAAGAAAAAAAATTTTTGACATACACCTCAGTTTCATTGAGAAGTCTCTATTTCAAATGAATTCCACTTAAAAATCATATATATATTTTTTCCAATTGATTTTTTTATATTTCTGACTATTTCTGACTTTGAAAAAAATATCGAAATTTTTCTTTCAACTTTTCTTTATTTATTATGAAAATTTAATTTTTCAGTTGATTTTTCATTTTTCTTTCAACTTTTCTTTATTTATTATGAAAATTAAATTTTTCAGTTGATTCTTCATTTTTGGGACTTAGAAAAATTTTCGATTTTTTTTCTCATATAATCTGACCTTCTATGGAATTGTTCATTTTTACACTTCTCATAATATACCTTTTAAACACACAAACAGCAAATGGCATTCTAGCGGGACTATATTTTTTCCAATTGATTTTTTTATATTTCTGACTATTTCTGACTATTTCTGACTTTGAAAAAAATATCGAAATTTTTCTTTCAACTTTTCTTTATTTATTATGAAAATTTAATTTTTCAGTTGATTTTTCATTTTTCTTTCAACTTTTCTTTATTTATTATGAAAATTAAATTTTTCAGTTGATTTTTCATTTTTGGGACTTAGAAAAATTTTCGAAATTTTCAAGAAAAAAAATTTTTCACATACACCTCAGTTTCATTGAGAAGTTTCTATTTCAAATGCATTTCACTTAAAAATCAAAAAAATTGATTTTTTTATATTTCTGACTTTGAAAAAAATATCGAAATTTTTCTTTCAACTTTTCTTTATTTATTATGAAAATTTAATTTTTCAGTTGATTTTTCATTTTTCTTTCAACTTTTCTTTATTTATTATGAAAATTAAATTTTTCAGTTGATTTTTCATTTTTGGGACTTAGAAAAATTTTCGAAATTTTCAAGAAAAAAAATTTTTCACATACACCTCAGTTTCATTGAGAAGTTTCTATTTCAAATGCATTTCACTTAAAAATCAAAAAAATTGATTTTTTTATATTTCTGACTTTGAAAAAAATATCGAAATTTTTCTTTCAACTTTTCTTTATTTATTATGAAAATTTAATTTTTCAGTTGATTTTTCATTTTTCTTTCAACTTTTCTTTATTTATTATGAAAATTTAATTTTTCAGTTGATTTTTCATTTTTCTTTCAACTTTTCTTTATTTATTATGAAAATTAAATTTTTCAGTTGATTTTTCATTTTTGGGACTTAGAAAAATTTTCGATTTTTTTTCTCATATAATCTGACCTTCTATGGAATTGTTCATTTTTACACTTCTCATAATATACCTTTTAAACACACAAACAGCAAATGGCATTCTAGCGGGACTTAGAAAAATTTTCGAAATTTTCAAGAAAAAAAATTTTTGACATACACCTCAGTTTCATTGAGAAGTCTCTATTTCAAATGAATTCCACTTAAAAATCATATATATATTTTTTCCAATTGATTTTTTTATATTTCTGACTATTTCTGACTTTGAAAAAAATATCGAAATTTTTCTTTCAACTTTTCTTTATTTATTATGAAAATTTAATTTTTCAGTTGATTTTTCATTTTTCTTTCAACTTTTCTTTATTTATTATGAAAATTAAATTTTTCAGTTGATTCTTCATTTTTGGGACTTAGAAAAATTTTCGATTTTTTTTCTCATATAATCTGACCTTCTATGGAATTGTTCATTTTTACACTTCTCATAATATACCTTTTAAACACACAAACAGCAAATGGCATTCTAGCGGGACTATATTTTTTCCAATTGATTTTTTTATATTTCTGACTATTTCTGACTATTTCTGACTTTGAAAAAAATATCGAAATTTTTCTTTCAACTTTTCTTTATTTATTATGAAAATTTAATTTTTCAGTTGATTTTTCATTTTTCTTTCAACTTTTCTTTATTTATTATGAAAATTAAATTTTTCAGTTGATTTTTCATTTTTGGGACTTAGAAAAATTTTCGATTTTTTTTCTCATATAATCTGACCTTCTATGGAATTGTTCATTTTTACACTTCTCATAATATACCTTTTAAACACACAAACAGCAAATGGCATTCTAGCGGGACTATATTTTTTCCAATTGATTTTTTTATATTTCTGACTATTTCTGACTATTTCTGACTTTGAAAAAAATATCGAAATTTTTCTTTCAACTTTTCTTTATTTATTATGAAAATTTAATTTTTCAGTTGATTTTTCATTTTTCTTTCAACTTTTCTTTATTTATTATGAAAATTAAATTTTTCAGTTGATTTTTCATTTTTGGGACTTAGAAAAATTTTCGAAATTTTCAAGAAAAAAAATTTTTCACATACACCTCAGTTTCATTGAGAAGTTTCTATTTCAAATGCATTTCACTTAAAAATCAAAAAAATTGATTTTTTTATATTTCTGACTTTGAAAAAAATATCGAAATTTTTCTTTCAACTTTTCTTTATTTATTATGAAAATTTAATTTTTCAGTTGATTTTTCATTTTTCTTTCAACTTTTCTTTATTTATTATGAAAATTAAATTTTTCAGTTGATTCTTCATTTTTGGGACTTAGAAAAATTTTCGATTTTTTTTCTCATATAATCTGACCTTCTATGGAATTGTTCATTTTTACACTTCTCATAATATACCTTTTAAACACACAAACAGCAAATGGCATTCTAGCGGGACTATATTTTTTCCAATTGATTTTTTTATATTTCTGACTATTTCTGACTATTTCTGACTTTGAAAAAAATATCGAAATTTTTCTTTCAACTTTTCTTTATTTATTATGAAAATTTAATTTTTCAGTTGATTTTTCATTTTTCTTTCAACTTTTCTTTATTTATTATGAAAATTAAATTTTTCAGTTGATTTTTCATTTTTGGGACTTAGAAAAATTTTCGAAATTTTCAAGAAAAAAAATTTTTCACATACACCTCAGTTTCATTGAGAAGTTTCTATTTCAAATGCATTTCACTTAAAAATCAAAAAAATTGATTTTTTTATATTTCTGACTTTGAAAAAAATATCGAAATTTTTCTTTCAACTTTTCTTTATTTATTATGAAAATTTAATTTTTCAGTTGATTTTTCATTTTTCTTTCAACTTTTCTTTATTTATTATGAAAATTAAATTTTTCAGTTGATTCTTCATTTTTGGGACTTAGAAAAATTTTCGATTTTTTTTCTCATATAATCTGACCTTCTATGGAATTGTTCATTTTTACACTTCTCATAATATACCTTTTAAACACACAAACAGCAAATGGCATTCTAGCGGGACTATATTTTTTCCAATTGATTTTTTTATATTTCTGACTATTTCTGACTATTTCTGACTTTGAAAAAAATATCGAAATTTTTCTTTCAACTTTTCTTTATTTATTATGAAAATTTAATTTTTCAGTTGATTTTTCATTTTTCTTTCAACTTTTCTTTATTTATTATGAAAATTAAATTTTTCAGTTGATTTTTCATTTTTGGGACTTAGAAAAATTTTCGAAATTTTCAAGAAAAAAAATTTTTCACATACACCTCAGTTTCATTGAGAAGTTTCTATTTCAAATGCATTTCACTTAAAAATCAAAAAAATTGATTTTTTTATATTTCTGACTTTGAAAAAAATATCGAAATTTTTCTTTCAACTTTTCTTTATTTATTATGAAAATTTAATTTTTCAGTTGATTTTTCATTTTTCTTTCAACTTTTCTTTATTTATTATGAAAATTTAATTTTTCAGTTGATTTTTCATTTTTCTTTCAACTTTTCTTTATTTATTATGAAAATTAAATTTTTCAGTTGATTTTTCATTTTTCTTTCAACTTTTCTTTATTTATTATGAAAATTAAATTTTTCAGTTGATTTTTCATTTTTGGGACTTAGAAAAATTTTCGAAATTTTCAAGAAAAAAAATTTTTCACATACACCTCAGTTTCATTGAGAAGTTTCTATTTCAAATGCATTTCACTTAAAAATCAAAAAAATTGATTTTTTTATATTTCTGACTTTGAAAAAAATATCGAAATTTTTCTTTCAACTTTTCTTTATTTATTATGAAAATTTAATTTTTCAGTTGATTTTTCATTTTTCTTTCAACTTTTCTTTATTTATTATGAAAATTAAATTTTTCAGTTGATTTTTCATTTTTGGGACTTAGAAAAATTTTCGATTTTTTTTCTCATATAATCTGACCTTCTATGGAATTGTTCATTTTTACACTTCTCATAATATACCTTTTAAACACACAAACAGCAAATGGCATTCTAGCGGGACTATATTTTTTCCAATTGATTTTTTTATATTTCTGACTATTTCTGACTATTTCTGACTTTGAAAAAAATATCGAAATTTTTCTTTCAACTTTTCTTTATTTATTATGAAAATTTAATTTTTCAGTTGATTTTTCATTTTTCTTTCAACTTTTCTTTATTTATTATGAAAATTAAATTTTTCAGTTGATTTTTCATTTTTGGGACTTAGAAAAATTTTCGAAATTTTCAAGAAAAAAAATTTTTCACATACACCTCAGTTTCATTGAGAAGTTTCTATTTCAAATGCATTTCACTTAAAAATCAAAAAAATTGATTTTTTTATATTTCTGACTTTGAAAAAAATATCGAAATTTTTCTTTCAACTTTTCTTTATTTATTATGAAAATTTAATTTTTCAGTTGATTTTTCATTTTTCTTTCAACTTTTCTTTATTTATTATGAAAATTAAATTTTTCAGTTGATTTTTCATTTTTGGGACTTAGAAAAATTTTCGATTTTTTTTCTCATATAATCTGACCTTCTATGGAATTGTTCATTTTTACACTTCTCATAATATACCTTTTAAACACACAAACAGCAAATGGCATTCTAGCGGGACTATATTTTTTCCAATTGATTTTTTTATATTTCGGACTATTTCTGACTATTTCTGACTTTGAAAAAAATATCGAAATTTTTCTTTCAACTTTTCTTTATTTATTATGAAAATTTAATTTTTCAGTTGATTTTTCATTTTTCTTTCAACTTTTCTTTATTTATTATGAAAATTAAATTTTTCAGTTGATTTTTCATTTTTGGGACTTAGAAAAATTTTCGAAATTTTCAAGAAAAAAAATTTTTCACATACACCTCAGTTTCATTGAGAAGTTTCTATTTCAAATGCATTTCACTTAAAAATCAAAAAAATTGATTTTTTTATATTTCTGACTTTGAAAAAAATATCGAAATTTTTCTTTCAACTTTTCTTTATTTATTATGAAAATTTAATTTTTCAGTTGATTTTTCATTTTTCTTTCAACTTTTCTTTATTTATTATGAAAATTTAATTTTTCAGTTGATTTTTCATTTTTCTTTCAACTTTTCTTTATTTATTATGAAAATTAAATTTTTCAGTTGATTTTTCATTTTTGGGACTTAGAAAAATTTTCGATTTTTTTTCTCATATAATCTGACCTTCTATGGAATTGTTCATTTTTACACTTCTCATAATATACCTTTTAAACACACAAACAGCAAATGGCATTCTAGCGGGACTATATTTTTTCCAATTGATTTTTTTATATTTCTGACTATTTCTGACTATTTCTGACTTTGAAAAAAATATCGAAATTTTTCTTTCAACTTTTCTTTATTTATTATGAAAATTTAATTTTTCAGTTGATTTTTCATTTTTCTTTCAACTTTTCTTTATTTATTATGAAAATTAAATTTTTCAGTTGATTTTTCATTTTTGGGACTTAGAAAAATTTTCGAAATTTTCAAGAAAAAAAATTTTTCACATACACCTCAGTTTCATTGAGAAGTTTCTATTTCAAATGCATTTCACTTAAAAATCAAAAAAATTGATTTTTTTATATTTCTGACTTTGAAAAAAATATCGAAATTTTTCTTTCAACTTTTCTTTATTTATTATGAAAATTTAATTTTTCAGTTGATTTTTCATTTTTCTTTCAACTTTTCTTTATTTATTATGAAAATTAAATTTTTCAGTTGATTCTTCATTTTTGGGACTTAGAAAAATTTTCGATTTTTTTTCTCATATAATCTGACCTTCTATGGAATTGTTCATTTTTACACTTCTCATAATATACCTTTTAAACACACAAACAGCAAATGGCATTCTAGCGGGACTATATTTTTTCCAATTGATTTTTTTATATTTCTGACTATTTCTGACTATTTCTGACTTTGAAAAAAATATCGAAATTTTTCTTTCAACTTTTCTTTATTTATTATGAAAATTTAATTTTTCAGTTGATTTTTCATTTTTCTTTCAACTTTTCTTTATTTATTATGAAAATTAAATTTTTCAGTTGATTTTTCATTTTTGGGACTTAGAAAAATTTTCGAAATTTTCAAGAAAAAAAATTTTTCACATACACCTCAGTTTCATTGAGAAGTTTCTATTTCAAATGCATTTCACTTAAAAATCAAAAAAATTGATTTTTTTATATTTCTGACTTTGAAAAAAATATCGAAATTTTTCTTTCAACTTTTCTTTATTTATTATGAAAATTTAATTTTTCAGTTGATTTTTCATTTTTCTTTCAACTTTTCTTTATTTATTATGAAAATTAAATTTTTCAGTTGATTCTTCATTTTTGGGACTTAGAAAAATTTTCGATTTTTTTTCTCATATAATCTGACCTTCTATGGAATTGTTCATTTTTACACTTCTCATAATATACCTTTTAAACACACAAACAGCAAATGGCATTCTAGCGGGACTATATTTTTTCCAATTGATTTTTTTATATTTCTGACTATTTCTGACTATTTCTGACTTTGAAAAAAATATCGAAATTTTTCTTTCAACTTTTCTTTATTTATTATGAAAATTTAATTTTTCAGTTGATTTTTCATTTTTCTTTCAACTTTTCTTTATTTATTATGAAAATTAAATTTTTCAGTTGATTTTTCATTTTTGGGACTTAGAAAAATTTTCGAAATTTTCAAGAAAAAAAATTTTTCACATACACCTCAGTTTCATTGAGAAGTTTCTATTTCAAATGCATTTCACTTAAAAATCAAAAAAATTGATTTTTTTATATTTCTGACTTTGAAAAAAATATCGAAATTTTTCTTTCAACTTTTCTTTATTTATTATGAAAATTTAATTTTTCAGTTGATTTTTCATTTTTCTTTCAACTTTTCTTTATTTATTATGAAAATTTAATTTTTCAGTTGATTTTTCATTTTTCTTTCAACTTTTCTTTATTTATTATGAAAATTAAATTTTTCAGTTGATTTTTCATTTTTCTTTCAACTTTTCTTTATTTATTATGAAAATTAAATTTTTCAGTTGATTTTTCATTTTTGGGACTTAGAAAAATTTTCGAAATTTTCAAGAAAAAAAATTTTTCACATACACCTCAGTTTCATTGAGAAGTTTCTATTTCAAATGCATTTCACTTAAAAATCAAAAAAATTGATTTTTTTATATTTCTGACTTTGAAAAAAATATCGAAATTTTTCTTTCAACTTTTCTTTATTTATTATGAAAATTTAATTTTTCAGTTGATTTTTCATTTTTCTTTCAACTTTTCTTTATTTATTATGAAAATTAAATTTTTCAGTTGATTTTTCATTTTTGGGACTTAGAAAAATTTTCGATTTTTTTTCTCATATAATCTGACCTTCTATGGAATTGTTCATTTTTACACTTCTCATAATATACCTTTTAAACACACAAACAGCAAATGGCATTCTAGCGGGACTATATTTTTTCCAATTGATTTTTTTATATTTCTGACTATTTCTGACTATTTCTGACTTTGAAAAAAATATCGAAATTTTTCTTTCAACTTTTCTTTATTTATTATGAAAATTTAATTTTTCAGTTGATTTTTCATTTTTCTTTCAACTTTTCTTTATTTATTATGAAAATTAAATTTTTCAGTTGATTTTTCATTTTTGGGACTTAGAAAAATTTTCGAAATTTTCAAGAAAAAAAATTTTTCACATACACCTCAGTTTCATTGAGAAGTTTCTATTTCAAATGCATTTCACTTAAAAATCAAAAAAATTGATTTTTTTATATTTCTGACTTTGAAAAAAATATCGAAATTTTTCTTTCAACTTTTCTTTATTTATTATGAAAATTTAATTTTTCAGTTGATTTTTCATTTTTCTTTCAACTTTTCTTTATTTATTATGAAAATTAAATTTTTCAGTTGATTTTTCATTTTTGGGACTTAGAAAAATTTTCGATTTTTTTTCTCATATAATCTGACCTTCTATGGAATTGTTCATTTTTACACTTCTCATAATATACCTTTTAAACACACAAACAGCAAATGGCATTCTAGCGGGACTATATTTTTTCCAATTGATTTTTTTATATTTCGGACTATTTCTGACTATTTCTGACTTTGAAAAAAATATCGAAATTTTTCTTTCAACTTTTCTTTATTTATTATGAAAATTTAATTTTTCAGTTGATTTTTCATTTTTCTTTCAACTTTTCTTTATTTATTATGAAAATTAAATTTTTCAGTTGATTTTTCATTTTTGGGACTTAGAAAAATTTTCGAAATTTTCAAGAAAAAAAATTTTTCACATACACCTCAGTTTCATTGAGAAGTTTCTATTTCAAATGCATTTCACTTAAAAATCAAAAAAATTGATTTTTTTATATTTCTGACTTTGAAAAAAATATCGAAATTTTTCTTTCAACTTTTCTTTATTTATTATGAAAATTTAATTTTTCAGTTGATTTTTCATTTTTCTTTCAACTTTTCTTTATTTATTATGAAAATTTAATTTTTCAGTTGATTTTTCATTTTTCTTTCAACTTTTCTTTATTTATTATGAAAATTAAATTTTTCAGTTGATTTTTCATTTTTGGGACTTAGAAAAATTTTCGATTTTTTTTCTCATATAATCTGACCTTCTATGGAATTGTTCATTTTTACACTTCTCATAATATACCTTTTAAACACACAAACAGCAAATGGCATTCTAGCGGGACTATATTTTTTCCAATTGATTTTTTTATATTTCTGACTATTTCTGACTATTTCTGACTTTGAAAAAAATATCGAAATTTTTCTTTCAACTTTTCTTTATTTATTATGAAAATTTAATTTTTCAGTTGATTTTTCATTTTTCTTTCAACTTTTCTTTATTTATTATGAAAATTAAATTTTTCAGTTGATTTTTCATTTTTGGGACTTAGAAAAATTTTCGAAATTTTCAAGAAAAAAAATTTTTCACATACACCTCAGTTTCATTGAGAAGTTTCTATTTCAAATGCATTTCACTTAAAAATCAAAAAAATTGATTTTTTTATATTTCTGACTTTGAAAAAAATATCGAAATTTTTCTTTCAACTTTTCTTTATTTATTATGAAAATTTAATTTTTCAGTTGATTTTTCATTTTTCTTTCAACTTTTCTTTATTTATTATGAAAATTTAATTTTTCAGTTGATTTTTCATTTTTCTTTCAACTTTTCTTTATTTATTATGAAAATTAAATTTTTCAGTTGATTTTTCATTTTTCTTTCAACTTTTCTTTATTTATTATGAAAATTAAATTTTTCAGTTGATTTTTCATTTTTGGGACTTAGAAAAATTTTCGAAATTTTCAAGAAAAAAAATTTTTCACATACACCTCAGTTTCATTGAGAAGTTTCTATTTCAAATGCATTTCACTTAAAAATCAAAAAAATTGATTTTTTTATATTTCTGACTTTGAAAAAAATATCGAAATTTTTCTTTCAACTTTTCTTTATTTATTATGAAAATTTAATTTTTCAGTTGATTTTTCATTTTTCTTTCAACTTTTCTTTATTTATTATGAAAATTAAATTTTTCAGTTGATTTTTCATTTTTGGGACTTAGAAAAATTTTCGAAATTTTCAAGAAAAAAAATTTTTCACATACACCTCAGTTTCATTGAGAAGTTTCTATTTCAAATGCATTTCACTTAAAAATCAAAAAAATTGATTTTTTTATATTTCTGACTTTGAAAAAAATATCGAAATTTTTCTTTCAACTTTTCTTTATTTATTATGAAAATTTAATTTTTCAGTTGATTTTTCATTTTTCTTTCAACTTTTCTTTATTTATTATGAAAATTTAATTTTTCAGTTGATTTTTCATTTTTCTTTCAACTTTTCTTTATTTATTATGAAAATTAAATTTTTCAGTTGATTTTTCATTTTTGGGACTTAGAAAAATTTTCGATTTTTTTTCTCATATAATCTGACCTTCTATGGAATTGTTCATTTTTACACTTCTCATAATATACCTTTTAAACACACAAACAGCAAATGGCATTCTAGCGGGACTATATTTTTTCCAATTGATTTTTTTATATTTCTGACTATTTCTGACTATTTCTGACTTTGAAAAAAATATCGAAATTTTTCTTTCAACTTTTCTTTATTTATTATGAAAATTTAATTTTTCAGTTGATTTTTCATTTTTCTTTCAACTTTTCTTTATTTATTATGAAAATTAAATTTTTCAGTTGATTTTTCATTTTTCTTTCAACTTTTCTTTATTTATTATGAAAATTAAATTTTTCAGTTGATTTTTCATTTTTGGGACTTAGAAAAATTTTCGAAATTTTCAAGAAAAAAAATTTTTCACATACACCTCAGTTTCATTGAGAAGTTTCTATTTCAAATGCATTTCACTTAAAAATCAAAAAAATTGATTTTTTTATATTTCTGACTTTGAAAAAAATATCGAAATTTTTCTTTCAACTTTTCTTTATTTATTATGAAAATTTAATTTTTCAGTTGATTTTTCATTTTTCTTTCAACTTTTCTTTATTTATTATGAAAATTTAATTTTTCAGTTGATTTTTCATTTTTCTTTCAACTTTTCTTTATTTATTATGAAAATTAAATTTTTCAGTTGATTTTTCATTTTTCTTTCAACTTTTCTTTATTTATTATGAAAATTAAATTTTTCAGTTGATTTTTCATTTTTGGGACTTAGAAAAATTTTCGAAATTTTCAAGAAAAAAAATTTTTCACATACACCTCAGTTTCATTGAGAAGTTTCTATTTCAAATGCATTTCACTTAAAAATCAAAAAAATTGATTTTTTTATATTTCTGACTTTGAAAAAAATATCGAAATTTTTCTTTCAACTTTTCTTTATTTATTATGAAAATTTAATTTTTCAGTTGATTTTTCATTTTTCTTTCAACTTTTCTTTATTTATTATGAAAATTAAATTTTTCAGTTGATTTTTCATTTTTGGGACTTAGAAAAATTTTCGATTTTTTTTCTCATATAATCTGACCTTCTATGGAATTGTTCATTTTTACACTTCTCATAATATACCTTTTAAACACACAAACAGCAAATGGCATTCTAGCGGGACTATATTTTTTCCAATTGATTTTTTTATATTTCTGACTATTTCTGACTATTTCTGACTTTGAAAAAAATATCGAAATTTTTCTTTCAACTTTTCTTTATTTATTATGAAAATTTAATTTTTCAGTTGATTTTTCATTTTTCTTTCAACTTTTCTTTATTTATTATGAAAATTAAATTTTTCAGTTGATTTTTCATTTTTGGGACTTAGAAAAATTTTCGAAATTTTCAAGAAAAAAAATTTTTCACATACACCTCAGTTTCATTGAGAAGTTTCTATTTCAAATGCATTTCACTTAAAAATCAAAAAAATTGATTTTTTTATATTTCTGACTTTGAAAAAAATATCGAAATTTTTCTTTCAACTTTTCTTTATTTATTATGAAAATTTAATTTTTCAGTTGATTTTTCATTTTTCTTTCAACTTTTCTTTATTTATTATGAAAATTAAATTTTTCAGTTGATTTTTCATTTTTGGGACTTAGAAAAATTTTCGATTTTTTTTCTCATATAATCTGACCTTCTATGGAATTGTTCATTTTTACACTTCTCATAATATACCTTTTAAACACACAAACAGCAAATGGCATTCTAGCGGGACTATATTTTTTCCAATTGATTTTTTTATATTTCTGACTATTTCTGACTTTGAAAAAAATATCGAAATTTTTCTTTCAACTTTTCTTTATTTATTATGAAAATTTAATTTTTCAGTTGATTTTTCATTTTTCTTTCAACTTTTCTTTATTTATTATGAAAATTAAATTTTTCAGTTGATTTTTCATTTTTGGGACTTAGAAAAATTTTCGAAATTTTCAAGAAAAAAAATTTTTCACATACACCTCAGTTTCATTGAGAAGTTTCTATTTCAAATGCATTTCACTTAAAAATCAAAAAAATTGATTTTTTTATATTTCTGACTTTGAAAAAAATATCGAAATTTTTCTTTCAACTTTTCTTTATTTATTATGAAAATTTAATTTTTCAGTTGATTTTTCATTTTTCTTTCAACTTTTCTTTATTTATTATGAAAATTAAATTTTTCAGTTGATTTTTCATTTTTGGGACTTAGAAAAATTTTCGATTTTTTTTCTCATATAATCTGACCTTCTATGGAATTGTTCATTTTTACACTTCTCATAATATACCTTTTAAACACACAAACAGCAAATGGCATTCTAGCGGGACTATATTTTTTCCAATTGATTTTTTTATATTTCTGACTATTTCTGACTATTTCTGACTTTGAAAAAAATATCGAAATTTTTCTTTCAACTTTTCTTTATTTATTATGAAAATTTAATTTTTCAGTTGATTTTTCATTTTTCTTTCAACTTTTCTTTATTTATTATGAAAATTAAATTTTTCAGTTGATTTTTCATTTTTGGGACTTAGAAAAATTTTCGAAATTTTCAAGAAAAAAAATTTTTCACATACACCTCAGTTTCATTGAGAAGTTTCTATTTCAAATGCATTTCACTTAAAAATCAAAAAAATTGATTTTTTTATATTTCTGACTTTGAAAAAAATATCGAAATTTTTCTTTCAACTTTTCTTTATTTATTATGAAAATTTAATTTTTCAGTTGATTTTTAATTTTTCTTTCAACTTTTCTTTATTTATTATGAAAATTTAATTTTTCAGTTGATTTTTCATTTTTCTTTCAACTTTTCTTTATTTATTATGAAAATTAAATTTTTCAGTTGATTTTTCATTTTTGGGACTTAGAAAAATTTTCGATTTTTTTTCTCATATAATCTGACCTTCTATGGAATTGTTCATTTTTACACTTCTCATAATATACCTTTTAAACACACAAACAGCAAATGGCATTCTAGCGGGACTATATTTTTTCCAATTGATTTTTTTATATTTCTGACTATTTCTGACTATTTCTGACTTTGAAAAAAATATCGAAATTTTTCTTTCAACTTTTCTTTATTTATTATGAAAATTTAATTTTTCAGTTGATTTTTCATTTTTCTTTCAACTTTTCTTTATTTATTATGAAAATTAAATTTTTCAGTTGATTTTTCGTTTTTGGGACTTAGAAAAATTTTCGATTTTTCTTCTCATATAATCTGACCTTCTATGGAATTGTTCATTTTTACACTTCTCATAATATACCTTTTAAACACACAAACAGCAAATGGCATTCTAGCGGGACTATATTTTTTCCAATTGATTTTTTTATATTTCTGACTATTTCTGACTTTGAAAAAAATATCGAAATTTTTCTTTCAACTTTTCTTTATTTATTATGAAAATTTAATTTTTCAGTTGATTTTTCATTTTTCTTTCAACTTTTCTTTATTTATTATGAAAATTAAATTTTTCAGTTGATTTTTCATTTTTGGGACTTAGAAAAATTTTCGAAATTTTCAAGAAAAAAAATTTTTCACATACACCTCAGTTTCATTGAGAAGTTTCTATTTCAAATGCATTTCACTTAAAAATCAAAAAAATTGATTTTTTTATATTTCTGACTTTGAAAAAAATATCGAAATTTTTCTTTCAACTTTTCTTTATTTATTATGAAAATTTAATTTTTCAGTTGATTTTTCATTTTTCTTTCAACTTTTCTTTATTTATTATGAAAATTTAATTTTTCAGTTGATTTTTCATTTTTGGGACTTAGAAAAATTTTCGATTTTTTTTCTCATATAATCTGACCTTCTATGGAATTGTTCATTTTTACACTTCTCATAATATACCTTTTAAACACACAAACAGCAAATGGCATTCTAGCGGGACTATATTTTTTCCAATTGATTTTTTTATATTTCTGACTATTTCTGACTATTTCTGACTTTGAAAAAAATATCGAAATTTTTCTTTCAACTTTTCTTTATTTATTATGAAAATTTAATTTTTCAGTTGATTTTTCATTTTTCTTTCAACTTTTCTTTATTTATTATGAAAATTAAATTTTTCAGTTGATTTTTCATTTTTGGGACTTAGAAAAATTTTCGAAATTTTCAAGAAAAAAAATTTTTCACATACACCTCAGTTTCATTGAGAAGTTTCTATTTCAAATGCATTTCACTTAAAAATCAAAAAAATTGATTTTTTTATATTTCTGACTTTGAAAAAAATATCGAAATTTTTCTTTCAACTTTTCTTTATTTATTATGAAAATTTAATTTTTCAGTTGATTTTTCATTTTTCTTTCAACTTTTCTTTATTTATTATGAAAATTAAATTTTTCAGTTGATTTTTCGTTTTTGGGACTTAGAAAAATTTTCGATTTTTTTTCTCATATAATCTGACCTTCTATGGAATTGTTCATTTTTACACTTCTCATAATATACCTTTTAAACACACAAACAGCAAATGGCATTCTAGCGGGACTATATTTTTTCCAATTGATTTTTTTATATTTCTGACTATTTCTGACTATTTCTGACTTTGAAAAAAATATCGAAATTTTTCTTTCAACTTTTCTTTATTTATTATGAAAATTTAATTTTTCAGTTGATTTTTCATTTTTCTTTCAACTTTTCTTTATTTATTATGAAAATTAAATTTTTCAGTTGATTTTTCATTTTTGGGACTTAGAAAAATTTTCGAAATTTTCAAGAAAAAAAATTTTTCACATACACCTCAGTTTCATTGAGAAGTTTCTATTTCAAATGCATTTCACTTAAAAATCAAAAAAATTGATTTTTTTATATTTCTGACTTTGAAAAAAATATCGAAATTTTTCTTTCAACTTTTCTTTATTTATTATGAAAATTTAATTTTTCAGTTGATTTTTCATTTTTCTTTCAACTTTTCTTTATTTATTATGAAAATTTAATTTTTCAGTTGATTTTTCATTTTTCTTTCAACTTTTCTTTATTTATTATGAAAATTAAATTTTTCAGTTGATTTTTCATTTTTGGGACTTAGAAAAATTTTCGATTTTTTTTCTCATATAATCTGACCTTCTATGGAATTGTTCATTTTTACACTTCTCATAATATACCTTTTAAACACACAAACAGCAAATGGCATTCTAGCGGGACTTAGAAAAATTTTCGAAATTTTCAAGAAAAAAAATTTTTGACATACACCTCAGTTTCATTGAGAAGTCTCTATTTCAAATGAATTCCACTTAAAAATCATATATATATTTTTTCCAATTGATTTTTTTATATTTCTGACTATTTCTGACTTTGAAAAAAATATCGAAATTTTTCTTTCAACTTTTCTTTATTTATTATGAAAATTTAATTTTTCAGTTGATTTTTCATTTTTCTTTCAACTTTTCTTTATTTATTATGAAAATTAAATTTTTCAGTTGATTCTTCATTTTTGGGACTTAGAAAAATTTTCGATTTTTTTTCTCATATAATCTGACCTTCTATGGAATTGTTCATTTTTACACTTCTCATAATATACCTTTTAAACACACAAACAGCAAATGGCATTCTAGCGGGACTATATTTTTTCCAATTGATTTTTTTATATTTCTGACTATTTCTGACTATTTCTGACTTTGAAAAAAATATCGAAATTTTTCTTTCAACTTTTCTTTATTTATTATGAAAATTTAATTTTTCAGTTGATTTTTCATTTTTCTTTCAACTTTTCTTTATTTATTATGAAAATTAAATTTTTCAGTTGATTTTTCATTTTTGGGACTTAGAAAAATTTTCGAAATTTTCAAGAAAAAAAATTTTTCACATACACCTCAGTTTCATTGAGAAGTTTCTATTTCAAATGCATTTCACTTAAAAATCAAAAAAATTGATTTTTTTATATTTCTGACTTTGAAAAAAATATCGAAATTTTTCTTTCAACTTTTCTTTATTTATTATGAAAATTTAATTTTTCAGTTGATTTTTCATTTTTCTTTCAACTTTTCTTTATTTATTATGAAAATTAAATTTTTCAGTTGATTTTTCATTTTTGGGACTTAGAAAAATTTTCGATTTTTTTTCTCATATAATCTGACCTTCTATGGAATTGTTCATTTTTACACTTCTCATAATATACCTTTTAAACACACAAACAGCAAATGGCATTCTAGCGGGACTATATTTTTTCCAATTGATTTTTTTATATTTCTGACTATTTCTGACTATTTCTGACTTTGAAAAAAATATCGAAATTTTTCTTTCAACTTTTCTTTATTTATTATGAAAATTTAATTTTTCAGTTGATTTTTCATTTTTCTTTCAACTTTTCTTTATTTATTATGAAAATTAAATTTTTCAGTTGATTTTTCATTTTTGGGACTTAGAAAAATTTTCGAAATTTTCAAGAAAAAAAATTTTTCACATACACCTCAGTTTCATTGAGAAGTTTCTATTTCAAATGCATTTCACTTAAAAATCAAAAAAATTGATTTTTTTATATTTCTGACTTTGAAAAAAATATCGAAATTTTTCTTTCAACTTTTCTTTATTTATTATGAAAATTTAATTTTTCAGTTGATTTTTCATTTTTCTTTCAACTTTTCTTTATTTATTATGAAAATTTAATTTTTCAGTTGATTTTTCATTTTTCTTTCAACTTTTCTTTATTTATTATGAAAATTAAATTTTTCAGTTGATTTTTCATTTTTGGGACTTAGAAAAATTTTCGATTTTTTTTCTCATATAATCTGACCTTCTATGGAATTGTTCATTTTTACACTTCTCATAATATACCTTTTAAACACACAAACAGCAAATGGCATTCTAGCGGGACTATATTTTTTCCAATTGATTTTTTTATATTTCTGACTATTTCTGACTATTTCTGACTATTTCTGACTTTGAAAAAAATATCGAAATTTTTCTTTCAACTTTTCTTTATTTATTATGAAAATTTAATTTTTCAGTTGATTTTTCATTTTTCTTTCAACTTTTCTTTATTTATTATGAAAATTAAATTTTTCAGTTGATTTTTCATTTTTGGGACTTAGAAAAATTTTCGAAATTTTCAAGAAAAAAAATTTTTCACATACACCTCAGTTTCATTGAGAAGTTTCTATTTCAAATGCATTTCACTTAAAAATCAAAAAAATTGATTTTTTTATATTTCTGACTTTGAAAAAAATATCGAAATTTTTCTTTCAACTTTTCTTTATTTATTATGAAAATTTAATTTTTCAGTTGATTTTTCATTTTTCTTTCAACTTTTCTTTATTTATTATGAAAATTAAATTTTTCAGTTGATTTTTCGTTTTTGGGACTTAGAAAAATTTTCGATTTTTTTTCTCATATAATCTGACCTTCTATGGAATTGTTCATTTTTACACTTCTCATAATATACCTTTTAAACACACAAACAGCAAATGGCATTCTAGCGGGACTATATTTTTTCCAATTGATTTTTTTATATTTCTGACTATTTCTGACTATTTCTGACTTTGAAAAAAATATCGAAATTTTTCTTTCAACTTTTCTTTATTTATTATGAAAATTTAATTTTTCAGTTGATTTTTCATTTTTCTTTCAACTTTTCTTTATTTATTATGAAAATTAAATTTTTCAGTTGATTTTTCATTTTTGGGACTTAGAAAAATTTTCGAAATTTTCAAGAAAAAAAATTTTTCACATACACCTCAGTTTCATTGAGAAGTTTCTATTTCAAATGCATTTCACTTAAAAATCAAAAAAATTGATTTTTTTATATTTCTGACTTTGAAAAAAATATCGAAATTTTTCTTTCAACTTTTCTTTATTTATTATGAAAATTTAATTTTTCAGTTGATTTTTCATTTTTCTTTCAACTTTTCTTTATTTATTATGAAAATTTAATTTTTCAGTTGATTTTTCATTTTTCTTTCAACTTTTCTTTATTTATTATGAAAATTAAATTTTTCAGTTGATTTTTCATTTTTGGGACTTAGAAAAATTTTCGATTTTTTTTCTCATATAATCTGACCTTCTATGGAATTGTTCATTTTTACACTTCTCATAATATACCTTTTAAACACACAAACAGCAAATGGCATTCTAGCGGGACTTAGAAAAATTTTCGAAATTTTCAAGAAAAAAAATTTTTGACATACACCTCAGTTTCATTGAGAAGTCTCTATTTCAAATGAATTCCACTTAAAAATCATATATATATTTTTTCCAATTGATTTTTTTATATTTCTGACTATTTCTGACTTTGAAAAAAATATCGAAATTTTTCTTTCAACTTTTCTTTATTTATTATGAAAATTTAATTTTTCAGTTGATTTTTCATTTTTCTTTCAACTTTTCTTTATTTATTATGAAAATTAAATTTTTCAGTTGATTCTTCATTTTTGGGACTTAGAAAAATTTTCGATTTTTTTTCTCATATAATCTGACCTTCTATGGAATTGTTCATTTTTACACTTCTCATAATATACCTTTTAAACACACAAACAGCAAATGGCATTCTAGCGGGACTATATTTTTTCCAATTGATTTTTTTATATTTCTGACTATTTCTGACTATTTCTGACTTTGAAAAAAATATCGAAATTTTTCTTTCAACTTTTCTTTATTTATTATGAAAATTTAATTTTTCAGTTGATTTTTCATTTTTCTTTCAACTTTTCTTTATTTATTATGAAAATTAAATTTTTCAGTTGATTTTTCATTTTTGGGACTTAGAAAAATTTTCGAAATTTTCAAGAAAAAAAATTTTTCACATACACCTCAGTTTCATTGAGAAGTTTCTATTTCAAATGCATTTCACTTAAAAATCAAAAAAATTGATTTTTTTATATTTCTGACTTTGAAAAAAATATCGAAATTTTTCTTTCAACTTTTCTTTATTTATTATGAAAATTTAATTTTTCAGTTGATTTTTCATTTTTCTTTCAACTTTTCTTTATTTATTATGAAAATTAAATTTTTCAGTTGATTTTTCATTTTTGGGACTTAGAAAAATTTTCGATTTTTTTTCTCATATAATCTGACCTTCTATGGAATTGTTCATTTTTACACTTCTCATAATATACCTTTTAAACACATAAACAGCAAATGGCATTCTATCGGGACTATATTTTTTCCAATTGATTTTTTTATATTTCTGACTATTTCTGACTATTTCTGACTTTGAAAAAAATATCGAAATTTTTCTTTCAACTTTTCTTTATTTATTATGAAAATTTAATTTTTCAGTTGATTTTTCATTTTTCTTTCAACTTTTCTTTATTTATTATGAAAATTAAATTTTTCAGTTGATTTTTCATTTTTGGGACTTAGAAAAATTTTCGAAATTTTCAAGAAAAAAAATTTTTCACATACACCTCAGTTTCATTGAGAAGTTTCTATTTCAAATGCATTTCACTTAAAAATCAAAAAAATTGATTTTTTTATATTTCTGACTTTGAAAAAAATATCGAAATTTTTCTTTCAACTTCTCTTTATTTATTATGAAAATTTAATTTTTCAGTTGATTTTTCATTTTTCTTTCAACTTTTCTTTATTTATTATGAAAATTTAATTTTTCAGTTGATTTTTCATTTTTCTTTCAACTTTTCTTTATTTATTATGAAAATTAAATTTTTCAGTTGATTTTTCATTTTTGGGACTTAGAAAAATTTTCGATTTTTTTTCTCATATAATCTGACCTTCTATGGAATTGTTCATTTTTACACTTCTCATAATATACCTTTTAAACACACAAACAGCAAATGGCATTCTAGCGGGACTTAGAAAAATTTTCGAAATTTTCAAGAAAAAAAATTTTTGACATACACCTCAGTTTCATTGAGAAGTCTCTATTTCAAATGAATTCCACTTAAAAATCATATATATATTTTTTCCAATTGATTTTTTTATATTTCTGACTATTTCTGACTTTGAAAAAAATATCGAAATTTTTCTTTCAACTTTTCTTTATTTATTATGAAAATTTAATTTTTCAGTTGATTTTTCATTTTTCTTTCAACTTTTCTTTATTTATTATGAAAATTAAATTTTTCAGTTGATTCTTCATTTTTGGGACTTAGAAAAATTTTCGATTTTTTTTCTCATATAATCTGACCTTCTATGGAATTGTTCATTTTTACACTTCTCATAATATACCTTTTAAACACACAAACAGCAAATGGCATTCTAGCGGGACTATATTTTTTCCAATTGATTTTTTTATATTTCTGACTATTTCTGACTTTGAAAAAAATATCGAAATTTTTCTTTCAACTTTTCTTTATTTATTATGAAAATTTAATTTTTCAGTTGATTTTTCATTTTTCTTTCAACTTTTCTTTATTTATTATGAAAATTAAATTTTTCAGTTGATTTTTCATTTTTGGGACTTAGAAAAATTTTCGAAATTTTCAAGAAAAAAAATTTTTCACATACACCTCAGTTTCATTGAGAAGTTTCTATTTCAAATGCATTTCACTTAAAAATCAAAAAAATTGATTTTTTTATATTTCTGACTTTGAAAAAAATATCGAAATTTTTCTTTCAACTTTTCTTTATTTATTATGAAAATTTAATTTTTCAGTTGATTTTTCATTTTTCTTTCAACTTTTCTTTATTTATTATGAAAATTAAATTTTTCAGTTGATTTTTCATTTTTGGGACTTAGAAAAATTTTCGAAATTTTCAAGAAAAAAAATTTTTCACATACACCTCAGTTTCATTGAGAAGTTTCTATTTCAAATGCATTTCACTTAAAAATCAAAAAAATTGATTTTTTTATATTTCTGACTTTGAAAAAAATATCGAAATTTTTCTTTCAACTTTTCTTTATTTATTATGAAAATTTAATTTTTCAGTTGATTTTTCATTTTTCTTTCAACTTTTCTTTATTTATTATGAAAATTTAATTTTTCAGTTGATTTTTCATTTTTCTTTCAACTTTTCTTTATTTATTATGAAAATTAAAATTTTCAGTTGATTTTTCATTTTTGGGACTTAGAAAAATTTTCGATTTTTTTTCTCATATAATCTGACCTTCTATGGAATTGTTCATTTTTACACTTCTCATAATATACCTTTTAAACACACAAACAGCAAATGGCATTCTAGCGGGACTTAGAAAAATTTTCGAAATTTTCAAGAAAAAAAATTTTTGACATACACCTCAGTTTCATTGAGAAGTCTCTATTTCAAATGAATTCCACTTAAAAATCATATATATATTTTTTCCAATTGATTTTTTTATATTTCTGACTATTTCTGACTTTGAAAAAAATATCGAAATTTTTCTTTCAACTTTTCTTTATTTATTATGAAAATTTAATTTTTCAGTTGATTTTTCATTTTTCTTTCAACTTTTCTTTATTTATTATGAAAATTAAATTTTTCAGTTGATTTTTCATTTTTGGGACTTAGAAAAATTTTCGAAATTTTCAAGAAAAAAAATTTTTCACATACACCTCAGTTTCATTGAGAAGTTTCTATTTCAAATGCATTTCACTTAAAAATCAAAAAAATTGATTTTTTTATATTTCTGACTTTGAAAAAAATATCGAAATTTTTCTTTCAACTTTTCTTTATTTATTATGAAAATTTAATTTTTCAGTTGATTTTTCATTTTTCTTTCAACTTTTCTTTATTTATTATGAAAATTTAATTTTTCAGTTGATTTTTCATTTTTCTTTCAACTTTTCTTTATTTATTATGAAAATTAAAATTTTCAGTTGATTTTTCATTTTTGGGACTTAGAAAAATTTTCGATTTTTTTTCTCATATAATCTGACCTTCTATGGAATTGTTCATTTTTACACTTCTCATAATATACCTTTTAAACACACAAACAGCAAATGGCATTCTAGCGGGACTTAGAAAAATTTTCGAAATTTTCAAGAAAAAAAATTTTTGACATACACCTCAGTTTCATTGAGAAGTCTCTATTTCAAATGAATTCCACTTAAAAATCATATATATATTTTTTCCAATTGATTTTTTTATATTTCTGACTATTTCTGACTTTGAAAAAAATATCGAAATTTTTCTTTCAACTTTTCTTTATTTATTATGAAAATTTAATTTTTCAGTTGATTTTTCATTTTTCTTTCAACTTTTCTTTATTTATTATGAAAATTAAATTTTTCAGTTGATTCTTCATTTTTGGGACTTAGAAAAATTTTCGATTTTTTTTCTCATATAATCTGACCTTCTATGGAATTGTTCATTTTTACACTTCTCATAATATACCTTTTAAACACACAAACAGCAAATGGCATTCTAGCGGGACTATATTTTTTCCAATTGATTTTTTTATATTTCTGACTATTTCTGACTATTTCTGACTTTGAAAAAAATATCGAAATTTTTCTTTCAACTTTTCTTTATTTATTATGAAAATTTAATTTTTCAGTTGATTTTTCATTTTTCTTTCAACTTTTCTTTATTTATTATGAAAATTAAATTTTTCAGTTGATTTTTCATTTTTGGGACTTAGAAAAATTTTCGATTTTTTTTCTCATATAATCTGACCTTCTATGGAATTGTTCATTTTTACACTTCTCATAATATACCTTTTAAACACACAAACAGCAAATGGCATTCTAGCGGGACTATATTTTTTCCAATTGATTTTTTTATATTTCTGACTATTTCTGACTATTTCTGACTTTGAAAAAAATATCGAAATTTTTCTTTCAACTTTTCTTTATTTATTATGAAAATTTAATTTTTCAGTTGATTTTTCATTTTTCTTTCAACTTTTCTTTATTTATTATGAAAATTAAATTTTTCAGTTGATTTTTCATTTTTGGGACTTAGAAAAATTTTCGAAATTTTCAAGAAAAAAAATTTTTCACATACACCTCAGTTTCATTGAGAAGTTTCTATTTCAAATGCATTTCACTTAAAAATCAAAAAAATTGATTTTTTTATATTTCTGACTTTGAAAAAAATATCGAAATTTTTCTTTCAACTTTTCTTTATTTATTATGAAAATTTAATTTTTCAGTTGATTTTTCATTTTTCTTTCAACTTTTCTTTATTTATTATGAAAATTAAATTTTTCAGTTGATTCTTCATTTTTGGGACTTAGAAAAATTTTCGATTTTTTTTCTCATATAATCTGACCTTCTATGGAATTGTTCATTTTTACACTTCTCATAATATACCTTTTAAACACACAAACAGCAAATGGCATTCTAGCGGGACTATATTTTTTCCAATTGATTTTTTTATATTTCTGACTATTTCTGACTATTTCTGACTATTTCTGACTTTGAAAAAAATATCGAAATTTTTCTTTCAACTTTTCTTTATTTATTATGAAAATTTAATTTTTCAGTTGATTTTTCATTTTTCTTTCAACTTTTCTTTATTTATTATGAAAATTAAATTTTTCAGTTGATTTTTCATTTTTGGGACTTAGAAAAATTTTCGAAATTTTCAAGAAAAAAAATTTTTCACATACACCTCAGTTTCATTGAGAAGTTTCTATTTCAAATGCATTTCACTTAAAAATCAAAAAAATTGATTTTTTTATATTTCTGACTTTGAAAAAAATATCGAAATTTTTCTTTCAACTTTTCTTTATTTATTATGAAAATTTAATTTTTCAGTTGATTTTTCATTTTTCTTTCAACTTTTCTTTATTTATTATGAAAATTTAATTTTTCAGTTGATTTTTCATTTTTCTTTCAACTTTTCTTTATTTATTATGAAAATTAAATTTTTCAGTTGATTTTTCATTTTTGGGACTTAGAAAAATTTTCGATTTTTTTTCTCATATAATCTGACCTTCTATGGAATTGTTCATTTTTACACTTCTCATAATATACCTTTTAAACACACAAACAGCAAATGGCATTCTAGCGGGACTATATTTTTTCCAATTGATTTTTTTATATTTCTGACTATTTCTGACTATTTCTGACTTTGAAAAAAATATCGAAATTTTTCTTTCAACTTTTCTTTATTTATTATGAAAATTTAATTTTTCAGTTGATTTTTCATTTTTCTTTCAACTTTTCTTTATTTATTATGAAAATTAAATTTTTCAGTTGATTTTTCATTTTTGGGACTTAGAAAAATTTTCGATTTTTTTTCTCATATAATCTGACCTTCTATGGAATTGTTCATTTTTACACTTCTCATAATATACCTTTTAAACACACAAACAGCAAATGGCATTCTAGCGGGACTATATTTTTTCCAATTGATTTTTTTATATTTCTGACTATTTCTGACTATTTCTGACTTTGAAAAAAATATCGAAATTTTTCTTTCAACTTTTCTTTATTTATTATGAAAATTTAATTTTTCAGTTGATTTTTCATTTTTCTTTCAACTTTTCTTTATTTATTATGAAAATTAAATTTTTCAGTTGATTTTTCATTTTTGGGACTTAGAAAAATTTTCGAAATTTTCAAGAAAAAAAATTTTTCACATACACCTCAGTTTCATTGAGAAGTTTCTATTTCAAATGCATTTCACTTAAAAATCAAAAAAATTGATTTTTTTATATTTCTGACTTTGAAAAAAATATCGAAATTTTTCTTTCAACTTTTCTTTATTTATTATGAAAATTTAATTTTTCAGTTGATTTTTCATTTTTCTTTCAACTTTTCTTTATTTATTATGAAAATTAAATTTTTCAGTTGATTCTTCATTTTTGGGACTTAGAAAAATTTTCGATTTTTTTTCTCATATAATCTGACCTTCTATGGAATTGTTCATTTTTACACTTCTCATAATATACCTTTTAAACACACAAACAGCAAATGGCATTCTAGCGGGACTATATTTTTTCCAATTGATTTTTTTATATTTCTGACTATTTCTGACTATTTCTGACTTTGAAAAAAATATCGAAATTTTTCTTTCAACTTTTCTTTATTTATTATGAAAATTTAATTTTTCAGTTGATTTTTCATTTTTCTTTCAACTTTTCTTTATTTATTATGAAAATTAAATTTTTCAGTTGATTTTTCATTTTTGGGACTTAGAAAAATTTTCGAAATTTTCAAGAAAAAAAATTTTTCACATACACCTCAGTTTCATTGAGAAGTTTCTATTTCAAATGCATTTCACTTAAAAATCAAAAAAATTGATTTTTTTATATTTCTGACTTTGAAAAAAATATCGAAATTTTTCTTTCAACTTTTCTTTATTTATTATGAAAATTTAATTTTTCAGTTGATTTTTCATTTTTCTTTCAACTTTTCTTTATTTATTATGAAAATTTAATTTTTCAGTTGATTTTTCATTTTTCTTTCAACTTTTCTTTATTTATTATGAAAATTAAATTTTTCAGTTGATTTTTCATTTTTGGGACTTAGAAAAATTTTCGATTTTTTTTCTCATATAATCTGACCTTCTATGGAATTGTTCATTTTTACACTTCTCATAATATACCTTTTAAACACACAAACAGCAAATGGCATTCTAGCGGGACTATATTTTTTCCAATTGATTTTTTTATATTTCTGACTATTTCTGACTATTTCTGACTTTGAAAAAAATATCGAAATTTTTCTTTCAACTTTTCTTTATTTATTATGAAAATTTAATTTTTCAGTTGATTTTTCATTTTTCTTTCAACTTTTCTTTATTTATTATGAAAATTAAATTTTTCAGTTGATTTTTCATTTTTGGGACTTAGAAAAATTTTCGATTTTTTTTCTCATATAATCTGACCTTCTATGGAATTGTTCATTTTTACACTTCTCATAATATACCTTTTAAACACACAAACAGCAAATGGCATTCTAGCGGGACTATATTTTTTCCAATTGATTTTTTTATATTTCTGACTATTTCTGACTATTTCTGACTTTGAAAAAAATATCGAAATTTTTCTTTCAACTTTTCTTTATTTATTATGAAAATTTAATTTTTCAGTTGATTTTTCATTTTTCTTTCAACTTTTCTTTATTTATTATGAAAATTAAATTTTTCAGTTGATTTTTCATTTTTGGGACTTAGAAAAATTTTCGAAATTTTCAAGAAAAAAAATTTTTCACATACACCTCAGTTTCATTGAGAAGTTTCTATTTCAAATGCATTTCACTTAAAAATCAAAAAAATTGATTTTTTTATATTTCTGACTTTGAAAAAAATATCGAAATTTTTCTTTCAACTTTTCTTTATTTATTATGAAAATTTAATTTTTCAGTTGATTTTTCATTTTTCTTTCAACTTTTCTTTATTTATTATGAAAATTAAATTTTTCAGTTGATTCTTCATTTTTGGGACTTAGAAAAATTTTCGATTTTTTTTCTCATATAATCTGACCTTCTATGGAATTGTTCATTTTTACACTTCTCATAATATACCTTTTAAACACACAAACAGCAAATGGCATTCTAGCGGGACTATATTTTTTCCAATTGATTTTTTTATATTTCTGACTATTTCTGACTATTTCTGACTTTGAAAAAAATATCGAAATTTTTCTTTCAACTTTTCTTTATTTATTATGAAAATTTAATTTTTCAGTTGATTTTTCATTTTTCTTTCAACTTTTCTTTATTTATTATGAAAATTAAATTTTTCAGTTGATTTTTCATTTTTGGGACTTAGAAAAATTTTCGAAATTTTCAAGAAAAAAAATTTTTCACATACACCTCAGTTTCATTGAGAAGTTTCTATTTCAAATGCATTTCACTTAAAAATCAAAAAAATTGATTTTTTTATATTTCTGACTTTGAAAAAAATATCGAAATTTTTCTTTCAACTTTTCTTTATTTATTATGAAAATTTAATTTTTCAGTTGATTTTTCATTTTTCTTTCAACTTTTCTTTATTTATTATGAAAATTTAATTTTTCAGTTGATTTTTCATTTTTCTTTCAACTTTTCTTTATTTATTATGAAAATTAAATTTTTCAGTTGATTTTTCATTTTTGGGACTTAGAAAAATTTTCGATTTTTTTTCTCATATAATCTGACCTTCTATGGAATTGTTCATTTTTACACTTCTCATAATATACCTTTTAAACACACAAACAGCAAATGGCATTCTAGCGGGACTTAGAAAAATTTTCGAAATTTTCAAGAAAAAAAATTTTTGACATACACCTCAGTTTCATTGAGAAGTCTCTATTTCAAATGAATTCCACTTAAAAATCATATATATATTTTTTCCAATTGATTTTTTTATATTTCTGACTATTTCTGACTTTGAAAAAAATATCGAAATTTTTCTTTCAACTTTTCTTTATTTATTATGAAAATTTAATTTTTCAGTTGATTTTTCATTTTTCTTTCAACTTTTCTTTATTTATTATGAAAATTAAATTTTTCAGTTGATTCTTCATTTTTGGGACTTAGAAAAATTTTCGATTTTTTTTCTCATATAATCTGACCTTCTATGGAATTGTTCATTTTTACACTTCTCATAATATACCTTTTAAACACACAAACAGCAAATGGCATTCTAGCGGGACTATATTTTTTCCAATTGATTTTTTTATATTTCTGACTATTTCTGACTATTTCTGACTTTGAAAAAAATATCGAAATTTTTCTTTCAACTTTTCTTTATTTATTATGAAAATTTAATTTTTCAGTTGATTTTTCATTTTTCTTTCAACTTTTCTTTATTTATTATGAAAATTAAATTTTTCAGTTGATTTTTCATTTTTGGGACTTAGAAAAATTTTCGATTTTTTTTCTCATATAATCTGACCTTCTATGGAATTGTTCATTTTTACACTTCTCATAATATACCTTTTAAACACACAAACAGCAAATGGCATTCTAGCGGGACTATATTTTTTCCAATTGATTTTTTTATATTTCTGACTATTTCTGACTATTTCTGACTTTGAAAAAAATATCGAAATTTTTCTTTCAACTTTTCTTTATTTATTATGAAAATTTAATTTTTCAGTTGATTTTTCATTTTTCTTTCAACTTTTCTTTATTTATTATGAAAATTAAATTTTTCAGTTGATTTTTCATTTTTGGGACTTAGAAAAATTTTCGAAATTTTCAAGAAAAAAAATTTTTCACATACACCTCAGTTTCATTGAGAAGTTTCTATTTCAAATGCATTTCACTTAAAAATCAAAAAAATTGATTTTTTTATATTTCTGACTTTGAAAAAAATATCGAAATTTTTCTTTCAACTTTTCTTTATTTATTATGAAAATTTAATTTTTCAGTTGATTTTTCATTTTTCTTTCAACTTTTCTTTATTTATTATGAAAATTAAATTTTTCAGTTGATTTTTCATTTTTGGGACTTAGAAAAATTTTCGATTTTTTTTCTCATATAATCTGACCTTCTATGGAATTGTTCATTTTTACACTTCTCATAATATACCTTTTAAACACACAAACAGCAAATGGCATTCTAGCGGGACTATATTTTTTCCAATTGATTTTTTTATATTTCTGACTATTTCTGACTATTTCTGACTTTGAAAAAAATATCGAAATTTTTCTTTCAACTTTTCTTTATTTATTATGAAAATTTAATTTTTCAGTTGATTTTTCATTTTTCTTTCAACTTTTCTTTATTTATTATGAAAATTAAATTTTTCAGTTGATTTTTCATTTTTGGGACTTAGAAAAATTTTCGAAATTTTCAAGAAAAAAAATTTTTCACATACACCTCAGTTTCATTGAGAAGTTTCTATTTCAAATGCATTTCACTTAAAAATCAAAAAAATTGATTTTTTTATATTTCTGACTTTGAAAAAAATATCGAAATTTTTCTTTCAACTTTTCTTTATTTATTATGAAAATTTAATTTTTCAGTTGATTTTTCATTTTTCTTTCAACTTTTCTTTATTTATTATGAAAATTTAATTTTTCAGTTGATTTTTCATTTTTCTTTCAACTTTTCTTTATTTATTATGAAAATTAAATTTTTCAGTTGATTTTTCATTTTTGGGACTTAGAAAAATTTTCGATTTTTTTTCTCATATAATCTGACCTTCTATGGAATTGTTCATTTTTACACTTCTCATAATATACCTTTTAAACACACAAACAGCAAATGGCATTCTAGCGGGACTTAGAAAAATTTTCGAAATTTTCAAGAAAAAAAATTTTTGACATACACCTCAGTTTCATTGAGAAGTCTCTATTTCAAATGAATTCCACTTAAAAATCATATATATATTTTTTCCAATTGATTTTTTTATATTTCTGACTATTTCTGACTTTGAAAAAAATATCGAAATTTTTCTTTCAACTTTTCTTTATTTATTATGAAAATTTAATTTTTCAGTTGATTTTTCATTTTTCTTTCAACTTTTCTTTATTTATTATGAAAATTAAATTTTTCAGTTGATTCTTCATTTTTGGGACTTAGAAAAATTTTCGATTTTTTTTCTCATATAATCTGACCTTCTATGGAATTGTTCATTTTTACACTTCTCATAATATACCTTTTAAACACACAAACAGCAAATGGCATTCTAGCGGGACTATATTTTTTCCAATTGATTTTTTTATATTTCTGACTATTTCTGACTATTTCTGACTTTGAAAAAAATATCGAAATTTTTCTTTCAACTTTTCTTTATTTATTATGAAAATTTAATTTTTCAGTTGATTTTTCATTTTTCTTTCAACTTTTCTTTATTTATTATGAAAATTAAATTTTTCAGTTGATTTTTCATTTTTGGGACTTAGAAAAATTTTCGATTTTTTTTCTCATATAATCTGACCTTCTATGGAATTGTTCATTTTTACACTTCTCATAATATACCTTTTAAACACACAAACAGCAAATGGCATTCTAGCGGGACTATATTTTTTCCAATTGATTTTTTTTGTATTTCTGACTATTTCTGACTATTTCTGACTTTGAAAAAAATATCGAAATTTTTCTTTCAACTTTTCTTTATTTATTATGAAAATTTAATTTTTCAGTTGATTTTTCATTTTTCTTTCAACTTTTCTTTATTTATTATGAAAATTAAATTTTTCAGTTGATTTTTCATTTTTGGGACTTAGAAAAATTTTCGAAATTTTCAAGAAAAAAAATTTTTCACATACACCTCAGTTTCATTGAGAAGTTTCTATTTCAAATGCATTTCACTTAAAAATCAAAAAAATTGATTTTTTTATATTTCTGACTTTGAAAAAAATATCGAAATTTTTCTTTCAACTTTTCTTTATTTATTATGAAAATTTAATTTTTCAGTTGATTTTTCATTTTTCTTTCAACTTTTCTTTATTTATTATGAAAATTAAATTTTTCAGTTGATTTTTCATTTTTGGGACTTAGAAAAATTTTCGATTTTTTTTCTCATATAATCTGACCTTCTATGGAATTGTTCATTTTTACACTTCTCATAATATACCTTTTAAACACACAAACAGCAAATGGCATTCTAGCGGGACTATATTTTTTCCAATTGATTTTTTTATATTTCTGACTATTTCTGACTATTTCTGACTTTGAAAAAAATATCGAAATTTTTCTTTCAACTTTTCTTTATTTATTATGAAAATTTAATTTTTCAGTTGATTTTTCATTTTTCTTTCAACTTTTCTTTATTTATTATGAAAATTAAATTTTTCAGTTGATTTTTCATTTTTGGGACTTAGAAAAATTTTCGATTTTTTTTCTCATATAATCTGACCTTCTATGGAATTGTTCATTTTTACACTTCTCATAATATACCTTTTAAACACACAAACAGCAAATGGCATTCTAGCGGGACTATATTTTTTCCAATTGATTTTTTTATATTTCTGACTATTTCTGACTATTTCTGACTTTGAAAAAAATATCGAAATTTTTCTTTCAACTTTTCTTTATTTATTATGAAAATTTAATTTTTCAGTTGATTTTTCATTTTTCTTTCAACTTTTCTTTATTTATTATGAAAATTAAATTTTTCAGTTGATTTTTCATTTTTGGGACTTAGAAAAATTTTCGAAATTTTCAAGAAAAAAAATTTTTCACATACACCTCAGTTTCATTGAGAAGTTTCTATTTCAAATGCATTTCACTTAAAAATCAAAAAAATTGATTTTTTTATATTTCTGACTTTGAAAAAAATATCGAAATTTTTCTTTCAACTTTTCTTTATTTATTATGAAAATTTAATTTTTCAGTTGATTTTTCATTTTTCTTTCAACTTTTCTTTATTTATTATGAAAATTAAATTTTTCAGTTGATTTTTCATTTTTGGGACTTAGAAAAATTTTCGATTTTTTTTCTCATATAATCTGACCTTCTATGGAATTGTTCATTTTTACACTTCTCATAATATACCTTTTAAACACACAAACAGCAAATGGCATTCTAGCGGGACTATATTTTTTCCAATTGATTTTTTTATATTTCTGACTATTTCTGACTATTTCTGACTTTGAAAAAAATATCGAAATTTTTCTTTCAACTTTTCTTTATTTATTATGAAAATTTAATTTTTCAGTTGATTTTTCATTTTTCTTTCAACTTTTCTTTATTTATTATGAAAATTAAATTTTTCAGTTGATTTTTCATTTTTGGGACTTAGAAAAATTTTCGAAATTTTCAAGAAAAAAAATTTTTCACATACACCTCAGTTTCATTGAGAAGTTTCTATTTCAAATGCATTTCACTTAAAAATCAAAAAAATTGATTTTTTTATATTTCTGACTTTGAAAAAAATATCGAAATTTTTCTTTCAACTTTTCTTTATTTATTATGAAAATTTAATTTTTCAGTTGATTTTTCATTTTTCTTTCAACTTTTCTTTATTTATTATGAAAATTTAATTTTTCAGTTGATTTTTCATTTTTCTTTCAACTTTTCTTTATTTATTATGAAAATTAAATTTTTCAGTTGATTTTTCATTTTTGGGACTTAGAAAAATTTTCGATTTTTTTTCTCATATAATCTGACCTTCTATGGAATTGTTCATTTTTACACTTCTCATAATATACCTTTTAAACACACAAACAGCAAATGGCATTCTAGCGGGACTTAGAAAAATTTTCGAAATTTTCAAGAAAAAAAATTTTTGACATACACCTCAGTTTCATTGAGAAGTCTCTATTTCAAATGAATTCCACTTAAAAATCATATATATATTTTTTCCAATTGATTTTTTTATATTTCTGACTATTTCTGACTTTGAAAAAAATATCGAAATTTTTCTTTCAACTTTTCTTTATTTATTATGAAAATTTAATTTTTCAGTTGATTTTTCATTTTTCTTTCAACTTTTCTTTATTTATTATGAAAATTAAATTTTTCAGTTGATTCTTCATTTTTGGGACTTAGAAAAATTTTCGATTTTTTTTCTCATATAATCTGACCTTCTATGGAATTGTTCATTTTTACACTTCTCATAATATACCTTTTAAACACACAAACAGCAAATGGCATTCTAGCGGGACTATATTTTTTCCAATTGATTTTTTTATATTTCTGACTATTTCTGACTATTTCTGACTTTGAAAAAAATATCGAAATTTTTCTTTCAACTTTTCTTTATTTATTATGAAAATTTAATTTTTCAGTTGATTTTTCATTTTTCTTTCAACTTTTCTTTATTTATTATGAAAATTAAATTTTTCAGTTGATTTTTCATTTTTGGGACTTAGAAAAATTTTCGATTTTTTTTCTCATATAATCTGACCTTCTATGGAATTGTTCATTTTTACACTTCTCATAATATACCTTTTAAACACACAAACAGCAAATGGCATTCTAGCGGGACTATATTTTTTCCAATTGATTTTTTTTGTATTTCTGACTATTTCTGACTATTTCTGACTTTGAAAAAAATATCGAAATTTTTCTTTCAACTTTTCTTTATTTATTATGAAAATTTAATTTTTCAGTTGATTTTTCATTTTTCTTTCAACTTTTCTTTATTTATTATGAAAATTAAATTTTTCAGTTGATTTTTCATTTTTGGGACTTAGAAAAATTTTCGAAATTTTCAAGAAAAAAAATTTTTCACATACACCTCAGTTTCATTGAGAAGTTTCTATTTCAAATGCATTTCACTTAAAAATCAAAAAAATTGATTTTTTTATATTTCTGACTTTGAAAAAAATATCGAAATTTTTCTTTCAACTTTTCTTTATTTATTATGAAAATTTAATTTTTCAGTTGATTTTTCATTTTTCTTTCAACTTTTCTTTATTTATTATGAAAATTAAATTTTTCAGTTGATTTTTCATTTTTGGGACTTAGAAAAATTTTCGATTTTTTTTCTCATATAATCTGACCTTCTATGGAATTGTTCATTTTTACACTTCTCATAATATACCTTTTAAACACACAAACAGCAAATGGCATTCTAGCGGGACTATATTTTTTCCAATTGATTTTTTTATATTTCTGACTATTTCTGACTATTTCTGACTTTGAAAAAAATATCGAAATTTTTCTTTCAACTTTTCTTTATTTATTATGAAAATTTAATTTTTCAGTTGATTTTTCATTTTTCTTTCAACTTTTCTTTATTTATTATGAAAATTAAATTTTTCAGTTGATTTTTCATTTTTGGGACTTAGAAAAATTTTCGAAATTTTCAAGAAAAAAAATTTTTCACATACACCTCAGTTTCATTGAGAAGTTTCTATTTCAAATGCATTTCACTTAAAAATCAAAAAAATTGATTTTTTTATATTTCTGACTTTGAAAAAAATATCGAAATTTTTCTTTCAACTTTTCTTTATTTATTATGAAAATTTAATTTTTCAGTTGATTTTTCATTTTTCTTTCAACTTTTCTTTATTTATTATGAAAATTAAATTTTTCAGTTGATTTTTCATTTTTGGGACTTAGAAAAATTTTCGATTTTTTTTCTCATATAATCTGACCTTCTATGGAATTGTTCATTTTTACACTTCTCATAATATACCTTTTAAACACACAAACAGCAAATGGCATTCTAGCGGGACTATATTTTTTCCAATTGATTTTTTTATATTTCTGACTATTTCTGACTATTTCTGACTTTGAAAAAAATATCGAAATTTTTCTTTCAACTTTTCTTTATTTATTATGAAAATTTAATTTTTCAGTTGATTTTTCATTTTTCTTTCAACTTTTCTTTATTTATTATGAAAATTAAATTTTTCAGTTGATTTTTCATTTTTGGGACTTAGAAAAATTTTCGAAATTTTCAAGAAAAAAAATTTTTCACATACACCTCAGTTTCATTGAGAAGTTTCTATTTCAAATGCATTTCACTTAAAAATCAAAAAAATTGATTTTTTTATATTTCTGACTTTGAAAAAAATATCGAAATTTTTCTTTCAACTTTTCTTTATTTATTATGAAAATTTAATTTTTCAGTTGATTTTTCATTTTTCTTTCAACTTTTCTTTATTTATTATGAAAATTTAATTTTTCAGTTGATTTTTCATTTTTCTTTCAACTTTTCTTTATTTATTATGAAAATTAAATTTTTCAGTTGATTTTTCATTTTTGGGACTTAGAAAAATTTTCGATTTTTTTTCTCATATAATCTGACCTTCTATGGAATTGTTCATTTTTACACTTCTCATAATATACCTTTTAAACACACAAACAGCAAATGGCATTCTAGCGGGACTTAGAAAAATTTTCGAAATTTTCAAGAAAAAAAATTTTTGACATACACCTCAGTTTCATTGAGAAGTCTCTATTTCAAATGAATTCCACTTAAAAATCATATATATATTTTTTCCAATTGATTTTTTTATATTTCTGACTATTTCTGACTTTGAAAAAAATATCGAAATTTTTCTTTCAACTTTTCTTTATTTATTATGAAAATTTAATTTTTCAGTTGATTTTTCATTTTTCTTTCAACTTTTCTTTATTTATTATGAAAATTAAATTTTTCAGTTGATTCTTCATTTTTGGGACTTAGAAAAATTTTCGATTTTTTTTCTCATATAATCTGACCTTCTATGGAATTGTTCATTTTTACACTTCTCATAATATACCTTTTAAACACACAAACAGCAAATGGCATTCTAGCGGGACTATATTTTTTCCAATTGATTTTTTTATATTTCTGACTATTTCTGACTATTTCTGACTTTGAAAAAAATATCGAAATTTTTCTTTCAACTTTTCTTTATTTATTATGAAAATTTAATTTTTCAGTTGATTTTTCATTTTTCTTTCAACTTTTCTTTATTTATTATGAAAATTAAATTTTTCAGTTGATTTTTCATTTTTGGGACTTAGAAAAATTTTCGATTTTTTTTCTCATATAATCTGACCTTCTATGGAATTGTTCATTTTTACACTTCTCATAATATACCTTTTAAACACACAAACAGCAAATGGCATTCTAGCGGGACTATATTTTTTCCAATTGATTTTTTTTGTATTTCTGACTATTTCTGACTATTTCTGACTTTGAAAAAAATATCGAAATTTTTCTTTCAACTTTTCTTTATTTATTATGAAAATTTAATTTTTCAGTTGATTTTTCATTTTTCTTTCAACTTTTCTTTATTTATTATGAAAATTAAATTTTTCAGTTGATTTTTCATTTTTGGGACTTAGAAAAATTTTCGAAATTTTCAAGAAAAAAAATTTTTCACATACACCTCAGTTTCATTGAGAAGTTTCTATTTCAAATGCATTTCACTTAAAAATCAAAAAAATTGATTTTTTTATATTTCTGACTTTGAAAAAAATATCGAAATTTTTCTTTCAACTTTTCTTTATTTATTATGAAAATTTAATTTTTCAGTTGATTTTTCATTTTTCTTTCAACTTTTCTTTATTTATTATGAAAATTAAATTTTTCAGTTGATTTTTCATTTTTGGGACTTAGAAAAATTTTCGATTTTTTTTCTCATATAATCTGACCTTCTATGGAATTGTTCATTTTTACACTTCTCATAATATACCTTTTAAACACACAAACAGCAAATGGCATTCTAGCGGGACTATATTTTTTCCAATTGATTTTTTTATATTTCTGACTATTTCTGACTATTTCTGACTTTGAAAAAAATATCGAAATTTTTCTTTCAACTTTTCTTTATTTATTATGAAAATTTAATTTTTCAGTTGATTTTTCATTTTTCTTTCAACTTTTCTTTATTTATTATGAAAATTAAATTTTTCAGTTGATTTTTCATTTTTGGGACTTAGAAAAATTTTCGAAATTTTCAAGAAAAAAAATTTTTCACATACACCTCAGTTTCATTGAGAAGTTTCTATTTCAAATGCATTTCACTTAAAAATCAAAAAAATTGATTTTTTTATATTTCTGACTTTGAAAAAAATATCGAAATTTTTCTTTCAACTTTTCTTTATTTATTATGAAAATTTAATTTTTCAGTTGATTTTTCATTTTTCTTTCAACTTTTCTTTATTTATTATGAAAATTTAATTTTTCAGTTGATTTTTCATTTTTCTTTCAACTTTTCTTTATTTATTATGAAAATTAAATTTTTCAGTTGATTTTTCATTTTTGGGACTTAGAAAAATTTTCGATTTTTTTTCTCATATAATCTGACCTTCTATGGAATTGTTCATTTTTACACTTCTCATAATATACCTTTTAAACACACAAACAGCAAATGGCATTCTAGCGGGACTTAGAAAAATTTTCGAAATTTTCAAGAAAAAAAATTTTTGACATACACCTCAGTTTCATTGAGAAGTCTCTATTTCAAATGAATTCCACTTAAAAATCATATATATATTTTTTCCAATTGATTTTTTTATATTTCTGACTATTTCTGACTTTGAAAAAAATATCGAAATTTTTCTTTCAACTTTTCTTTATTTATTATGAAAATTTAATTTTTCAGTTGATTTTTCATTTTTCTTTCAACTTTTCTTTATTTATTATGAAAATTAAATTTTTCAGTTGATTCTTCATTTTTGGGACTTAGAAAAATTTTCGATTTTTTTTCTCATATAATCTGACCTTCTATGGAATTGTTCATTTTTACACTTCTCATAATATACCTTTTAAACACACAAACAGCAAATGGCATTCTAGCGGGACTATATTTTTTCCAATTGATTTTTTTATATTTCTGACTATTTCTGACTATTTCTGACTTTGAAAAAAATATCGAAATTTTTCTTTCAACTTTTCTTTATTTATTATGAAAATTTAATTTTTCAGTTGATTTTTCATTTTTCTTTCAACTTTTCTTTATTTATTATGAAAATTAAATTTTTCAGTTGATTTTTCATTTTTGGGACTTAGAAAAATTTTCGAAATTTTCAAGAAAAAAAATTTTTCACATACACCTCAGTTTCATTGAGAAGTTTCTATTTCAAATGCATTTCACTTAAAAATCAAAAAAATTGATTTTTTTATATTTCTGACTTTGAAAAAAATATCGAAATTTTTCTTTCACCTTTTCTTTATTTATTATGAAAATTTAATTTTTCAGTTGATTTTTCATTTTTCTTTCAACTTTTCTTTATTTATTATGAAAATTAAATTTTTCAGTTGATTTTTCATTTTTGGGACTTAGAAAAATTTTCGAAATTTTCAAGAAAAAAAATTTTTCACATACACCTCAGTTTCATTGAGAAGTTTCTATTTCAAATGCATTTCACTTAAAAATCAAAAAAATTGATTTTTTTATATTTCTGACTTTGAAAAAAATATCGAAATTTTTCTTTCAACTTTTCTTTATTTATTATGAAAATTTAATTTTTCAGTTGATTTTTCATTTTTCTTTCAACTTTTCTTTATTTATTATGAAAATTTAATTTTTCAGTTGATTTTTCATTTTTCTTTCAACTTTTCTTTATTTATTATGAAAATTAAATTTTTCAGTTGATTTTTCATTTTTGGGACTTAGAAAAATTTTCGATTTTTTTTCTCATATAATCTGACCTTCTATGGAATTGTTCATTTTTACACTTCTCATAATATACCTTTTAAACACACAAACAGCAAATGGCATTCTAGCGGGACTATATTTTTTCCAATTGATTTTTTTATATTTCTGACTATTTCTGACTATTTCTGACTTTGAAAAAAATATCGAAATTTTTCTTTCAACTTTTCTTTATTTATTATGAAAATTTAATTTTTCAGTTGATTTTTCATTTTTCTTTCAACTTTTCTTTATTTATTATGAAAATTAAATTTTTCAGTTGATTTTTCATTTTTGGGACTTAGAAAAATTTTCGAAATTTTCAAGAAAAAAAATTTTTCACATACACCTCAGTTTCATTGAGAAGTTTCTATTTCAAATGCATTTCACTTAAAAATCAAAAAAATTGATTTTTTTATATTTCTGACTTTGAAAAAAATATCGAAATTTTTCTTTCAACTTTTCTTTATTTATTATGAAAATTTAATTTTTCAGTTGATTTTTCACTTTTCTTTCAACTTTTCTTTATTTATTATGAAAATTTAATTTTTCAGTTGATTTTTCATTTTTCTTTCAACTTTTCTTTATTTATTATGAAAATTAAATTTTTCAGTTGATTTTTCATTTTTGGGACTTAGAAAAATTTTCGATTTTTTTTCTCATATAATCTGACCTTCTATGGAATTGTTCATTTTTACACTTCTCATAATATACCTTTTAAACACACAAACAGCAAATGGCATTCTAGCGGGACTATATTTTTTCCAATTGATTTTTTTATATTTCTGACTATTTCTGACTATTTCTGACTTTGAAAAAAATATCGAAATTTTTCTTTCAACTTTTCTTTATTTATTATGAAAATTTAATTTTTCAGTTGATTTTTCATTTTTCTTTCAACTTTTCTTTATTTATTATGAAAATTAAATTTTTCAGTTGATTTTTCATTTTTGGGACTTAGAAAAATTTTCGAAATTTTCAAGAAAAAAAATTTTTCACATACACCTCAGTTTCATTGAGAAGTTTCTATTTCAAATGCATTTCACTTAAAAATCAAAAAAATTGATTTTTTTATATTTCTGACTTTGAAAAAAATATCGAAATTTTTCTTTCAACTTTTCTTTATTTATTATGAAAATTTAATTTTTCAGTTGATTTTTCATTTTTCTTTCAACTTTTCTTTATTTATTATGAAAATTTAATTTTTCAGTTGATTTTTCATTTTTCTTTCAACTTTTCTTTATTTATTATGAAAATTAAATTTTTCAGTTGATTTTTCATTTTTGGGACTTAGAAAAATTTTCGATTTTTTTTCTCATATAATCTGACCTTCTATGGAATTGTTCATTTTTACACTTCTCATAATATACCTTTTAAACACACAAACAGCAAATGGCATTCTAGCGGGACTTAGAAAAATTTTCGAAATTTTCAAGAAAAAAAATTTTTGACATACACCTCAGTTTCATTGAGAAGTCTCTATTTCAAATGAATTCCACTTAAAAATCATATATATATTTTTTCCAATTGATTTTTTTATATTTCTGACTATTTCTGACTTTGAAAAAAATATCGAAATTTTTCTTTCAACTTTTCTTTATTTATTATGAAAATTTAATTTTTCAGTTGATTTTTCATTTTTCTTTCAACTTTTCTTTATTTATTATGAAAATTAAATTTTTCAGTTGATTCTTCATTTTTGGGACTTAGAAAAATTTTCGATTTTTTTTCTCATATAATCTGACCTTCTATGGAATTGTTCATTTTTACACTTCTCATAATATACCTTTTAAACACACAAACAGCAAATGGCATTCTAGCGGGACTATATTTTTTCCAATTGATTTTTTTATATTTCTGACTATTTCTGACTATTTCTGACTTTGAAAAAAATATCGAAATTTTTCTTTCAACTTTTCTTTATTTATTATGAAAATTTAATTTTTCAGTTGATTTTCCATTTTTCTTTCAACTTTTCTTTATTTATTATGAAAATTAAATTTTTCAGTTGATTTTTCATTTTTGGGACTTAGAAAAATTTTCGATTTTTTTTCTCATATAATCTGACCTTCTATGGAATTGTTCATTTTTACACTTCTCATAATATACCTTTTAAACACACAAACAGCAAATGGCATTCTAGCGGGACTATATTTTTTCCAATTGATTTTTTTATATTTCTGACTATTTCTGACTATTTCTGACTTTGAAAAAAATATCGAAATTTTTCTTTCAACTTTTCTTTATTTATTATGAAAATTTAATTTTTCAGTTGATTTTTCATTTTTCTTTCAACTTTTCTTTATTTATTATGAAAATTAAATTTTTCAGTTGATTTTTCATTTTTGGGACTTAGAAAAATTTTCGAAATTTTCAAGAAAAAAAATTTTTCACATACACCTCAGTTTCATTGAGAAGTTTCTATTTCAAATGCATTTCACTTAAAAATCAAAAAAATAGATTTTTTTATATTTCTGACTTTGAAAAAAATATCGAAATTTTTCTTTCAACTTTTCTTTATTTATTATGAAAATTTAATTTTTCAGTTGATTTTTCATTTTTCTTTCAACTTTTCTTTATTTATTATGAAAATTAAATTTTTCAGTTGATTTTTCATTTTTGGGACTTAGAAAAATTTTCGATTTTTTTTCTCATATAATCTGACCTTCTATGGAATTGTTCATTTTTACACTTCTCATAATATACCTTTTAAACACACAAACAGCAAATGGCATTCTAGCGGGACTATATTTTTTCCAATTGATTTTTTTATATTTCTGACTATTTCTGACTATTTCTGACTTTGAAAAAAATATCGAAATTTTTCTTTCAACTTTTCTTTATTTATTATGAAAATTTAATTTTTCAGTTGATTTTTCATTTTTCTTTCAACTTTTCTTTATTTATTATGAAAATTAAATTTTTCAGTTGATTTTTCATTTTTGGGACTTAGAAAAATTTTCGAAATTTTCAAGAAAAAAAATTTTTCACATACACCTCAGTTTCATTGAGAAGTTTCTATTTCAAATGCATTTCACTTAAAAATCAAAAAAATTGATTTTTTTATATTTCTGACTTTGAAAAAAATATCGAAATTTTTCTTTCAACTTTTCTTTATTTATTATGAAAATTTAATTTTTCAGTTGATTTTTCATTTTTCTTTCAACTTTTCTTTATTTATTATGAAAATTTAATTTTTCAGTTGATTTTTCATTTTTCTTTCAACTTTTCTTTATTTATTATGAAAATTAAATTTTTCAGTTGATTTTTCATTTTTGGGACTTAGAAAAATTTTCGATTTTTTTTCTCATATAATCTGACCTTCTATGGAATTGTTCATTTTTACACTTCTCATAATATACCTTTTAAACACACAAACAGCAAATGGCATTCTAGCGGGACTTAGAAAAATTTTCGAAATTTTCAAGAAAAAAAATTTTTGACATACACCTCAGTTTCATTGAGAAGTCTCTATTTCAAATGAATTCCACTTAAAAATCATATATATATTTTTTCCAATTGATTTTTTTATATTTCTGACTATTTCTGACTTTGAAAAAAATATCGAAATTTTTCTTTCAACTTTTCTTTATTTATTATGAAAATTTAATTTTTCAGTTGATTTTTCATTTTTCTTTCAACTTTTCTTTATTTATTATGAAAATTAAATTTTTCAGTTGATTCTTCATTTTTGGGACTTAGAAAAATTTTCGATTTTTTTTCTCATATAATCTGACCTTCTATGGAATTGTTCATTTTTACACTTCTCATAATATACCTTTTAAACACACAAACAGCAAATGGCATTCTAGCGGGACTATATTTTTTCCAATTGATTTTTTTATATTTCTGACTATTTCTGACTATTTCTGACTTTGAAAAAAATATCGAAATTTTTCTTTCAACTTTTCTTTATTTATTATGAAAATTTAATTTTTCAGTTGATTTTTCATTTTTCTTTCAACTTTTCTTTATTTATTATGAAAATTAAATTTTTCAGTTGATTTTTCATTTTTGGGACTTAGAAAAATTTTCGAAATTTTCAAGAAAAAAAATTTTTCACATACACCTCAGTTTCATTGAGAAGTTTCTATTTCAAATGCATTTCACTTAAAAATCAAAAAAATTGATTTTTTTATATTTCTGACTTTGAAAAAAATATCGAAATTTTTCTTTCAACTTTTCTTTATTTATTATGAAAATTTAATTTTTCAGTTGATTTTTCATTTTTCTTTCAACTTTTCTTTATTTATTATGAAAATTAAATTTTTCAGTTGATTTTTCATTTTTGGGACTTAGAAAAATTTTCGAAATTTTCAAGAAAAAAAATTTTTCACATACACCTCAGTTTCATTGAGAAGTTTCTATTTCAAATGCATTTCACTTAAAAATCAAAAAAATTGATTTTTTTATATTTCTGACTTTGAAAAAAATATCGAAATTTTTCTTTCAACTTTTCTTTATTTATTATGAAAATTTAATTTTTCAGTTGATTTTTCATTTTTCTTTCAACTTTTCTTTATTTATTATGAAAATTTAATTTTTCAGTTGATTTTTCATTTTTCTTTCAACTTTTCTTTATTTATTATGAAAATTAAATTTTTCAGTTGATTTTTCATTTTTGGGACTTAGAAAAATTTTCGATTTTTTTTCTCATATAATCTGACCGTCTATGGAATTGTTCATTTTTACACTTCTCATAATATACCTTTTAAACACACAAACAGCAAATGGCATTCTAGCGGGACTATATTTTTTCCAATTGATTTTTTTATATTTCTGACTATTTCTGACTATTTCTGACTTTGAAAAAAATATCGAAATTTTTCTTTCAACTTTTCTTTATTTATTATGAAAATTTAATTTTTCAGTTGATTTTTCATTTTTCTTTCAACTTTTCTTTATTTATTATGAAAATTAAATTTTTCAGTTGATTTTTCATTTTTGGGACTTAGAAAAATTTTCGAAATTTTCAAGAAAAAAAATTTTTCACATACACCTCAGTTTCATTGAGAAGTTTCTATTTCAAATGCATTTCACTTAAAAATCAAAAAAATTGATTTTTTTATATTTCTGACTTTGAAAAAAATATCGAAATTTTTCTTTCAACTTTTCTTTATTTATTATGAAAATTTAATTTTTCAGTTGATTTTTCACTTTTCTTTCAACTTTTCTTTATTTATTATGAAAATTTAATTTTTCAGTTGATTTTTCATTTTTCTTTCAACTTTTCTTTATTTATTATGAAAATTAAATTTTTCAGTTGATTTTTCATTTTTGGGACTTAGAAAAATTTTCGATTTTTTTTCTCATATAATCTGACCTTCTATGGAATTGTTCATTTTTACACTTCTCATAATATACCTTTTAAACACACAAACAGCAAATGGCATTCTAGCGGGACTATATTTTTTCCAATTGATTTTTTTATATTTCTGACTATTTCTGACTATTTCTGACTTTGAAAAAAATATCGAAATTTTTCTTTCAACTTTTCTTTATTTATTATGAAAATTTAATTTTTCAGTTGATTTTTCATTTTTCTTTCAACTTTTCTTTATTTATTATGAAAATTAAATTTTTCAGTTGATTTTTCATTTTTGGGACTTAGAAAAATTTTCGAAATTTTCAAGAAAAAAAATTTTTCACATACACCTCAGTTTCATTGAGAAGTTTCTATTTCAAATGCATTTCACTTAAAAATCAAAAAAATTGATTTTTTTATATTTCTGACTTTGAAAAAAATATCGAAATTTTTCTTTCAACTTTTCTTTATTTATTATGAAAATTTAATTTTTCAGTTGATTTTTCATTTTTCTTTCAACTTTTCTTTATTTATTATGAAAATTAAATTTTTCAGTTGATTTTTCATTTTTGGGACTTAGAAAAATTTTCGAAATTTTCAAGAAAAAAAATTTTTCACATACACCTCAGTTTCATTGAGAAGTTTCTATTTCAAATGCATTTCACTTAAAAATCAAAAAAATTGATTTTTTTATATTTCTGACTTTGAAAAAAATATCGAAATTTTTCTTTCAACTTTTCTTTATTTATTATGAAAATTTAATTTTTCAGTTGATTTTTCATTTTTCTTTCAACTTTTCTTTATTTATTATGAAAATTTAATTTTTCAGTTGATTTTTCATTTTTCTTTCAACTTTTCTTTATTTATTATGAAAATTAAATTTTTCAGTTGATTTTTCATTTTTGGGACTTAGAAAAATTTTCGATTTTTTTTCTCATATAATCTGACCGTCTATGGAATTGTTCATTTTTACACTTCTCATAATATACCTTTTAAACACACAAACAGCAAATGGCATTCTAGCGGGACTATATTTTTTCCAATTGATTTTTTTATATTTCTGACTATTTCTGACTATTTCTGACTTTGAAAAAAATATCGAAATTTTTCTTTCAACTTTTCTTTATTTATTATGAAAATTTAATTTTTCAGTTGATTTTTCATTTTTCTTTCAACTTTTCTTTATTTATTATGAAAATTAAATTTTTCAGTTGATTTTTCATTTTTGGGACTTAGAAAAATTTTCGAAATTTTCAAGAAAAAAAATTTTTCACATACACCTCAGTTTCATTGAGAAGTTTCTATTTCAAATGCATTTCACTTAAAAATCAAAAAAATTGATTTTTTTATATTTCTGACTTTGAAAAAAATATCGAAATTTTTCTTTCAACTTTTCTTTATTTATTATGAAAATTTAATTTTTCAGTTGATTTTTCACTTTTCTTTCAACTTTTCTTTATTTATTATGAAAATTTAATTTTTCAGTTGATTTTTCATTTTTCTTTCAACTTTTCTTTATTTATTATGAAAATTAAATTTTTCAGTTGATTTTTCATTTTTGGGACTTAGAAAAATTTTCGATTTTTTTTCTCATATAATCTGACCTTCTATGGAATTGTTCATTTTTACACTTCTCATAATATACCTTTTAAACACACAAACAGCAAATGGCATTCTAGCGGGACTATATTTTTTCCAATTGATTTTTTTATATTTCTGACTATTTCTGACTATTTCTGACTTTGAAAAAAATATCGAAATTTTTCTTTCAACTTTTCTTTATTTATTATGAAAATTTAATTTTTCAGTTGATTTTTCATTTTTCTTTCAACTTTTCTTTATTTATTATGAAAATTAAATTTTTCAGTTGATTTTTCATTTTTGGGACTTAGAAAAATTTTCGAAATTTTCAAGAAAAAAAATTTTTCACATACACCTCAGTTTCATTGAGAAGTTTCTATTTCAAATGCATTTCACTTAAAAATCAAAAAAATTGATTTTTTTATATTTCTGACTTTGAAAAAAATATCGAAATTTTTCTTTCAACTTTTCTTTATTTATTATGAAAATTTAATTTTTCAGTTGATTTTTCATTTTTCTTTCAACTTTTCTTTATTTATTATGAAAATTAAATTTTTCAGTTGATTTTTCATTTTTGGGACTTAGAAAAATTTTCGAAATTTTCAAGAAAAAAAATTTTTCACATACACCTCAGTTTCATTGAGAAGTTTCTATTTCAAATGCATTTCACTTAAAAATCAAAAAAATTGATTTTTTTATATTTCTGACTTTGAAAAAAATATCGAAATTTTTCTTTCAACTTTTCTTTATTTATTATGAAAATTTAATTTTTCAGTTGATTTTTCATTTTTCTTTCAACTTTTCTTTATTTATTATGAAAATTAAATTTTTCAGTTGATTTTTCATTTTTGGGACTTAGAAAAATTTTCGAAATTTTCAAGAAAAAAAATTTTTCACATACACCTCAGTTTCATTGAGAAGTTTCTATTTCAAATGCATTTCACTTAAAAATCAAAAAAATTGATTTTTTTATATTTCTGACTTTGAAAAAAATATCGAAATTTTTCTTTCAACTTTTCTTTATTTATTATGAAAATTTAATTTTTCAGTTGATTTTTCATTTTTCTTTCAACTTTTCTTTATTTATTATGAAAATTTAATTTTTCAGTTGATTTTTCATTTTTCTTTCAACTTTTCTTTATTTATTATGAAAATTAAATTTTTCAGTTGATTTTTCATTTTTGGGACTTAGAAAAATTTTCGATTTTTTTTCTCATATAATCTGACCTTCTATGGAATTGTTCATTTTTACACTTCTCATAATATACCTTTTAAACACACAAACAGCAAATGGCATTCTAGCGGGACTATATTTTTTCCAATTGATTTTTTTATATTTCTGACTATTTCTGACTATTTCTGACTTTGAAAAAAATATCGAAATTTTTCTTTCAACTTTTCTTTATTTATTATGAAAATTTAATTTTTCAGTTGATTTTTCATTTTTCTTTCAACTTTTCTTTATTTATTATGAAAATTAAATTTTTCAGTTGATTTTTCATTTTTGGGACTTAGAAAAATTTTCGATTTTTTTTCTCATATAATCTGACCTTCTATGGAATTGTTCATTTTTACACTTCTCATAATATACCTTTTAAACACACAAACAGCAAATGGCATTCTAGCGGGACTTAGAAAAATTTTCGAAATTTTCAAGAAAAAAAATTTTTGACATACACCTCAGTTTCATTGAGAAGTCTCTATTTCAAATGAATTCCACTTAAAAATCATATATATATTTTTTCCAATTGATTTTTTTATATTTCTGACTATTTCTGACTTTGAAAAAAATATCGAAATTTTTCTTTCAACTTTTCTTTATTTATTATGAAAATTTAATTTTTCAGTTGATTTTTCATTTTTCTTTCAACTTTTCTTTATTTATTATGAAAATTAAATTTTTCAGTTGATTTTTCATTTTTGGGACTTAGAAAAATTTTCGATTTTTTTTCTCATATAATCTGACCTTCTATGGAATTGTTCATTTTTACACTTCTCATAATATACCTTTTAAACACACAAACAGCAAATGGCATTCTAGCGGGACTATATTTTTTCCAATTGATTTTTTTATATTTCTGACTATTTCTGACTATTTCTGACTTTGAAAAAAATATCGAAATTTTTCTTTCAACTTTTCTTTATTTATTATGAAAATTTAATTTTTCAGTTGATTTTTCATTTTTCTTTCAACTTTTCTTTATTTATTATGAAAATTAAATTTTTCAGTTGATTTTTCATTTTTGGGACTTAGAAAAATTTTCGAAATTTTCAAGAAAAAAAATTTTTCACATACACCTCAGTTTCATTGAGAAGTTTCTATTTCAAATGCATTTCACTTAAAAATCAAAAAAATTGATTTTTTTATATTTCTGACTTTGAAAAAAATATCGAAATTTTTCTTTCAACTTTTCTTTATTTATTATGAAAATTTAATTTTTCAGTTGATTTTTCATTTTTCTTTCAACTTTTCTTTATTTATTATGAAAATTTAATTTTTCAGTTGATTTTTCATTTTTCTTTCAACTTTTCTTTATTTATTATGAAAATTAAATTTTTCAGTTGATTTTTCATTTTTGGGACTTAGAAAAATTTTCGATTTTTTTTCTCATATAATCTGACCTTCTATGGAATTGTTCATTTTTACACTTCTCATAATATACCTTTTAAACACACAAACAGCAAATGGCATTCTAGCGGGACTTAGAAAAATTTTCGAAATTTTCAAGAAAAAAAATTTTTGACATACACCTCAGTTTCATTGAGAAGACTCTATTTCAAATGAATTCCACTTAAAAATCATATATATATTTTTTCCAATTGATTTTTTTATATTTCTGACTATTTCTGACTTTGAAAAAAATATCGAAATTTTTCTTTCAACTTTTCTTTATTTATTATGAAAATTTAATTTTTCAGTTGATTTTTCATTTTTCTTTCAACTTTTCTTTATTTATTATGAAAATTAAATTTTTCAGTTGATTCTTCATTTTTGGGACTTAGAAAAATTTTCGATTTTTTTTCTCATATAATCTGACCTTCTATGGAATTGTTCATTTTTACACTTCTCATAATATACCTTTTAAACACACAAACAGCAAATGGCATTCTAGCGGGACTATATTTTTTCCAATTGATTTTTTTATATTTCTGACTATTTCTGACTATTTCTGACTTTGAAAAAAATATCGAAATTTTTCTTTCAACTTTTCTTTATTTATTATGAAAATTTAATTTTTCAGTTGATTTTTCATTTTTCTTTCAACTTTTCTTTATTTATTATGAAAATTAAATTTTTCAGTTGATTCTTCATTTTTGGGACTTAGAAAAATTTTCGATTTTTTTTCTCATATAATCTGACCTTCTATGGAATTGTTCATTTTTACACTTCTCATAATATACCTTTTAAACACACAAACAGCAAATGGCATTCTAGCGGGACTTAGAAAAATTTTCGAAATTTTCAAGAAAAAAAATTTTTGACATACACCTCAGTTTCATTGAGAAGTCTCTATTTCAAATGAATTCCACTTAAAAATCATATATATATTTTTTCCAATTGATTTTTTTATATTTCTGACTATTTCTGACTTTGAAAAAAATATCGAAATTTTTCTTTCAACTTTTCTTTATTTATTATGAAAATTTAATTTTTCAGTTGATTTTTCATTTTTCTTTCAACTTTTCTTTATTTATTATGAAAATTAAATTTTTCAGTTGATTTTTCATTTTTGGGACTTAGAAAAATTTTCGATTTTTTTTCTCATATAATCTGACCTTCTATGGAATTGTTCATTTTTACACTTCTCATAATATACCTTTTAAACACACAAACAGCAAATGGCATTCTAGCGGGACTATATTTTTTCCAATTGATTTTTTTATATTTCTGACTATTTCTGACTATTTCTGACTTTGAAAAAAATATCGAAATTTTTCTTTCAACTTTTCTTTATTTATTATGAAAATTTAATTTTTCAGTTGATTTTTCATTTTTCTTTCAACTTTTCTTTATTTATTATGAAAATTTAATTTTTCAGTTGATTTTTCATTTTTCTTTCAACTTTTCTTTATTTATTATGAAAATTAAATTTTTCAGTTGATTTTTCATTTTTGGGACTTAGAAAAATTTTCGATTTTTTTTCTCATATAATCTGACCTTCTATGGAATTGTTCATTTTTACACTTCTCATAATATACCTTTTAAACACACAAACAGCAAATGGCATTCTAGCGGGACTTAGAAAAATTTTCGAAATTTTCAAGAAAAAAAATTTTTGACATACACCTCAGTTTCATTGAGAAGTCTCTATTTCAAATGAATTCCACTTAAAAATCATATATATATTTTTTCCAATTGATTTTTTTATATTTCTGACTATTTCTGACTTTGAAAAAAATATCGAAATTTTTCTTTCAACTTTTCTTTATTTATTATGAAAATTTAATTTTTCAGTTGATTTTTCATTTTTCTTTCAACTTTTCTTTATTTATTATGAAAATTAAATTTTTCAGTTGATTCTTCATTTTTGGGACTTAGAAAAATTTTCGATTTTTTTTCTCATATAATCTGACCTTCTATGGAATTGTTCATTTTTACACTTCTCATAATATACCTTTTAAACACACAAACAGCAAATGGCATTCTAGCGGGACTATATTTTTTCCAATTGATTTTTTTATATTTCTGACTATTTCTGACTATTTCTGACTTTGAAAAAAATATCGAAATTTTTCTTTCAACTTTTCTTTATTTATTATGAAAATTTAATTTTTCAGTTGATTTTTCATTTTTCTTTCAACTTTTCTTTATTTATTATGAAAATTAAATTTTTCAGTTGATTTTTCATTTTTGGGACTTAGAAAAATTTTCGATTTTTTTTCTCATATAATCTGACCTTCTATGGAATTGTTCATTTTTACGCTTCTCATAATATACCTTTTAAACACACAAACAGCAAATGGCATTCTAGCGGGACTATATTTTTTCCAATTGATTTTTTTATATTTCTGACTATTTCTGACTATTTCTGACTTTGAAAAAAATATCGAAATTTTTCTTTCAACTTTTCTTTATTTATTATGAAAATTTAATTTTTCAGTTGATTTTTCATTTTTCTTTCAACTTTTCTTTATTTATTATGAAAATTTAATTTTTCAGTTGATTTTTCATTTTTGGGACTTAGAAAAATTTTCGAAATTTTCAAGAAAAAAAATTTTTCACATACACCTCAGTTTCATTGAGAAGTTTCTATTTCAAATGCATTTCACTTAAAAATCAAAAAAATTGATTTTTTTATATTTCTGACTTTGAAAAAAATATCGAAATTTTTCTTTCAACTTTTCTTTATTTATTATGAAAATTTAATTTTTCAGTTGATTTTTCATTTTTCTTTCAACTTTTCTTTATTTATTATGAAAATTTAATTTTTCAGTTGATTTTTAATTTTTCTTTCAACTTTTCTTTATTTATTATGAAAATTAAATTTTTCAGTTGATTTTTCATTTTTGGGACTTAGAAAAATTTTCGATTTTTTTTCTCATATAATCTGACCTTCTATGGAATTGTTCATTTTTACACTTCTCATAATATACCTTTTAAACACACAAACAGCAAATGGCATTCTAGCGGGACTTAGAAAAATTTTCGAAATTTTCAAGAAAAAAAATTTTTGACATACACCTCAGTTTCATTGAGAAGTCTCTATTTCAAATGAATTCCACTTAAAAATCATATATATATTTTTTCCAATTGATTTTTTTATATTTCTGACTATTTCTGACTTTGAAAAAAATATCGAAATTTTTCTTTCAACTTTTCTTTATTTATTATGAAAATTTAATTTTTCAGTTGATTTTTCATTTTTCTTTCAACTTTTCTTTATTTATTATGAAAATTAAATTTTTCAGTTGATTTTTCATTTTTGGGACTTAGAAAAATTTTCGAAATTTTCAAGAAAAAAAATTTTTCACATACACCTCAGTTTCATTGAGAAGTTTCTATTTCAAATGCATTTCACTTAAAAATCAAAAAAATTGATTTTTTTATATTTCTGACTTTGAAAAAAATATCGAAATTTTTCTTTCAACTTTTCTTTATTTATTATGAAAATTAAATTTTTCAGTTGATTTTTCATTTTTGGGACTTAGAAAAATTTTCGATTTTTTTTCTCATATAATCTGACCTTCTATGGAATTGTTCATTTTTACACTTCTCATAATATACCTTTTAAACACACAAACAGCAAATGGCATTCTAGCGGGACTTAGAAAAATTTTCGAAATTTTCAAGAAAAAAAATTTTTGACATACACCTCAGTTTCATTGAGAAGTCTCTATTTCAAATGAATTCCACTTAAAAATCATATATATATTTTTTCCAATTGATTTTTTTATATTTCTGACTATTTCTGACTTTGAAAAAAATATCGAAATTTTTCTTTCAACTTTTCTTTATTTATTATGAAAATTTAATTTTTCAGTTGATTTTTCATTTTTCTTTCAACTTTTCTTTATTTATTATGAAAATTAAATTTTTCAGTTGATTTTTCATTTTTGGGACTTAGAAAAATTTTCGAAATTTTCAAGAAAAAAAATTTTTCACATACACCTCAGTTTCATTGAGAAGTTTCTATTTCAAATGCATTTCACTTAAAAATCAAAAAAATTGATTTTTTTATATTTCTGACTTTGAAAAAAATATCGAAATTTTTCTTTCAACTTTTCTTTATTTATTATGAAAATTAAATTTTTCAGTTGATTTTTCATTTTTGGGACTTAGAAAAATTTTCGATTTTTTTTCTCATATAATCTGACCTTCTATGGAATTGTTCATTTTTACACTTCTCATAATATACCTTTTAAACACACAAACAGCAAATGGCATTCTAGCGGGACTTAGAAAAATTTTCGAAATTTTCAAGAAAAAAAATTTTTGACATACACCTCAGTTTCATTGAGAAGTCTCTATTTCAAATGAATTCCACTTAAAAATCATATATATATTTTTTCCAATTGATTTTTTTATATTTCTGACTATTTCTGACTTTGAAAAAAATATCGAAATTTTTCTTTCAACTTTTCTTTATTTATTATGAAAATTTAATTTTTCAGTTGATTTTTCATTTTTCTTTCAACTTTTCTTTATTTATTATGAAAATTTAATTTTTCAGTTGATTTTTCATTTTTGGGACTTAGAAAAATTTTCGATTTTTTTTCTCATATAATCTGACCTTCTATGGAATTGTTCATTTTTACACTTCTCATAATATACCTTTTAAACACACAAACAGCAAATGGCATTCTAGCGGGACTTAGAAAAATTTTCGAAATTTTCAAGAAAAAAAATTTTTGACATACACCTCAGTTTCATTGAGAAGTCTCTATTTCAAATGAATTCCACTTAAAAATCATATATATATTTTTTCCAATTGATTTTTTTATATTTCTGACTATTTCTGACTTTGAAAAAAATATCGAAATTTTTCTTTCAACTTTTCTTTATTTATTATGAAAATTTAATTTTTCAGTTGATTTTTCATTTTTCTTTCAACTTTTCTTTATTTATTATGAAAATTAAATTTTTCAGTTGATTTTTCATTTTTGGGACTTAGAAAAATTTTCGAAATTTTCAAGAAAAAAAATTTTTCACATACACCTCAGTTTCATTGAGAAGTTTCTATTTCAAATGCATTTCACTTAAAAATCAAAAAAATTGATTTTTTTATATTTCTGACTTTGAAAAAAATATCGAAATTTTTCTTTCAACTTTTCTTTATTTATTATGAAAATTTAATTTTTCAGTTGATTTTTCATTTTTCTTTCAACTTTTCTTTATTTATTATGAAAATTTAATTTTTCAGTTGATTTTTCATTTTTCTTTCAACTTTTCTTTATTTATTATGAAAATTAAATTTTTCAGTTGATTTTTCATTTTTGGGACTTAGAAAAATTTTCGATTTTTTTTCTCATATAATCTGACCTTCTATGGAATTGTTCATTTTTACACTTCTCATAATATACCTTTTAAACACACAAACAGCAAATGGCATTCTAGCGGGACTTAGAAAAATTTTCGAAATTTTCAAGAAAAAAAATTTTTGACATACACCTCAGTTTCATTGAGAAGTCTCTATTTCAAATGAATTCCACTTAAAAATCATATATATATTTTTTCCAATTGATTTTTTTATATTTCTGACTATTTCTGACTTTGAAAAAAATATCGAAATTTTTCTTTCAACTTTTCTTTATTTATTATGAAAATTTAATTTTTCAGTTGATTTTTCATTTTTCTTTCAACTTTTCTTTATTTATTATGAAAATTTAATTTTTCAGTTGATTTTTCATTTTTGGGACTTAGAAAAATTTTCGATTTTTTTTCTCATATAATCTGACCTTCTATGGAATTGTTCATTTTTACACTTCTCATAATATACCTTTTAAACACACAAACAGCAAATGGCATTCTAGCGGGACTTAGAAAAATTTTCGAAATTTTCAAGAAAAAAAATTTTTGACATACACCTCAGTTTCATTGAGAAGTCTCTATTTCAAATGAATTCCACTTAAAAATCATATATATATTTTTTCCAATTGATTTTTTTATATTTCTGACTATTTCTGACTTTGAAAAAAATATCGAAATTTTTCTTTCAACTTTTCTTTATTTATTATGAAAATTTAATTTTTCAGTTGATTTTTCATTTTTCTTTCAACTTTTCTTTATTTATTATGAAAATTAAATTTTTCAGTTGATTCTTCATTTTTGGGACTTAGAAAAATTTTCGATTTTTTTTCTCATATAATCTGACCTTCTATGGAATTGTTCATTTTTACACTTCTCATAATATACCTTTTAAACACACAAACAGCAAATGGCATTCTAGCGGGACTATATTTTTTCCAATTGATTTTTTTATATTTCTGACTATTTCTGACTATTTCTGACTTTGAAAAAAATATCGAAATTTTTCTTTCAACTTTTCTTTATTTATTATGAAAATTTAATTTTTCAGTTGATTTTTCATTTTTCTTTCAACTTTTCTTTATTTATTATGAAAATTAAATTTTTCAGTTGATTTTTCATTTTTGGGACTTAGAAAAATTTTCGAAATTTTCAAGAAAAAAAATTTTTCACATACACCTCAGTTTCATTGAGAAGTTTCTATTTCAAATGCATTTCACTTAAAAATCAAAAAAATTGATTTTTTTATATTTCTGACTTTGAAAAAAATATCGAAATTTTTCTTTCAACTTTTCTTTATTTATTATGAAAATTTAATTTTTCAGTTGATTTTTCATTTTTCTTTCAACTTTTCTTTATTTATTATGAAAATTAAATTTTTCAGTTGATTTTTCATTTTTGGGACTTAGAAAAATTTTCGAAATTTTCAAGAAAAAAAATTTTTCACATACACCTCAGTTTCATTGAGAAGTTTCTATTTCAAATATATTTCACTTAAAAATCAAAAAAATTGATTTTTTTATATTTCTGACTTTGAAAAAAATATCGAAATTTTTCTTTCAACTTTTCTTTATTTATTATGAAAATTTAATTTTTCAGTTGATTTTTCATTTTTCTTTCAACTTTTCTTTATTTATTATGAAAATTTAATTTTTCAGTTGATTTTTCATTTTTCTTTCAACTTTTCTTTATTTATTATGAAAATTAAATTTTTCAGTTGATTTTTCATTTTTGGGACTTAGAAAAATTTTCGATTTTTTTTCTCATATAATCTGACCTTCTATGGAATTGTTCATTTTTACACTTCTCATAATATACCTTTTAAACACACAAACAGCAAATGGCATTCTAGCGGGACTTAGAAAAATTTTCGAAATTTTCAAGAAAAAAAATTTTTGACATACACCTCAGTTTCATTGAGAAGTCTCTATTTCAAATGAATTCCACTTAAAAATCATATATATATTTTTTCCAATTGATTTTTTTATATTTCTGACTATTTCTGACTTTGAAAAAAATATCGAAATTTTTCTTTCAACTTTTCTTTATTTATTATGAAAATTTAATTTTTCAGTTGATTTTTCATTTTTCTTTCAACTTTTCTTTATTTATTATGAAAATTTAATTTTTCAGTTGATTTTTCATTTTTGGGACTTAGAAAAATTTTCGAAATTTTCAAGAAAAAAAATTTTTCACATACACCTCAGTTTCACTGAGAAGTTTCTATTTCAAATGCATTTCACTTAAAAATCAAAAAAATTGATTTTTTTATATTTCTGACTTTGAAAAAAATATCGAAATTTTTCTTTCAACTTTTCTTTATTTATTATGAAAATTTAATTTTTCAGTTGATTTTTCATTTTTCTTTCAACTTTTCTTTATTTATTATGAAAATTAAATTTTTCAGTTGATTCTTCATTTTTGGGACTTAGAAAAATTTTCGATTTTTTTTCTCATATAATCTGACCTTCTATGGAATTGTTCATTTTTACACTTCTCATAATATACCTTTTAAACACACAAACAGCAAATGGCATTCTAGCGGGACTATATTTTTTCCAATTAATTTTTTTATATTTCTGACTATTTCTGACTATTTCTGACTTTGAAAAAAATATCGAAATTTTTCTTTCAACTTTTCTTTATTTATTATGAAAATTTAATTTTTCAGTTGATTTTTCATTTTTCTTTCAACTTTTCTTTATTTATTATGAAAATTAAATTTTTCAGTTGATTTTTCATTTTTGGGACTTAGAAAAATTTTCGAAATTTTCAAGAAAAAAAATTTTTCACATACACCTCAGTTTCATTGAGAAGTTTCTATTTCAAATATATTTCACTTAAAAATCAAAAAAATTGATTTTTTTATATTTCTGACTTTGAAAAAAATATCGAAATTTTTCTTTCAACTTTTCTTTATTTATTATGAAAATTTAATTTTTCAGTTGATTTTTCATTTTTCTTTCAACTTTTCTTTATTTATTATGAAAATTTAATTTTTCAGTTGATTTTTCATTTTTCTTTCAACTTTTCTTTATTTATTATGAAAATTAAATTTTTCAGTTGATTTTTCATTTTTGGGACTTAGAAAAATTTTCGATTTTTTTTCTCATATAATCTGACCTTCTATGGAATTGTTCATTTTTACACTTCTCATAATATACCTTTTAAACACACAAACAGCAAATGGCATTCTAGCGGGACTTAGAAAAATTTTCTAAATTTTCAAGAAAAAAAATTTTTGACATACACCTCAGTTTCATTGAGAAGTCTCTATTTCAAATGAATTCCACTTAAAAATCATATATATATTTTTTCCAATTGATTTTTTTATATTTCTGACTATTTCTGACTTTGAAAAAAATATCGAAATTTTTCTTTCAACTTTTCTTTATTTATTATGAAAATTTAATTTTTCAGTTGATTTTTCATTTTTCTTTCAACTTTTCTTTATTTATTATGAAAATTTAATTTTTCAGTTGATTTTTCATTTTTGGGACTTAGAAAAATTTTCGATTTTTTTTCTCATATAATCTGACCTTCTATGGAATTGTTCATTTTTACACTTCTCATAATATACCTTTTAAACACACAAACAGCAAATGGCATTCTAGCGGGACTATATTTTTTCCAATTGATTTTTTTATATTTCTGACTATTTCTGACTATTTCTGACTTTGAAAAAAATATCGAAATTTTTCTTTCAACTTTTCTTTATTTATTATGAAAATTTAATTTTTCAGTTGATTTTTCATTTTTCTTTCAACTTTTCTTTATTTATTATGAAAATTAAATTTTTCAGTTGATTTTTCATTTTTGGGACTTAGAAAAATTTTCGAAATTTTCAAGAAAAAAAATTTTTCACATACACCTCAGTTTCATTGAGAAGTTTCTATTTCAAATGCATTTCACTTAAAAATCAAAAAAATTGATTTTTTTATATTTCTGACTTTGAAAAAAATATCGAAATTTTTCTTTCAACTTTTCTTTATTTATTATGAAAATTTAATTTTTCAGTTGATTTTTCATTTTTCTTTCAACTTTTCTTTATTTATTATGAAAATTTAATTTTTCAGTTGATTTTTCATTTTTCTTTCAACTTTTCTTTATTTATTATGAAAATTAAATTTTTCAGTTGATTCTTCATTTTTGGGACTTAGAAAAATTTTCGATTTTTTTTCTCATATAATCTGACCTTCTATGGAATTGTTCATTTTTACACTTCTCATAATATACCTTTTAAACACACAAACAGCAAATGGCATTCTAGCGGGACTATATTTTTTCCAATTGATTTTTTTATATTTCTGACTATTTCTGACTATTTCTGACTTTGAAAAAAATATCGAAATTTTTCTTTCAACTTTTCTTTATTTATTATGAAAATTTAATTTTTCAGTTGATTTTTCATTTTTCTTTCAACTTTTCTTTATTTATTATGAAAATTAAATTTTTCAGTTGATTTTTCATTTTTGGGACTTAGAAAAATTTTCGAAATTTTCAAGAAAAAAAATTTTTCACATACACCTCAGTTTCATTGAGAAGTTTCTATTTCAAATGCATTTCACTTAAAAATCAAAAAAATTGATTTTTTTATATTTCTGACTTTGAAAAAAATATCGAAATTTTTCTTTCAACTTTTCTTTATTTATTATGAAAATTTAATTTTTCAGTTGATTTTTCATTTTTCTTTCAACTTTTCTTTATTTATTATGAAAATTTAATTTTTCAGTTGATTTTTCATTTTTCTTTCAACTTTTCTTTATTTATTATGAAAATTAAATTTTTCAGTTGATTTTTCATTTTTGGGACTTAGAAAAATTTTCGATTTTTTTTCTCATATAATCTGACCTTCTATGGAATTGTTCATTTTTACACTTCTCATAATATACCTTTTAAACACACAAACAGCAAATGGCATTCTAGCGGGACTTAGAAAAATTTTCGAAATTTTCAAGAAAAAAAATTTTTTACATACACCTCAGTTTCATTGAGAAGTCTCTATTTCAAATGAATTCCACTTAAAAATCATATATATATTTTTTCCAATTGATTTTTTTATATTTCTGACTATTTCTGACTTTGAAAAAAATATCGAAATTTTTCTTTCAACTTTTCTTTATTTATTATGAAAATTTAATTTTTCAGTTGATTTTTCATTTTTCTTTCAACTTTTCTTTATTTATTATGAAAATTTAATTTTTCAGTTGATTTTTCATTTTTGGGACTTAGAAAAATTTTCGAAATTTTCAAGAAAAAAAATTTTTCACATACACCTCAGTTTCACTGAGAAGTTTCTATTTCAAATGCATTTCACTTAAAAATCAAAAAAATTGATTTTTTTATATTTCTGACTTTGAAAAAAATATCGAAATTTTTCTTTCAACTTTTCTTTATTTATTATGAAAATTTAATTTTTCAGTTGATTTTTCATTTTTCTTTCAACTTTTCTTTATTTATTATGAAAATTAAATTTTTCAGTTGATTCTTCATTTTTGGGACTTAGAAAAATTTTCGATTTTTTTTCTCATATAATCTGACCTTCTATGGAATTGTTCATTTTTACACTTCTCATAATATACCTTTTAAACACACAAACAGCAAATGGCATTCTAGCGGGACTATATTTTTTCCAATTGATTTTTTTATATTTCTGACTATTTCTGACTATTTCTGACTTTGAAAAAAATATCGAAATTTTTCTTTCAACTTTTCTTTATTTATTATGAAAATTTAATTTTTCAGTTGATTTTTCATTTTTCTTTCAACTTTTCTTTATTTATTATGAAAATTAAATTTTTCAGTTGATTTTTCATTTTTGGGACTTAGAAAAATTTTCGAAATTTTCAAGAAAAAAAATTTTTCACATACACCTCAGTTTCATTGAGAAGTTTCTATTTCAAATGCATTTCACTTAAAAATCAAAAAAATTGATTTTTTTATATTTCTGACTTTGAAAAAAATATCGAAATTTTTCTTTCAACTTTTCTTTATTTATTATGAAAATTTAATTTTTCAGTTGATTTTTCATTTTTCTTTCAACTTTTCTTTATTTATTATGAAAATTTAATTTTTCAGTTGATTTTTCATTTTTGGGACTTAGAAAAATTTTCGAAATTTTCAAGAAAAAAAATTTTTCACATACACCTCAGTTTCATTGAGAAGTTTCTATTTCAAATACATTTCACTTAAAAATCAAAAAAATTGATTTTTTATATTTCTGACTTTGAAAAAAATATCGAAATTTTTCTTTCAACTTTTCTTTATTTATTATGAAAATTTAATTTTTCAGTTGATTTTTCATTTTTCTTTCAACTTTTCTTTATTTATTATGAAAATTTAATTTTTCAGTTGATTTTTCATTTTTCTTTCAACTTTTCTTTATTTATTATGAAAATTAAATTTTTCAGTTGATTTTTCATTTTTGGGACTTAGAAAAATTTTCGATTTTTTTTCTCATATAATCTGACCTTCTATGGAATTGTTCATTTTTACACTTCTCATAATATACCTTTTAAACACACAAACAGCAAATGGCATTCTAGCGGGACTTAGAAAAATTTTCGAAATTTTCAAGAAAAAAAATTTTTGACATACACCTCAGTTTCATTGAGAAGTCTCTATTTCAAATGAATTCCACTTAAAAATCATATATATATTTTTTCCAATTGATTTTTTTATATTTCTGACTATTTCTGACTTTGAAAAAAATATCGAAATTTTTCTTTCAACTTTTCTTTATTTATTATGAAAATTTAATTTTTCAGTTGATTTTTCATTTTTCTTTCAACTTTTCTTTATTTATTATGAAAATTTAATTTTTCAGTTGATTTTTCATTTTTGGGACTTAGAAAAATTTTCGATTTTTTTTCTCATATAATCTGACCTTCTATGGAATTGTTCATTTTTACACTTCTCATAATATACCTTTTAAACACACAAACAGCAAATGGCATTCTAGCGGGACTATATTTTTTCCAATTGATTTTTTTATATTTCTGACTATTTCTGACTATTTCTGACTTTGAAAAAAATATCGAAATTTTTCTTTCAACTTTTCTTTATTTATTATGAAAATTTAATTTTTCAGTTGATTTTTCATTTTTCTTTCAACTTTTCTTTATTTATTATGAAAATTAAATTTTTCAGTTGATTTTTCATTTTTGGGACTTAGAAAAATTTTCGAAATTTTCAAGAAAAAAAATTTTTCACATACACCTCAGTTTCATTGAGAAGTTTCTATTTCAAATGCATTTCACTTAAAAATCAAAAAAATTGATTTTTTTATATTTCTGACTTTGAAAAAAATATCGAAATTTTTCTTTCAACTTTTCTTTATTTATTATGAAAATTTAATTTTTCAGTTGATTTTTCATTTTTCTTTCAACTTTTCTTTATTTATTATGAAAATTTAATTTTTCAGTTGATTTTTCATTTTTCTTTCAACTTTTCTTTATTTATTATGAAAATTAAATTTTTCAGTTGATTCTTCATTTTTGGGACTTAGAAAAATTTTCGATTTTTTTTCTCATATAATCTGACCTTCTATGGAATTGTTCATTTTTACACTTCTCATAATATACCTTTTAAACACACAAACAGCAAATGGCATTCTAGCGGGACTATATTTTTTCCAATTGATTTTTTTATATTTCTGACTATTTCTGACTATTTCTGACTTTGAAAAAAATATCGAAATTTTTCTTTCAACTTTTCTTTATTTATTATGAAAATTTAATTTTTCAGTTGATTTTTCATTTTTCTTTCAACTTTTCTTTATTTATTATGAAAATTAAATTTTTCAGTTGATTTTTCATTTTTGGGACTTAGAAAAATTTTCGAAATTTTCAAGAAAAAAAATTTTTCACATACACCTCAGTTTCATTGAGAAGTTTCTATTTCAAATGCATTTCACTTAAAAATCAAAAAAATTGATTTTTTTATATTTCTGACTTTGAAAAAAATATCGAAATTTTTCTTTCAACTTTTCTTTATTTATTATGAAAATTTAATTTTTCAGTTGATTTTTCATTTTTCTTTCAACTTTTCTTTATTTATTATGAAAATTTAATTTTTCAGTTGATTTTTCATTTTTCTTTCAACTTTTCTTTATTTATTATGAAAATTAAATTTTTCAGTTGATTTTTCATTTTTGGGACTTAGAAAAATTTTCGATTTTTTTTCTCATATAATCTGACCTTCTATGGAATTGTTCATTTTTACACTTCTCATAATATACCTTTTAAACACACAAACAGCAAATGGCATTCTAGCGGGACTATATTTTTTCCAATTGATTTTTTTATATTTCTGACTATTTCTGACTATTTCTGACTTTGAAAAAAATATCGAAATTTTTCTTTCAACTTTTCTTTATTTATTATGAAAATTTAATTTTTCAGTTGATTTTTCATTTTTCTTTCAACTTTTCTTTATTTATTATGAAAATTTAATTTTTCAGTTGATTTTTCATTTTTGGGACTTAGAAAAATTTTCGATTTTTTTTCTCATATAATCTGACCTTCTATGGAATTGTTCATTTTTACACTTCTCATAATATACCTTTTAAACACACAAACAGCAAATGGCATTCTAGCGGGACTATATTTTTTCCAATTGATTTTTTTATATTTCTGACTATTTCTGACTATTTCTGACTTTGAAAAAAATATCGAAATTTTTCTTTCAACTTTTCTTTATTTATTATGAAAATTTAATTTTTCAGTTGATTTTTCATTTTTCTTTCAACTTTTCTTTATTTATTATGAAAATTAAATTTTTCAGTTGATTTTTCATTTTTGGGACTTAGAAAAATTTTCGAAATTTTCAAGAAAAAAAATTTTTCACATACACCTCAGTTTCATTGAGAAGTTTCTATTTCAAATGCATTTCACTTAAAAATCAAAAAAATTGATTTTTTTATATTTCTGACTTTGAAAAAAATATCGAAATTTTTCTTTCAACTTTTCTTTATTTATTATGAAAATTTAATTTTTCAGTTGATTTTTCATTTTTCTTTCAACTTTTCTTTATTTATTATGAAAATTTAATTTTTCAGTTGATTTTTCATTTTTCTTTCAACTTTTCTTTATTTATTATGAAAATTAAATTTTTCAGTTGATTCTTCATTTTTGGGACTTAGAAAAATTTTCGATTTTTTTTCTCATATAATCTGACCTTCTATGGAATTGTTCATTTTTACACTTCTCATAATATACCTTTTAAACACACAAACAGCAAATGGCATTCTAGCGGGACTATATTTTTTCCAATTGATTTTTTTATATTTCTGACTATTTCTGACTATTTCTGACTTTGAAAAAAATATCGAAATTTTTCTTTCAACTTTTCTTTATTTATTATGAAAATTTAATTTTTCAGTTGATTTTTCATTTTTCTTTCAACTTTTCTTTATTTATTATGAAAATTAAATTTTTCAGTTGATTTTTCATTTTTGGGACTTAGAAAAATTTTCGAAATTTTCAAGAAAAAAAATTTTTCACATACACCTCAGTTTCATTGAGAAGTTTCTATTTCAAATGCATTTCACTTAAAAATCAAAAAAATTGATTTTTTTATATTTCTGACTTTGAAAAAAATATCGAAATTTTTCTTTCAACTTTTCTTTATTTATTATGAAAATTTAATTTTTCAGTTGATTTTTCATTTTTCTTTCAACTTTTCTTTATTTATTATGAAAATTTAATTTTTCAGTTGATTTTTCATTTTTCTTTCAACTTTTCTTTATTTATTATGAAAATTAAATTTTTCAGTTGATTTTTCATTTTTGGGACTTAGAAAAATTTTCGATTTTTTTTCTCATATAATCTGACCTTCTATGGAATTGTTCATTTTTACACTTCTCATAATATACCTTTTAAACACACAAACAGCAAATGGCATTCTAGCGGGACTATATTTTTTCCAATTGATTTTTTTATATTTCTGACTATTTCTGACTATTTCTGACTTTGAAAAAAATATCGAAATTTTTCTTTCAACTTTTCTTTATTTATTATGAAAATTTAATTTTTCAGTTGATTTTTCATTTTTCTTTCAACTTTTCTTTATTTATTATGAAAATTTAATTTTTCAGTTGATTTTTCATTTTTGGGACTTAGAAAAATTTTCGATTTTTTTTCTCATATAATCTGACCTTCTATGGAATTGTTCATTTTTACACTTCTCATAATATACCTTTTAAACACACAAACAGCAAATGGCATTCTAGCGGGACTATATTTTTTCCAATTGATTTTTTTATATTTCTGACTATTTCTGACTATTTCTGACTTTGAAAAAAATATCGAAATTTTTCTTTCAACTTTTCTTTATTTATTATGAAAATTTAATTTTTCAGTTGATTTTTCATTTTTCTTTCAACTTTTCTTTATTTATTATGAAAATTAAATTTTTCAGTTGATTTTTCATTTTTGGGACTTAGAAAAATTTTCGAAATTTTCAAGAAAAAAAATTTTTCACATACACCTCAGTTTCATTGCGAAGTTTCTATTTCAAATGCATTTCACTTAAAAATCAAAAAAATTGATTTTTTTATATTTCTGACTTTGAAAAAAATATCGAAATTTTTCTTTCAACTTTTCTTTATTTATTATGAAAATTTAATTTTTCAGTTGATTTTTCATTTTTCTTTCAACTTTTCTTTATTTATTATGAAAATTTAATTTTTCAGTTGATTTTTCATTTTTCTTTCAACTTTTCTTTATTTATTATGAAAATTAAATTTTTCAGTTGATTCTTCATTTTTGGGACTTAGAAAAATTTTCGATTTTTTTTCTCATATAATCTGACCTTCTATGGAATTGTTCATTTTTACACTTCTCATAATATACCTTTTAAACACACAAACAGCAAATGGCATTCTAGCGGGACTATATTTTTTCCAATTGATTTTTTTATATTTCTGACTATTTCTGACTATTTCTGACTTTGAAAAAAATATCGAAATTTTTCTTTCAACTTTTCTTTATTTATTATGAAAATTTAATTTTTCAGTTGATTTTTCATTTTTCTTTCAACTTTTCTTTATTTATTATGAAAATTAAATTTTTCAGTTGATTTTTCATTTTTGGGACTTAGAAAAATTTTCGAAATTTTCAAGAAAAAAAATTTTTCACATACACCTCAGTTTCATTGAGAAGTTTCTATTTCAAATGCATTTCACTTAAAACTCAAAAAAATTGATTTTTTATATTTCTGACTTTGAAAAAAATATCGAAATTTTTCTTTCAACTTTTCTTTATTTATTATGAAAATTTAATTTTTCAGTTGATTTTTCATTTTTCTTTCAACTTTTCTTTATTTATTATGAAAATTAAATTTTTCAGTTGATTTTTCATTTTTGGGACTTAGAAAAATTTTCGAAATTTTCAAGAAAAAAAATTTTTCACATACACCTCAGTTTCATTGAGAAGTTTCTATTTCAAATGCATTTCACTTAAAAATCAAAAAAATTGATTTTTTTATATTTCTGACTTTGAAAAAAATATCGAAATTTTTCTTTCAACTTTTCTTTATTTATTATGAAAATTTAATTTTTCAGTTGATTTTTCATTTTTCTTTCAACTTTTCTTTATTTATTATGAAAATTTAATTTTTCAGTTGATTTTTCATTTTTCTTTCAACTTTTCTTTATTTATTATGAAAATTAAATTTTTCAGTTGATTTTTCATTTTTGGGACTTAGAAAAATTTTCGATTTTTTTTCTCATATAATCTGACCTTCTATGGAATTGTTCATTTTTACACTTCTCATAATATACCTTTTAAACACACAAACAGCAAATGGCATTCTAGCGGGACTTAGAAAAATTTTCGAAATTTTCAAGAAAAAAAACTTTTGACATACACCTCAGTTTCATTGAGAAGTCTCTATTTCAAATGAATTCCACTTAAAAATCATATATATATTTTTTCCAATTGATTTTTTTATATTTCTGACTATTTCTGACTTTGAAAAAAATATCGAAATTTTTCTTTCAACTTTTCTTTATTTATTATGAAAATTTAATTTTTCAGTTGATTTTTCATTTTTCTTTCAACTTTTCTTTATTTATTATGAAAATTTAATTTTTCAGTTGATTTTTCATTTTTGGGACTTAGAAAAATTTTCGATTTTTTTTCTCATATAATCTGACCTTCTATGGAATTGTTCATTTTTACACTTCTCATAATATACCTTTTAAACACACAAACAGCAAATGGCATTCTAGCGGGACTATATTTTTTCCAATTGATTTTTTTATATTTCTGACTATTTCTGACTATTTCTGACTTTGAAAAAAATATCGAAATTTTTCTTTCAACTTTTCTTTATTTATTATGAAAATTTAATTTTTCAGTTGATTTTTCATTTTTCTTTCAACTTTTCTTTATTTATTATGAAAATTAAATTTTTCAGTTGATTTTTCATTTTTGGGACTTAGAAAAATTTTCGAAATTTTCAAGAAAAAAAATTTTTCACATACACCTCAGTTTCATTGAGAAGTTTCTATTTCAAATGCATTTCACTTAAAAATCAAAAAAATTGATTTTTTTATATTTCTGACTTTGAAAAAAATATCGAAATTTTTCTTTCAACTTTTCTTTATTTATTATGAAAATTTAATTTTTCAGTTGATTTTTCATTTTTCTTTCAACTTTTCTTTATTTATTATGAAAATTTAATTTTTCAGTTGATTTTTCATTTTTCTTTCAACTTTTCTTTATTTATTATGAAAATTAAATTTTTCAGTTGATTCTTCATTTTTGGGACTTAGAAAAATTTTCGATTTTTTTTCTCATATAATCTGACCTTCTATGGAATTGTTCATTTTTACACTTCTCATAATATACCTTTTAAACACACAAACAGCAAATGGCATTCTAGCGGGACTATATTTTTTCCAATTGATTTTTTTATATTTCTGACTATTTCTGACTATTTCTGACTTTGAAAAAAATATCGAAATTTTTCTTTCAACTTTTCTTTATTTATTATGAAAATTTAATTTTTCAGTTGATTTTTCATTTTTCTTTCAACTTTTCTTTATTTATTATGAAAATTAAATTTTTCAGTTGATTTTTCATTTTTGGGACTTAGAAAAATTTTCGAAATTTTCAAGAAAAAAAATTTTTCACATACACCTCAGTTTCATTGAGAAGTTTCTATTTCAAATGCATTTCACTTAAAAATCAAAAAAATTGATTTTTTTATATTTCTGACTTTGAAAAAAATATCGAAATTTTTCTTTCAACTTTTCTTTATTTATTATGAAAATTTAATTTTTCAGTTGATTTTTCATTTTTCTTTCAACTTTTCTTTATTTATTATGAAAATTTAATTTTTCAGTTGATTTTTCATTTTTCTTTCAACTTTTCTTTATTTATTATGAAAATTAAATTTTTCAGTTGATTTTTCATTTTTGGGACTTAGAAAAATTTTCGATTTTTTTTCTCATATAATCTGACCTTCTATGGAATTGTTCATTTTTACACTTCTCATAATATACCTTTTAAACACACAAACAGCAAATGGCATTCTAGCGGGACTATATTTTTTCCAATTGATTTTTTTATATTTCTGACTATTTCTGACTATTTCTGACTTTGAAAAAAATATCGAAATTTTTCTTTCAACTTTTCTTTATTTATTATGAAAATTTAATTTTTCAGTTGATTTTTCATTTTTCTTTCAACTTTTCTTTATTTATTATGAAAATTTAATTTTTCAGTTGATTTTTCATTTTTGGGACTTAGAAAAATTTTCGATTTTTTTTCTCATATAATCTGACCTTCTATGGAATTGTTCATTTTTACACTTCTCATAATATACCTTTTAAACACACAAACAGCAAATGGCATTCTAGCGGGACTATATTTTTTCCAATTGATTTTTTTATATTTCTGACTATTTCTGACTATTTCTGACTTTGAAAAAAATATCGAAATTTTTCTTTCAACTTTTCTTTATTTATTATGAAAATTTAATTTTTCAGTTGATTTTTCATTTTTCTTTCAACTTTTCTTTATTTATTATGAAAATTAAATTTTTCAGTTGATTTTTCATTTTTGGGACTTAGAAAAATTTTCGAAATTTTCAAGAAAAAAAATTTTTCACATACACCTCAGTTTCATTGAGAAGTTTCTATTTCAAATGCATTTCACTTAAAAATCAAAAAAATTGATTTTTTTATATTTCTGACTTTGAAAAAAATATCGAAATTTTTCTTTCAACTTTTCTTTATTTATTATGAAAATTTAATTTTTCAGTTGATTTTTCATTTTTCTTTCAACTTTTCTTTATTTATTATGAAAATTTAATTTTTCAGTTGATTTTTCATTTTTCTTTCAACTTTTCTTTATTTATTATGAAAATTAAATTTTTCAGTTGATTCTTCATTTTTGGGACTTAGAAAAATTTTCGATTTTTTTTCTCATATAATCTGACCTTCTATGGAATTGTTCATTTTTACACTTCTCATAATATACCTTTTAAACACACAAACAGCAAATGGCATTCTAGCGGGACTATATTTTTTCCAATTGATTTTTTTATATTTCTGACTATTTCTGACTATTTCTGACTTTGAAAAAAATATCGAAATTTTTCTTTCAACTTTTCTTTATTTATTATGAAAATTTAATTTTTCAGTTGATTTTTCATTTTTCTTTCAACTTTTCTTTATTTATTATGAAAATTAAATTTTTCAGTTGATTTTTCATTTTTGGGACTTAGAAAAATTTTCGAAATTTTCAAGAAAAAAAATTTTTCACATACACCTCAGTTTCATTGAGAAGTTTCTATTTCAAATGCATTTCACTTAAAAATCAAAAAAATTGATTTTTTTATATTTCTGACTTTGAAAAAAATATCGAAATTTTTCTTTCAACTTTTCTTTATTTATTATGAAAATTTAATTTTTCAGTTGATTTTTCATTTTTCTTTCAACTTTTCTTTATTTATTATGAAAATTTAATTTTTCAGTTGATTTTTCATTTTTCTTTCAACTTTTCTTTATTTATTATGAAAATTAAATTTTTCAGTTGATTTTTCATTTTTGGGACTTAGAAAAATTTTCGATTTTTTTTCTCATATAATCTGACCTTCTATGGAATTGTTCATTTTTACACTTCTCATAATATACCTTTTAAACACACAAACAGCAAATGGCATTCTAGCGGGACTATATTTTTTCCAATTGATTTTTTTATATTTCTGACTATTTCTGACTATTTCTGACTTTGAAAAAAATATCGAAATTTTTCTTTCAACTTTTCTTTATTTATTATGAAAATTTAATTTTTCAGTTGATTTTTCATTTTTCTTTCAACTTTTCTTTATTTATTATGAAAATTTAATTTTTCAGTTGATTTTTCATTTTTGGGACTTAGAAAAATTTTCGATTTTTTTTCTCATATAATCTGACCTTCTATGGAATTGTTCATTTTTACACTTCTCATAATATACCTTTTAAACACACAAACAGCAAATGGCATTCTAGCGGGACTATATTTTTTCCAATTGATTTTTTTATATTTCTGACTATTTCTGACTATTTCTGACTTTGAAAAAAATATCGAAATTTTTCTTTCAACTTTTCTTTATTTATTATGAAAATTTAATTTTTCAGTTGATTTTTCATTTTTCTTTCAACTTTTCTTTATTTATTATGAAAATTAAATTTTTCAGTTGATTTTTCATTTTTGGGACTTAGAAAAATTTTCGAAATTTTCAAGAAAAAAAATTTTTCACATACACCTCAGTTTCATTGCGAAGTTTCTATTTCAAATGCATTTCACTTAAAAATCAAAAAAATTGATTTTTTTATATTTCTGACTTTGAAAAAAATATCGAAATTTTTCTTTCAACTTTTCTTTATTTATTATGAAAATTTAATTTTTCAGTTGATTTTTCATTTTTCTTTCAACTTTTCTTTATTTATTATGAAAATTTAATTTTTCAGTTGATTTTTCATTTTTCTTTCAACTTTTCTTTATTTATTATGAAAATTAAATTTTTCAGTTGATTCTTCATTTTTGGGACTTAGAAAAATTTTCGATTTTTTTTCTCATATAATCTGACCTTCTATGGAATTGTTCATTTTTACACTTCTCATAATATACCTTTTAAACACACAAACAGCAAATGGCATTCTAGCGGGACTATATTTTTTCCAATTGATTTTTTTATATTTCTGACTATTTCTGACTATTTCTGACTTTGAAAAAAATATCGAAATTTTTCTTTCAACTTTTCTTTATTTATTATGAAAATTTAATTTTTCAGTTGATTTTTCATTTTTCTTTCAACTTTTCTTTATTTATTATGAAAATTAAATTTTTCAGTTGATTTTTCATTTTTGGGACTTAGAAAAATTTTCGAAATTTTCAAGAAAAAAAATTTTTCACATACACCTCAGTTTCATTGAGAAGTTTCTATTTCAAATGCATTTCACTTAAAACTCAAAAAAATTGATTTTTTATATTTCTGACTTTGAAAAAAATATCGAAATTTTTCTTTCAACTTTTCTTTATTTATTATGAAAATTTAATTTTTCAGTTGATTTTTCATTTTTCTTTCAACTTTTCTTTATTTATTATGAAAATTAAATTTTTCAGTTGATTTTTCATTTTTGGGACTTAGAAAAATTTTCGAAATTTTCAAGAAAAAAAATTTTTCACATACACCTCAGTTTCATTGAGAAGTTTCTATTTCAAATGCATTTCACTTAAAAATCAAAAAAATTGATTTTTTTATATTTCTGACTTTGAAAAAAATATCGAAATTTTTCTTTCAACTTTTCTTTATTTATTATGAAAATTTAATTTTTCAGTTGATTTTTCATTTTTCTTTCAACTTTTCTTTATTTATTATGAAAATTTAATTTTTCAGTTGATTTTTCATTTTTCTTTCAACTTTTCTTTATTTATTATGAAAATTAAATTTTTCAGTTGATTTTTCATTTTTGGGACTTAGAAAAATTTTCGATTTTTTTTCTCATATAATCTGACCTTCTATGGAATTGTTCATTTTTACACTTCTCATAATATACCTTTTAAACACACAAACAGCAAATGGCATTCTAGCGGGACTTAGAAAAATTTTCGAAATTTTCAAGAAAAAAAACTTTTGACATACACCTCAGTTTCATTGAGAAGTCTCTATTTCAAATGAATTCCACTTAAAAATCATATATATATTTTTTCCAATTGATTTTTTTATATTTCTGACTATTTCTGACTTTGAAAAAAATATCGAAATTTTTCTTTCAACTTTTCTTTATTTATTATGAAAATTTAATTTTTCAGTTGATTTTTCATTTTTCTTTCAACTTTTCTTTATTTATTATGAAAATTTAATTTTTCAGTTGATTTTTCATTTTTGGGACTTAGAAAAATTTTCGATTTTTTTTCTCATATAATCTGACCTTCTATGGAATTGTTCATTTTTACACTTCTCATAATATACCTTTTAAACACACAAACAGCAAATGGCATTCTAGCGGGACTATATTTTTTCCAATTGATTTTTTTATATTTCTGACTATTTCTGACTATTTCTGACTTTGAAAAAAATATCGAAATTTTTCTTTCAACTTTTCTTTATTTATTATGAAAATTTAATTTTTCAGTTGATTTTTCATTTTTCTTTCAACTTTTCTTTATTTATTATGAAAATTAAATTTTTCAGTTGATTTTTCATTTTTGGGACTTAGAAAAATTTTCGAAATTTTCAAGAAAAAAAATTTTTCACATACACCTCAGTTTCATTGAGAAGTTTCTATTTCAAATGCATTTCACTTAAAAATCAAAAAAATTGATTTTTTTATATTTCTGACTTTGAAAAAAATATCGAAATTTTTCTTTCAACTTTTCTTTATTTATTATGAAAATTTAATTTTTCAGTTGATTTTTCATTTTTCTTTCAACTTTTCTTTATTTATTATGAAAATTTAATTTTTCAGTTGATTTTTCATTTTTCTTTCAACTTTTCTTTATTTATTATGAAAATTAAATTTTTCAGTTGATTCTTCATTTTTGGGACTTAGAAAAATTTTCGATTTTTTTTCTCATATAATCTGACCTTCTATGGAATTGTTCATTTTTACACTTCTCATAATATACCTTTTAAACACACAAACAGCAAATGGCATTCTAGCGGGACTATATTTTTTCCAATTGATTTTTTTATATTTCTGACTATTTCTGACTATTTCTGACTTTGAAAAAAATATCGAAATTTTTCTTTCAACTTTTCTTTATTTATTATGAAAATTTAATTTTTCAGTTGATTTTTCATTTTTCTTTCAACTTTTCTTTATTTATTATGAAAATTAAATTTTTCAGTTGATTTTTCATTTTTGGGACTTAGAAAAATTTTCGAAATTTTCAAGAAAAAAAATTTTTCACATACACCTCAGTTTCATTGAGAAGTTTCTATTTCAAATGCATTTCACTTAAAAATCAAAAAAATTGATTTTTTTATATTTCTGACTTTGAAAAAAATATCGAAATTTTTCTTTCAACTTTTCTTTATTTATTATGAAAATTTAATTTTTCAGTTGATTTTTCATTTTTCTTTCAACTTTTCTTTATTTATTATGAAAATTTAATTTTTCAGTTGATTTTTCATTTTTCTTTCAACTTTTCTTTATTTATTATGAAAATTAAATTTTTCAGTTGATTTTTCATTTTTGGGACTTAGAAAAATTTTCGATTTTTTTTCTCATATAATCTGACCTTCTATGGAATTGTTCATTTTTACACTTCTCATAATATACCTTTTAAACACACAAACAGCAAATGGCATTCTAGCGGGACTTAGAAAAATTTTCGAAATTTTCAAGAAAAAAAACTTTTGACATACACCTCAGTTTCATTGAAAAGTCTCTATTTCAAATGAATTCCACTTAAAAATCATATATATATTTTTTCCAATTGATTTTTTTATATTTCTGACTATTTCTGACTTTGAAAAAAATATCGAAATTTTTCTTTCAACTTTTCTTTATTTATTATGAAAATTTAATTTTTCAGTTGATTTTTCATTTTTCTTTCAACTTTTCTTTATTTATTATGAAAATTTAATTTTTCAGTTGATTTTTCATTTTTGGGACTTAGAAAAATTTTCGATTTTTTTTCTCATATAATCTGACCTTCTATGGAATTGTTCATTTTTACACTTCTCATAATATACCTTTTAAACACACAAACAGCAAATGGCATTCTAGCGGGACTATATTTTTTCCAATTGATTTTTTTATATTTCTGACTATTTCTGACTATTTCTGACTTTGAAAAAAATATCGAAATTTTTCTTTCAACTTTTCTTTATTTATTATGAAAATTTAATTTTTCAGTTGATTTTTCATTTTTCTTTCAACTTTTCTTTATTTATTATGAAAATTAAATTTTTCAGTTGATTTTTCATTTTTGGGACTTAGAAAAATTTTCGAAATTTTCAAGAAAAAAAATTTTTCACATACACCTCAGTTTCATTGAGAAGTTTCTATTTCAAATGCATTTCACTTAAAAATCAAAAAAATTGATTTTTTTATATTTCTGACTTTGAAAAAAATATCGAAATTTTTCTTTCAACTTTTCTTTATTTATTATGAAAATTTAATTTTTCAGTTGATTTTTCATTTTTCTTTCAACTTTTCTTTATTTATTATGAAAATTTAATTTTTCAGTTGATTTTTCATTTTTCTTTCAACTTTTCTTTATTTATTATGAAAATTAAATTTTTCAGTTGATTTTTCATTTTTGGGACTTAGAAAAATTTTCGATTTTTTTTCTCATATAATCTGACCTTCTATGGAATTGTTCATTTTTACACTTCTCATAATATACCTTTTAAACACACAAACAGCAAATGGCATTCTAGCGGGACTTAGAAAAATTTTCGAAATTTTCAAGAAAAAAAACTTTTGACATACACCTCAGTTTCATTGAGAAGTCTCTATTTCAAATGAATTCCACTTAAAAATCATATATATATTTTTTCCAATTGATTTTTTTATATTTCTGACTATTTCTGACTTTGAAAAAAATATCGAAATTTTTCTTTCAACTTTTCTTTATTTATTATGAAAATTTAATTTTTCAGTTGATTTTTCATTTTTCTTTCAACTTTTCTTTATTTATTATGAAAATTTAATTTTTCAGTTGATTTTTCATTTTTGGGACTTAGAAAAATTTTCGATTTTTTTTCTCATATAATCTGACCTTCTATGGAATTGTTCATTTTTACACTTCTCATAATATACCTTTTAAACACACAAACAGCAAATGGCATTCTAGCGGGACTATATTTTTTCCAATTGATTTTTTTATATTTCTGACTATTTCTGACTATTTCTGACTTTGAAAAAAATATCGAAATTTTTCTTTCAACTTTTCTTTATTTATTATGAAAATTTAATTTTTCAGTTGATTTTTCATTTTTCTTTCAACTTTTCTTTATTTATTATGAAAATTAAATTTTTCAGTTGATTTTTCATTTTTGGGACTTAGAAAAATTTTCGAAATTTTCAAGAAAAAAAATTTTTCACATACACCTCAGTTTCATTGAGAAGTTTCTATTTCAAATGCATTTCACTTAAAAATCAAAAAAATTGATTTTTTTATATTTCTGACTTTGAAAAAAATATCGAAATTTTTCTTTCAACTTTTCTTTATTTATTATGAAAATTTAATTTTTCAGTTGATTTTTCATTTTTCTTTCAACTTTTCTTTATTTATTATGAAAATTTAATTTTTCAGTTGATTTTTCATTTTTCTTTCAACTTTTCTTTATTTATTATGAAAATTAAATTTTTCAGTTGATTTTTCATTTTTGGGACTTAGAAAAATTTTCGATTTTTTTTCTCATATAATCTGACCTTCTATGGAATTGTTCATTTTTACACTTCTCATAATATACCTTTTAAACACACAAACAGCAAATGGCATTCTAGCGGGACTTAGAAAAATTTTCGAAATTTTCAAGAAAAAAAACTTTTGACATACACCTCAGTTTCATTGAGAAGTCTCTATTTCAAATGAATTCCACTTAAAAATCATATATATATTTTTTCCAATTGATTTTTTTATATTTCTGACTATTTCTGACTTTGAAAAAAATATCGAAATTTTTCTTTCAACTTTTCTTTATTTATTATGAAAATTTAATTTTTCAGTTGATTTTTCATTTTTCTTTCAACTTTTCTTTATTTATTATGAAAATTTAATTTTTCAGTTGATTTTTCATTTTTGGGACTTAGAAAAATTTTCGATTTTTTTTCTCATATAATCTGACCTTCTATGGAATTGTTCATTTTTACACTTCTCATAATATACCTTTTAAACACACAAACAGCAAATGGCATTCTAGCGGGACTATATTTTTTCCAATTGATTTTTTTATATTTCTGACTATTTCTGACTATTTCTGACTTTGAAAAAAATATCGAAATTTTTCTTTCAACTTTTCTTTATTTATTATGAAAATTTAATTTTTCAGTTGATTTTTCATTTTTCTTTCAACTTTTCTTTATTTATTATGAAAATTAAATTTTTCAGTTGATTTTTCATTTTTGGGACTTAGAAAAATTTTCGAAATTTTCAAGAAAAAAAATTTTTCACATACACCTCAGTTTCATTGAGAAGTTTCTATTTCAAATGCATTTCACTTAAAAATCAAAAAAATTGATTTTTTTATATTTCTGACTTTGAAAAAAATATCGAAATTTTTCTTTCAACTTTTCTTTATTTATTATGAAAATTTAATTTTTCAGTTGATTTTTCATTTTTCTTTCAACTTTTCTTTATTTATTATGAAAATTTAATTTTTCAGTTGATTTTTCATTTTTCTTTCAACTTTTCTTTATTTATTATGAAAATTAAATTTTTCAGTTGATTTTTCATTTTTGGGACTTAGAAAAATTTTCGATTTTTTTTCTCATATAATCTGACCTTCTATGGAATTGTTCATTTTTACACTTCTCATAATATACCTTTTAAACACACAAACAGCAAATGGCATTCTAGCGGGACTTAGAAAAATTTTCGAAATTTTCAAGAAAAAAAACTTTTGACATACACCTCAGTTTCATTGAGAAGTCTCTATTTCAAATGAATTCCACTTAAAAATCATATATATATTTTTTCCAATTGATTTTTTTATATTTCTGACTATTTCTGACTTTGAAAAAAATATCGAAATTTTTCTTTCAACTTTTCTTTATTTATTATGAAAATTTAATTTTTCAGTTGATTTTTCATTTTTCTTTCAACTTTTCTTTATTTATTATGAAAATTTAATTTTTCAGTTGATTTTTCATTTTTGGGACTTAGAAAAATTTTCGATTTTTTTTCTCATATAATCTGACCTTCTATGGAATTGTTCATTTTTACACTTCTCATAATATACCTTTTAAACACACAAACAGCAAATGGCATTCTAGCGGGACTATATTTTTTCCAATTGATTTTTTTATATTTCTGACTATTTCTGACTATTTCTGACTTTGAAAAAAATATCGAAATTTTTCTTTCAACTTTTCTTTATTTATTATGAAAATTTAATTTTTCAGTTGATTTTTCATTTTTCTTTCAACTTTTCTTTATTTATTATGAAAATTAAATTTTTCAGTTGATTTTTCATTTTTGGGACTTAGAAAAATTTTCGAAATTTTCAAGAAAAAAAATTTTTCACATACACCTCAGTTTCATTGAGAAGTTTCTATTTCAAATGCATTTCACTTAAAAATCAAAAAAATTGATTTTTTTATATTTCTGACTTTGAAAAAAATATCGAAATTTTTCTTTCAACTTTTCTTTATTTATTATGAAAATTTAATTTTTCAGTTGATTTTTCATTTTTCTTTCAACTTTTCTTTATTTATTATGAAAATTTAATTTTTCAGTTGATTTTTCATTTTTCTTTCAACTTTTCTTTATTTATTATGAAAATTTAATTTTTCAGTTGATTTTTCATTTTTGGGACTTAGAAAAATTTTCGATTTTTTTTCTCATATAATCTGACCTTCTATGGAATTGTTCATTTTTACACTTCTCATAATATACCTTTTAAACACACAAACAGCAAATGGCATTCTAGCGGGACTATATTTTTTCCAATTGATTTTTTTATATTTCTGACTATTTCTGACTATTTCTGACTTTGAAAAAAATATCGAAATTTTTCTTTCAACTTTTCTTTATTTATTATGAAAATTTAATTTTTCAGTTGATTTTTCATTTTTCTTTCAACTTTTCTTTATTTATTATGAAAATTAAATTTTTCAGTTGATTTTTCATTTTTGGGACTTAGAAAAATTTTCGAAATTTTCAAGAAAAAAAATTTTTCACATACACCTCAGTTTCATTGAGAAGTTTCTATTTCAAATGCATTTCACTTAAAAATCAAAAAAATTGATTTTTTTATATTTCTGACTTTGAAAAAAATATCGAAATTTTTCTTTCAACTTTTCTTTATTTATTATGAAAATTTAATTTTTCAGTTGATTTTTCATTTTTCTTTCAACTTTTCTTTATTTATTATGAAAATTAAATTTTTCAGTTGATTTTTCATTTTTGGGACTTAGAAAAATTTTCGAAATTTTCAAGAAAAAAAATTTTTCACATACACCTCAGTTTCATTGAGAAGTTTCTATTTCAAATGCATTTCACTTAAAAATCAAAAAAATTGATTTTTTTATATTTCTGACTTTGAAAAAAATATCGAAATTTTTCTTTCAACTTTTCTTTATTTATTATGAAAATTTAATTTTTCAGTTGATTTTTCATTTTTCTTTCAACTTTTCTTTATTTATTATGAAAATTTAATTTTTCAGTTGATTTTTCATTTTTCTTTCAACTTTTCTTTATTTATTATGAAAATTAAATTTTTCAGTTGATTTTTCATTTTTGGGACTTAGAAAAATTTTCGATTTTTTTTCTCATATAATCTGACCTTCTATGGAATTGTTCATTTTTACACTTCTCATAATATACCTTTTAAACACACAAACAGCAAATGGCATTCTAGCGGGACTTAGAAAAATTTTCGAAATTTTCAAGAAAAAAAACTTTTGACATACACCTCAGTTTCATTGAGAAGTCTCTATTTCAAATGAATTCCACTTAAAAATCATATATATATTTTTTCCAATTGATTTTTTTATATTTCTGACTATTTCTGACTTTGAAAAAAATATCGAAATTTTTCTTTCAACTTTTCTTTATTTATTATGAAAATTTAATTTTTCAGTTGATTTTTCATTTTTCTTTCAACTTTTCTTTATTTATTATGAAAATTTAATTTTTCAGTTGATTTTTCATTTTTGGGACTTAGAAAAATTTTCGATTTTTTTTCTCATATAATCTGACCTTCTATGGAATTGTTCATTTTTACACTTCTCATAATATACCTTTTAAACACACAAACAGCAAATGGCATTCTAGCGGGACTATATTTTTTCCAATTGATTTTTTTATATTTCTGACTATTTCTGACTATTTCTGACTTTGAAAAAAATATCGAAATTTTTCTTTCAACTTTTCTTTATTTATTATGAAAATTTAATTTTTCAGTTGATTTTTCATTTTTCTTTCAACTTTTCTTTATTTATTATGAAAATTAAATTTTTCAGTTGATTTTTCATTTTTGGGACTTAGAAAAATTTTCGAAATTTTCAAGAAAAAAAATTTTTCACATACACCTCAGTTTCATTGAGAAGTTTCTATTTCAAATGCATTTCACTTAAAAATCAAAAAAATTGATTTTTTTATATTTCTGACTTTGAAAAAAATATCGAAATTTTTCTTTCAACTTTTCTTTATTTATTATGAAAATTTAATTTTTCAGTTGATTTTTCATTTTTCTTTCAACTTTTCTTTATTTATTATGAAAATTTAATTTTTCAGTTGATTTTTCATTTTTCTTTCAACTTTTCTTTATTTATTATGAAAATTAAATTTTTCAGTTGATTCTTCATTTTTGGGACTTAGAAAAATTTTCGATTTTTTTTCTCATATAATCTGACCTTCTATGGAATTGTTCATTTTTACACTTCTCATAATATACCTTTTAAACACACAAACAGCAAATGGCATTCTAGCGGGACTATATTTTTTCCAATTGATTTTTTTATATTTCTGACTATTTCTGACTATTTCTGACTTTGAAAAAAATATCGAAATTTTTCTTTCAACTTTTCTTTATTTATTATGAAAATTTAATTTTTCAGTTGATTTTTCATTTTTCTTTCAACTTTTCTTTATTTATTATGAAAATTAAATTTTTCAGTTGATTTTTCATTTTTGGGACTTAGAAAAATTTTCGAAATTTTCAAGAAAAAAAATTTTTCACATACACCTCAGTTTCATTGAGAAGTTTCTATTTCAAATGCATTTCACTTAAAAATCAAAAAAATTGATTTTTTTATATTTCTGACTTTGAAAAAAATATCGAAATTTTTCTTTCAACTTTTCTTTATTTATTATGAAAATTTAATTTTTCAGTTGATTTTTCATTTTTCTTTCAACTTTTCTTTATTTATTATGAAAATTTAATTTTTCAGTTGATTTTTCATTTTTCTTTCAACTTTTCTTTATTTATTATGAAAATTAAATTTTTCAGTTGATTTTTCATTTTTGGGACTTAGAAAAATTTTCGATTTTTTTTCTCATATAATCTGACCTTCTATGGAATTGTTCATTTTTACACTTCTCATAATATACCTTTTAAACACACAAACAGCAAATGGCATTCTAGCGGGACTATATTTTTTCCAATTGATTTTTTTATATTTCTGACTATTTCTGACTATTTCTGACTTTGAAAAAAATATCGAAATTTTTCTTTCAACTTTTCTTTATTTATTATGAAAATTTAATTTTTCAGTTGATTTTTCATTTTTCTTTCAACTTTTCTTTATTTATTATGAAAATTAAATTTTTCAGTTGATTTTTCATTTTTGGGACTTAGAAAAATTTTCGAAATTTTCAAGAAAAAAAATTTTTCACATACACCTCAGTTTCATTGAGAAGTTTCTATTTCAAATGCATTTCACTTAAAAATCAAAAAAATTGATTTTTTTATATTTCTGACTTTGAAAAAAATATCGAAATTTTTCTTTCAACTTTTCTTTATTTATTATGAAAATTTAATTTTTCAGTTGATTTTTCATTTTTCTTTCAACTTTTCTTTATTTATTATGAAAATTTAATTTTTCAGTTGATTTTTCATTTTTCTTTCAACTTTTCTTTATTTATTATGAAAATTAAATTTTTCAGTTGATTCTTCATTTTTGGGACTTAGAAAAATTTTCGATTTTTTTTCTCATATAATCTGACCTTCTATGGAATTGTTCATTTTTACACTTCTCATAATATACCTTTTAAACACACAAACAGCAAATGGCATTCTAGCGGGACTATATTTTTTCCAATTGATTTTTTTATATTTCTGACTATTTCTGACTATTTCTGACTTTGAAAAAAATATCGAAATTTTTCTTTCAACTTTTCTTTATTTATTATGAAAATTTAATTTTTCAGTTGATTTTTCATTTTTCTTTCAACTTTTCTTTATTTATTATGAAAATTAAATTTTTCAGTTGATTTTTCATTTTTGGGACTTAGAAAAATTTTCGAAATTTTCAAGAAAAAAAATTTTTCACATACACCTCAGTTTCATTGAGAAGTTTCTATTTCAAATGCATTTCACTTAAAAATCAAAAAAATTGATTTTTTTATATTTCTGACTTTGAAAAAAATATCGAAATTTTTCTTTCAACTTTTCTTTATTTATTATGAAAATTTAATTTTTCAGTTGATTTTTCATTTTTCTTTCAACTTTTCTTTATTTATTATGAAAATTAAATTTTTCAGTTGATTTTTCATTTTTGGGACTTAGAAAAATTTTCGAAATTTTCAAGAAAAAAAATTTTTCACATACACCTCAGTTTCATTGAGAAGTTTCTATTTCAAATGCATTTCACTTAAAAATCAAAAAAATTGATTTTTTTATATTTCTGACTTTGAAAAAAATATCGAAATTTTTCTTTCAACTTTTCTTTATTTATTATGAAAATTTAATTTTTCAGTTGATTTTTCATTTTTCTTTCAACTTTTCTTTATTTATTATGAAAATTTAATTTTTCAGTTGATTTTTCATTTTTCTTTCAACTTTTCTTTATTTATTATGAAAATTAAATTTTTCAGTTGATTTTTCATTTTTGGGACTTAGAAAAATTTTCGATTTTTTTTCTCATATAATCTGACCTTCTATGGAATTGTTCATTTTTACACTTCTCATAATATACCTTTTAAACACACAAACAGCAAATGGCATTCTAGCGGGACTTAGAAAAATTTTCGAAATTTTCAAGAAAAAAAACTTTTGACATACACCTCAGTTTCATTGAGAAGTCTCTATTTCAAATGAATTCCACTTAAAAATCATATATATATTTTTTCCAATTGATTTTTTTATATTTCTGACTATTTCTGACTTTGAAAAAAATATCGAAATTTTTCTTTCAACTTTTCTTTATTTATTATGAAAATTTAATTTTTCAGTTGATTTTTCATTTTTCTTTCAACTTTTCTTTATTTATTATGAAAATTTAATTTTTCAGTTGATTTTTCATTTTTGGGACTTAGAAAAATTTTCGATTTTTTTTCTCATATAATCTGACCTTCTATGGAATTGTTCATTTTTACACTTCTCATAATATACCTTTTAAACACACAAACAGCAAATGGCATTCTAGCGGGACTATATTTTTTCCAATTGATTTTTTTATATTTCTGACTATTTCTGACTATTTCTGACTTTGAAAAAAATATCGAAATTTTTCTTTCAACTTTTCTTTATTTATTATGAAAATTTAATTTTTCAGTTGATTTTTCATTTTTCTTTCAACTTTTCTTTATTTATTATGAAAATTAAATTTTTCAGTTGATTTTTCATTTTTGGGACTTAGAAAAATTTTCGAAATTTTCAAGAAAAAAAATTTTTCACATACACCTCAGTTTCATTGAGAAGTTTCTATTTCAAATGCATTTCACTTAAAAATCAAAAAAATTGATTTTTTTATATTTCTGACTTTGAAAAAAATATCGAAATTTTTCTTTCAACTTTTCTTTATTTATTATGAAAATTTAATTTTTCAGTTGATTTTTCATTTTTCTTTCAACTTTTCTTTATTTATTATGAAAATTTAATTTTTCAGTTGATTTTTCATTTTTCTTTCAACTTTTCTTTATTTATTATGAAAATTAAATTTTTCAGTTGATTTTTCATTTTTGGGACTTAGAAAAATTTTCGATTTTTTTTCTCATATAATCTGACCTTCTATGGAATTGTTCATTTTTACACTTCTCATAATATACCTTTTAAACACACAAACAGCAAATGGCATTCTAGCGGGACTTAGAAAAATTTTCGAAATTTTCAAGAAAAAAAATTTTTGACATACACCTCAGTTTCATTGAGAAGTCTCTATTTCAAATGAATTCCACTTAAAAATCATATATATATTTTTTCCAATTGATTTTTTTATATTTCTGACTATTTCTGACTTTGAAAAAAATATCGAAATTTTTCTTTCAACTTTTCTTTATTTATTATGAAAATTTAATTTTTCAGTTGATTTTTCATTTTTCTTTCAACTTTTCTTTATTTATTATGAAAATTAAATTTTTCAGTTGATTTTTCATTTTTGGGACTTAGAAAAATTTTCGATTTTTTTTCTCATATAATCTGACCTTCTATGGAATTGTTCATTTTTACACTTCTCATAATATACCTTTTAAACACACAAACAGCAAATGGCATTCTAGCGGGACTATATTTTTTCCAATTGATTTTTTTATATTTCTGACTATTTCTGACTATTTCTGACTTTGAAAAAAATATCGAAATTTTTCTTTCAACTTTTCTTTATTTATTATGAAAATTTAATTTTTCAGTTGATTTTTCATTTTTCTTTCAACTTTTCTTTATTTATTATGAAAATTAAATTTTTCAGTTGATTTTTAATTTTTGGGACTTAGAAAAATTTTCGATTTTTTTTCTCATATAATCTGACCTTCTATGGAATTGTTCATTTTTACACTTCTCATAATATACCTTTTAAACACACAAACAGCAAATGGCATTCTAGCGGGACTATATTTTTTCCAATTGATTTTTTTATATTTCTGACTATTTCTGACTATTTCTGACTTTGAAAAAAATATCGAAATTTTTCTTTCAACTTTTCTTTATTTATTATGAAAATTTAATTTTTCAGTTGATTTTTCATTTTTCTTTCAACTTTTCTTTATTTATTATGAAAATTAAATTTTTCAGTTGATTTTTCATTTTTGGGACTTAGAAAAATTTTCGATTTTTTTTCTCATATAATCTGACCTTCTATGGAATTGTTCATTTTTACACTTCTCATAATATACCTTTTAAACACACAAACAGCAAATGGCATTCTAGCGGGACTTAGAAAAATTTTCGAAATTTTCAAGAAAAAAAATTTTTCACATACACCTCAGTTTCATTGAGAAGTCTCTATTTCAAATGAATTCCACTTAAAAATCATATATATATTTTTTCCAATTGATTTTTTTATATTTCTGACTATTTCTGACTTTGAAAAAAATATCGAAATTTTTCTTTCAACTTTTCTTTATTTATTATGAAAATTTAATTTTTCAGTTGATTTTTCATTTTTCTTTCAACTTTTCTTTATTTATTATGAAAATTAAATTTTTCAGTTGATTCTTCATTTTTGGGACTTAGAAAAATTTTCGATTTTTTTTCTCATATAATCTGACCTTCTATGGAATTGTTCATTTTTACACTTCTCATAATATACCTTTTAAACACACAAACAGCAAATGGCATTCTAGCGGGACTATATTTTTTCCAATTGATTTTTTTATATTTCTGACTATTTCTGACTATTTCTGACTTTGAAAAAAATATCGAAATTTTTCTTTCAACTTTTCTTTATTTATTATGAAAATTTAATTTTTCAGTTGATTTTTCATTTTTCTTTCAACTTTTCTTTATTTATTATGAAAATTAAATTTTTCAGTTGATTTTTCATTTTTGGGACTTAGAAAAATTTTCGAAATTTTCAAGAAAAAAAATTTTTCACATACACCTCAGTTTCATTGAGAAGTTTCTATTTCAAATGCATTTCACTTAAAAATCAAAAAAATTGATTTTTTTATATTTCTGACTTTGAAAAAAATATCGAAATTTTTCTTTCAACTTTTCTTTATTTATTATGAAAATTTAATTTTTCAGTTGATTTTTCATTTTTCTTTCAACTTTTCTTTATTTATTATGAAAATTTAATTTTTCAGTTGATTTTTCATTTTTCTTTCAACTTTTCTTTATTTATTATGAAAATTAAATTTTTCAGTTGATTTTTCATTTTTGGGACTTAGAAAAATTTTCGATTTTTTTTCTCATATAATCTGACCTTCTATGGAATTGTTCATTTTTACACTTCTCATAATATACCTTTTAAACACACAAACAGCAAATGGCATTCTAGCGGGACTTAGAAAAATTTTCGAAATTTTCAAGAAAAAAAATTTTTGACATACACCTCAGTTTCATTGAGAAGTCTCTATTTCAAATGAATTCCACTTAAAAATCATATATATATTTTTTCCAATTGATTTTTTTATATTTCTGACTATTTCTGACTTTGAAAAAAATATCGAAATTTTTCTTTCAACTTTTCTTTATTTATTATGAAAATTTAATTTTTCAGTTGATTTTTCATTTTTCTTTCAACTTTTCTTTATTTATTATGAAAATTAAATTTTTCAGTTGATTTTTCATTTTTGGGACTTAGAAAAATTTTCGATTTTTTTTCTCATATAATCTGACCTTCTATGGAATTGTTCATTTTTACACTTCTCATAATATACCTTTTAAACACACAAACAGCAAATGGCATTCTAGCGGGACTATATTTTTTCCAATTGATTTTTTTATATTTCTGACTATTTCTGACTATTTCTGACTTTGAAAAAAATATCGAAATTTTTCTTTCAACTTTTCTTTATTTATTATGAAAATTTAATTTTTCAGTTGATTTTTCATTTTTCTTTCAACTTTTCTTTATTTATTATGAAAATTAAATTTTTCAGTTGATTTTTCATTTTTGGGACTTAGAAAAATTTTCGAAATTTTCAAGAAAAAAAATTTTTCACATACACCTCAGTTTCATTGAGAAGTTTCTATTTCAAATGCATTTCACTTAAAAATCAAAAAAATTGATTTTTTTATATTTCTGACTTTGAAAAAAATATCGAAATTTTTCTTTCAACTTTTCTTTATTTATTATGAAAATTTAATTTTTCAGTTGATTTTTCATTTTTCTTTCAACTTTTCTTTATTTATTATGAAAATTAAATTTTTCAGTTGATTTTTCATTTTTGGGACTTAGAAAAATTTTCGATTTTTTTTCTCATATAATCTGACCTTCTATGGAATTGTTCATTTTTACACTTCTCATAATATACCTTTTAAACACACAAACAGCAAATGGCATTCTAGCGGGACTATATTTTTTCCAATTGATTTTTTTATATTTCTGACTATTTCTGACTATTTCTGACTTTGAAAAAAATATCGAAATTTTTCTTTCAACTTTTCTTTATTTATTATGAAAATTTAATTTTTCAGTTGATTTTTCATTTTTCTTTCAACTTTTCTTTATTTATTATGAAAATTAAATTTTTCAGTTGATTTTTCATTTTTGGGACTTAGAAAAATTTTCGAAATTTTCAAGAAAAAAAATTTTTCACATACACCTCAGTTTCATTGAGAAGTTTCTATTTCAAATGCATTTCACTTAAAAATCAAAAAAATTGATTTTTTTATATTTCTGACTTTGAAAAAAATATCGAAATTTTTCTTTCAACTTTTCTTTATTTATTATGAAAATTTAATTTTTCAGTTGATTTTTCATTTTTCTTTCAACTTTTCTTTATTTATTATGAAAATTTAATTTTTCAGTTGATTTTTCATTTTTCTTTCAACTTTTCTTTATTTATTATGAAAATTAAATTTTTCAGTTGATTTTTCATTTTTGGGACTTAGAAAAATTTTCGATTTTTTTTCTCATATAATCTGACCTTCTATGGAATTGTTCATTTTTACACTTCTCATAATATACCTTTTAAACACACAAACAGCAAATGGCATTCTAGCGGGACTTAGAAAAATTTTCGAAATTTTCAAGAAAAAAAACTTTTGACATACACCTCAGTTTCATTGAGAAGTCTCTATTTCAAATGAATTCCACTTAAAAATCATATATATATTTTTTCCAATTGATTTTTTTATATTTCTGACTATTTCTGACTTTGAAAAAAATATCGAAATTTTTCTTTCAACTTTTCTTTATTTATTATGAAAATTTAATTTTTCAGTTGATTTTTCATTTTTCTTTCAACTTTTCTTTATTTATTATGAAAATTAAATTTTTCAGTTGATTTTTCATTTTTGGGACTTAGAAAAATTTTCGATTTTTTTTCTCATATAATCTGACCTTCTATGGAATTGTTCATTTTTACACTTCTCATAATATACCTTTTAAACACACAAACAGCAAATGGCATTCTAGCGGGACTATATTTTTTCCAATTGATTTTTTTATATTTCTGACTATTTCTGACTATTTCTGACTTTGAAAAAAATATCGAAATTTTTCTTTCAACTTTTCTTTATTTATTATGAAAATTTAATTTTTCAGTTGATTTTTCATTTTTCTTTCAACTTTTCTTTATTTATTATGAAAATTAAATTTTTCAGTTGATTCTTCATTTTTGGGACTTAGAAAAATTTTCGATTTTTTTTCTCATATAATCTGACCTTCTATGGAATTGTTCATTTTTACACTTCTCATAATATACCTTTTAAACACACAAACAGCAAATGGCATTCTAGCGGGACTATATTTTTTCCAATTGATTTTTTTATATTTCTGACTATTTCTGACTATTTCTGACTTTGAAAAAAATATCGAAATTTTTCTTTCAACTTTTCTTTATTTATTATGAAAATTTAATTTTTCAGTTGATTTTTCATTTTTCTTTCAACTTTTCTTTATTTATTATGAAAATTAAATTTTTCAGTTGATTTTTCATTTTTGGGACTTAGAAAAATTTTCGAAATTTTCAAGAAAAAAAATTTTTCACATACACCTCAGTTTCATTGAGAAGTTTCTATTTCAAATGCATTTCACTTAAAAATCAAAAAAATTGATTTTTTTATATTTCTGACTTTGAAAAAAATATCGAAATTTTTCTTTCAACTTTTCTTTATTTATTATGAAAATTTAATTTTTCAGTTGATTTTTCATTTTTCTTTCAACTTTTCTTTATTTATTATGAAAATTTAATTTTTCAGTTGATTTTTCATTTTTCTTTCAACTTTTCTTTATTTATTATGAAAATTAAATTTTTCAGTTGATTTTTCATTTTTGGGACTTAGAAAAATTTTCGATTTTTTTTCTCATATAATCTGACCTTCTATGGAATTGTTCATTTTTACACTTCTCATAATATACCTTTTAAACACACAAACAGCAAATGGCATTCTAGCGGGACTTAGAAAAATTTTCGAAATTTTCAAGAAAAAAAATTTTTGACATACACCTCAGTTTCATTGAGAAGTCTCTATTTCAAATGAATTCCACTTAAAAATCATATATATATTTTTTCCAATTGATTTTTTTATATTTCTGACTATTTCTGACTTTGAAAAAAATATCGAAATTTTTCTTTCAACTTTTCTTTATTTATTATGAAAATTTAATTTTTCAGTTGATTTTTCATTTTTCTTTCAACTTTTCTTTATTTATTATGAAAATTAAATTTTTCAGTTGATTTTTCATTTTTGGGACTTAGAAAAATTTTCGATTTTTTTTCTCATATAATCTGACCTTCTATGGAATTGTTCATTTTTACACTTCTCATAATATACCTTTTAAACACACAAACAGCAAATGGCATTCTAGCGGGACTATATTTTTTCCAATTGATTTTTTTATATTTCTGACTATTTCTGACTATTTCTGACTTTGAAAAAAATATCGAAATTTTTCTTTCAACTTTTCTTTATTTATTATGAAAATTTAATTTTTCAGTTGATTTTTCATTTTTCTTTCAACTTTTCTTTATTTATTATGAAAATTAAATTTTTCAGTTGATTTTTCATTTTTGGGACTTAGAAAAATTTTCGAAATTTTCAAGAAAAAAAATTTTTCACATACACCTCAGTTTCATTGAGAAGTTTCTATTTCAAATGCATTTCACTTAAAAATCAAAAAAATTGATTTTTTTATATTTCTGACTTTGAAAAAAATATCGAAATTTTTCTTTCAACTTTTCTTTATTTATTATGAAAATTTAATTTTTCAGTTGATTTTTCATTTTTCTTTCAACTTTTCTTTATTTATTATGAAAATTAAATTTTTCAGTTGATTTTTCATTTTTGGGACTTAGAAAAATTTTCGATTTTTTTTCTCATATAATCTGACCTTCTATGGAATTGTTCATTTTTACACTTCTCATAATATACCTTTTAAACACACAAACAGCAAATGGCATTCTAGCGGGACTATATTTTTTCCAATTGATTTTTTTATATTTCTGACTATTTCTGACTATTTCTGACTTTGAAAAAAATATCGAAATTTTTCTTTCAACTTTTCTTTATTTATTATGAAAATTTAATTTTTCAGTTGATTTTTCATTTTTCTTTCAACTTTTCTTTATTTATTATGAAAATTAAATTTTTCAGTTGATTTTTCATTTTTGGGACTTAGAAAAATTTTCGAAATTTTCAAGAAAAAAAATTTTTCACATACACCTCAGTTTCATTGAGAAGTTTCTATTTCAAATGCATTTCACTTAAAAATCAAAAAAATTGATTTTTTTATATTTCTGACTTTGAAAAAAATATCGAAATTTTTCTTTCAACTTTTCTTTATTTATTATGAAAATTTAATTTTTCAGTTGATTTTTCATTTTTCTTTCAACTTTTCTTTATTTATTATGAAAATTTAATTTTTCAGTTGATTTTTCATTTTTCTTTCAACTTTTCTTTATTTATTATGAAAATTAAATTTTTCAGTTGATTTTTCATTTTTGGGACTTAGAAAAATTTTCGATTTTTTTTCTCATATAATCTGACCTTCTATGGAATTGTTCATTTTTACACTTCTCATAATATACCTTTTAAACACACAAACAGCAAATGGCATTCTAGCGGGACTTAGAAAAATTTTCGAAATTTTCAAGAAAAAAAACTTTTGACATACACCTCAGTTTCATTGAGAAGTCTCTATTTCAAATGAATTCCACTTAAAAATCATATATATATTTTTTCCAATTGATTTTTTTATATTTCTGACTATTTCTGACTTTGAAAAAAATATCGAAATTTTTCTTTCAACTTTTCTTTATTTATTATGAAAATTTAATTTTTCAGTTGATTTTTCATTTTTCTTTCAACTTTTCTTTATTTATTATGAAAATTAAATTTTTCAGTTGATTTTTCATTTTTGGGACTTAGAAAAATTTTCGATTTTTTTTCTCATATAATCTGACCTTCTATGGAATTGTTCATTTTTACACTTCTCATAATATACCTTTTAAACACACAAACAGCAAATGGCATTCTAGCGGGACTATATTTTTTCCAATTGATTTTTTTATATTTCTGACTATTTCTGACTATTTCTGACTTTGAAAAAAATATCGAAATTTTTCTTTCAACTTTTCTTTATTTATTATGAAAATTTAATTTTTCAGTTGATTTTTCATTTTTCTTTCAACTTTTCTTTATTTATTATGAAAATTAAATTTTTCAGTTGATTCTTCATTTTTGGGACTTAGAAAAATTTTCGATTTTTTTTCTCATATAATCTGACCTTCTATGGAATTGTTCATTTTTACACTTCTCATAATATACCTTTTAAACACACAAACAGCAAATGGCATTCTAGCGGGACTATATTTTTTCCAATTGATTTTTTTATATTTCTGACTATTTCTGACTATTTCTGACTTTGAAAAAAATATCGAAATTTTTCTTTCAACTTTTCTTTATTTATTATGAAAATTTAATTTTTCAGTTGATTTTTCATTTTTCTTTCAACTTTTCTTTATTTATTATGAAAATTAAATTTTTCAGTTGATTTTTCATTTTTGGGACTTAGAAAAATTTTCGATTTTTTTTCTCATATAATCTGACCTTCTATGGAATTGTTCATTTTTACACTTCTCATAATATACCTTTTAAACACACAAACAGCAAATGGCATTCTAGCGGGACTTAGAAAAATTTTCGAAATTTTCAAGAAAAAAAATTTTTCACATACACCTCAGTTTCATTGAGAAGTCTCTATTTCAAATGAATTCCACTTAAAAATCATATATATATTTTTTCCAATTGATTTTTTTATATTTCTGACTATTTCTGACTTTGAAAAAAATATCGAAATTTTTCTTTCAACTTTTCTTTATTTATTATGAAAATTTAATTTTTCAGTTGATTTTTCATTTTTCTTTCAACTTTTCTTTATTTATTATGAAAATTTAATTTTTCAGTTGATTTTTCATTTTTGGGACTTAGAAAAATTTTCGATTTTTTTTCTCATATAATCTGACCTTCTATGGAATTGTTCATTTTTACACTTCTCATAATATACCTTTTAAACACACAAACAGCAAATGGCATTCTAGCGGGACTATATTTTTTCCAATTGATTTTTTTATATTTCTGACTATTTCTGACTATTTCTGACTTTGAAAAAAATATCGAAATTTTTCTTTCAACTTTTCTTTATTTATTATGAAAATTTAATTTTTCAGTTGATTTTTCATTTTTCTTTCAACTTTTCTTTATTTATTATGAAAATTAAATTTTTCAGTTGATTTTTCATTTTTGGGACTTAGAAAAATTTTCGAAATTTTCAAGAAAAAAAATTTTTCACATACACCTCAGTTTCATTGAGAAGTTTCTATTTCAAATGCATTTCACTTAAAAATCAAAAAAATTGATTTTTTTATATTTCTGACTTTGAAAAAAATATCGAAATTTTTCTTTCAACTTTTCTTTATTTATTATGAAAATTTAATTTTTCAGTTGATTTTTCATTTTTCTTTCAACTTTTCTTTATTTATTATGAAAATTTAATTTTTCAGTTGATTTTTCATTTTTCTTTCAACTTTTCTTTATTTATTATGAAAATTAAATTTTTCAGTTGATTTTTCATTTTTGGGACTTAGAAAAATTTTCGATTTTTTTTCTCATATAATCTGACCTTCTATGGAATTGTTCATTTTTACACTTCTCATAATATACCTTTTAAACACACAAACAGCAAATGGCATTCTAGCGGGACTTAGAAAAATTTTCGAAATTTTCAAGAAAAAAAATTTTTGACATACACCTCAGTTTCATTGAGAAGTCTCTATTTCAAATGAATTCCACTTAAAAATCATATATATATTTTTTCCAATTGATTTTTTTATATTTCTGACTATTTCTGACTTTGAAAAAAATATCGAAATTTTTCTTTCAACTTTTCTTTATTTATTATGAAAATTTAATTTTTCAGTTGATTTTTCATTTTTCTTTCAACTTTTCTTTATTTATTATGAAAATTAAATTTTTCAGTTGATTTTTCATTTTTGGGACTTAGAAAAATTTTCGATTTTTTTTCTCATATAATCTGACCTTCTATGGAATTGTTCATTTTTACACTTCTCATAATATACCTTTTAAACACACAAACAGCAAATGGCATTCTAGCGGGACTATATTTTTTCCAATTGATTTTTTTATATTTCTGACTATTTCTGACTATTTCTGACTATTTCTGACTTTGAAAAAAATATCGAAATTTTTCTTTCAACTTTTCTTTATTTATTATGAAAATTTAATTTTTCAGTTGATTTTTCATTTTTCTTTCAACTTTTCTTTATTTATTATGAAAATTAAATTTTTCAGTTGATTTTTCATTTTTGGGACTTAGAAAAATTTTCGAAATTTTCAAGAAAAAAAATTTTTCACATACACCTCAGTTTCATTGAGAAGTTTCTATTTCAAATGCATTTCACTTAAAAATCAAAAAAATTGATTTTTTTATATTTCTGACTTTGAAAAAAATATCGAAATTTTTCTTTCAACTTTTCTTTATTTATTATGAAAATTTAATTTTTCAGTTGATTTTTCATTTTTCTTTCAACTTTTCTTTATTTATTATGAAAATTAAATTTTTCAGTTGATTTTTCATTTTTGGGACTTAGAAAAATTTTCGATTTTTTTTCTCATATAATCTGACCTTCTATGGAATTGTTCATTTTTACACTTCTCATAATATACCTTTTAAACACACAAACAGCAAATGGCATTCTAGCGGGACTATATTTTTTCCAATTGATTTTTTTATATTTCTGACTATTTCTGACTATTTCTGACTTTGAAAAAAATATCGAAATTTTTCTTTCAACTTTTCTTTATTTATTATGAAAATTTCATTTTTCAGTTGATTTTTCATTTTTCTTTCAACTTTTCTTTATTTATTATGAAAATTAAATTTTTCAGTTGATTTTTCATTTTTGGGACTTAGAAAAATTTTCGAAATTTTCAAGAAAAAAAATTTTTCACATACACCTCAGTTTCATTGAGAAGTTTCTATTTCAAATGCATTTCACTTAAAAATCAAAAAAATTGATTTTTTTATATTTCTGACTTTGAAAAAAATATCGAAATTTTTCTTTCAACTTTTCTTTATTTATTATGAAAATTTAATTTTTCAGTTGATTTTTCATTTTTCTTTCAACTTTTCTTTATTTATTATGAAAATTAAATTTTTCAGTTGATTTTTCATTTTTGGGACTTAGAAAAATTTTCGATTTTTTTTCTCATATAATCTGACCTTCTATGGAATTGTTCATTTTTACACTTCTCATAATATACCTTTTAAACACACAAACAGCAAATGGCATTCTAGCGGGACTATATTTTTTCCAATTGATTTTTTTATATTTCTGACTATTTCTGACTATTTCTGACTATTTCTGACTTTGAAAAAAATATCGAAATTTTTCTTTCAACTTTTCTTTATTTATTATGAAAATTTAATTTTTCAGTTGATTTTTCATTTTTCTTTCAACTTTTCTTTATTTATTATGAAAATTAAATTTTTCAGTTGATTTTTCATTTTTGGGACTTAGAAAAATTTTCGAAATTTTCAAGAAAAAAAATTTTTCACATACACCTCAGTTTCATTGAGAAGTTTCTATTTCAAATGCATTTCACTTAAAAATCAAAAAAATTGATTTTTTTATATTTCTGACTTTGAAAAAAATATCGAAATTTTTCTTTCAACTTTTCTTTATTTATTATGAAAATTTAATTTTTCAGTTGATTTTTCATTTTTCTTTCAACTTTTCTTTATTTATTATGAAAATTAAATTTTTCAGTTGATTTTTCATTTTTGGGACTTAGAAAAATTTTCGATTTTTTTTCTCATATAATCTGACCTTCTATGGAATTGTTCATTTTTACACTTCTCATAATATACCTTTTAAACACACAAACAGCAAATGGCATTCTAGCGGGACTATATTTTTTCCAATTGATTTTTTTATATTTCTGACTATTTCTGACTATTTCTGACTTTGAAAAAAATATCGAAATTTTTCTTTCAACTTTTCTTTATTTATTATGAAAATTTCATTTTTCAGTTGATTTTTCATTTTTCTTTCAACTTTTCTTTATTTATTATGAAAATTAAATTTTTCAGTTGATTTTTCATTTTTGGGACTTAGAAAAATTTTCGAAATTTTCAAGAAAAAAAATTTTTCACATACACCTCAGTTTCATTGAGAAGTTTCTATTTCAAATGCATTTCACTTAAAAATCAAAAAAATTGATTTTTTTATATTTCTGACTTTGAAAAAAATATCGAAATTTTTCTTTCAACTTTTCTTTATTTATTATGAAAATTTAATTTTTCAGTTGATTTTTCATTTTTCTTTCAACTTTTCTTTATTTATTATGAAAATTAAATTTTTCAGTTGATTTTTCATTTTTGGGACTTAGAAAAATTTTCGAAATTTTCAAGAAAAAAAATTTTTCACATACACCTCAGTTTCATTGAGAAGTTTCTATTTCAAATGCATTTCACTTAAAAATCAAAAAAATTGATTTTTTTATATTTCTGACTTTGAAAAAAATATCGAAATTTTTCTTTCAACTTTTCTTTATTTATTATGAAAATTTAATTTTTCAGTTGATTTTTCATTTTTCTTTCAACTTTTCTTTATTTATTATGAAAATTTAATTTTTCAGTTGATTTTTCATTTTTCTTTCAACTTTTCTTTATTTATTATGAAAATTAAATTTTTCAGTTGATTCTTCATTTTTGGGACTTAGAAAAATTTTCGATTTTTTTTCTCATATAATCTGACCTTCTATGGAATTGTTCATTTTTACACTTCTCATAATATACCTTTTAAACACACAAACAGCAAATGGCATTCTAGCGGGACTATATTTTCTCCAATTGATTTTTTTATATTTCTGACTATTTCTGACTATTTCTGACTTTGAAAAAAATATCGAAATTTTTCTTTCAACTTTTCTTTATTTATTATGAAAATTTAATTTTTCAGTTGATTTTTCATTTTTCTTTCAACTTTTCTTTATTTATTATGAAAATTAAATTTTTCAGTTGATTTTTCATTTTTGGGACTTAGAAAAATTTTCGAAATTTTCAAGAAAAAAAATTTTTCACATACACCTCAGTTTCATTGAGAAGTTTCTATTTCAAATGCATTTCACTTAAAAATCAAAAAAATTGATTTTTTTATATTTCTGACTTTGAAAAAAATATCGAAATTTTTCTTTCAACTTTTCTTTATTTATTATGAAAATTTAATTTTTCAGTTGATTTTTCATTTTTCTTTCAACTTTTCTTTATTTATTATGAAAATTAAATTTTTCAGTTGATTTTTCATTTTTGGGACTTAGAAAAATTTTCGAAATTTTCAAGAAAAAAAATTTTTCACATACACCTCAGTTTCATTGAGAAGTTTCTATTTCAAATGCATTTCACTTAAAAATCAAAAAAATTGATTTTTTTATATTTCTGACTTTGAAAAAAATATCGAAATTTTTCTTTCAACTTTTCTTTATTTATTATGAAAATTTAATTTTTCAGTTGATTTTTCATTTTTCTTTCAACTTTTCTTTATTTATTATGAAAATTTAATTTTTCAGTTGATTTTTCATTTTTGGGACTTAGAAAAATTTTCGAAATTTTCAAGAAAAAAAATTTTTCACATACACCTCAGTTTCATTGAGAAGTTTCTATTTCAAATGCATTTCACTTAAAAATCAAAAAAATTGATTTTTTTATATTTCTGACTTTGAAAAAAATATCGAAATTTTTCTTTCAACTTTTCTTTATTTATTATGAAAATTTAATTTTTCAGTTGATTTTTCATTTTTCTTTCAACTTTTCTTTATTTATTATGAAAATTAAATTTTTCAGTTGATTTTTCATTTTTGGGACTTAGAAAAATTTTCGATTTTTTTTCTCATATAATCTGACCTTCTATGGAATTGTTCATTTTTACACTTCTCATAATATACCTTTTAAACACACAAACAGCAAATGGCATTCTAGCGGGACTATATTTTTTCCAATTGATTTTTTTATATTTCTGACTATTTCTGACTATTTCTGACTTTGAAAAAAATATCGAAATTTTTCTTTCAACTTTTCTTTATTTATTATGAAAATTTCATTTTTCAGTTGATTTTTCATTTTTCTTTCAACTTTTCTTTATTTATTATGAAAATTAAATTTTTCAGTTGATTTTTCATTTTTGGGACTTAGAAAAATTTTCGAAATTTTCAAGAAAAAAAATTTTTCACATACACCTCAGTTTCATTGAGAAGTTTCTATTTCAAATGCATTTCACTTAAAAATCAAAAAAATTGATTTTTTTATATTTCTGACTTTGAAAAAAATATCGAAATTTTTCTTTCAACTTTTCTTTATTTATTATGAAAATTTAATTTTTCAGTTGATTTTTCATTTTTCTTTCAACTTTTCTTTATTTATTATGAAAATTAAATTTTTCAGTTGATTTTTCATTTTTGGGACTAAGAAAAATTTTCGAAATTTTCAAGAAAAAAAATTTTTCACATACACCTCAGTTTCATTGAGAAGTTTCTATTTCAAATGCATTTCACTTAAAAATCAAAAAAATTGATTTTTTTATATTTCTGACTTTGAAAAAAATATCGAAATTTTTCTTTCAACTTTTCTTTATTTATTATGAAAATTTAATTTTTCAGTTGATTTTTCATTTTTCTTTCAACTTTTCTTTATTTATTATGAAAATTTAATTTTTCAGTTGATTTTTCATTTTTCTTTCAACTTTTCTTTATTTATTATGAAAATTAAATTTTTCAGTTGATTCTTCATTTTTGGGACTTAGAAAAATTTTCGATTTTTTTTCTCATATAATCTGACCTTCTATGGAATTGTTCATTTTTACACTTCTCATAATATACCTTTTAAACACACAAACAGCAAATGGCATTCTAGCGGGACTATATTTTCTCCAATTGATTTTTTTATATTTCTGACTATTTCTGACTATTTCTGACTTTGAAAAAAATATCGAAATTTTTCTTTCAACTTTTCTTTATTTATTATGAAAATTTAATTTTTCAGTTGATTTTTCATTTTTCTTTCAACTTTTCTTTATTTATTATGAAAATTAAATTTTTCAGTTGATTTTTCATTTTTGGGACTTAGAAAAATTTTCGAAATTTTCAAGAAAAAAAATTTTTCACATACACCTCAGTTTCATTGAGAAGTTTCTATTTCAAATGCATTTCACTTAAAAATCAAAAAAATTGATTTTTTTATATTTCTGACTTTGAAAAAAATATCGAAATTTTTCTTTCAACTTTTCTTTATTTATTATGAAAATTTAATTTTTCAGTTGATTTTTCATTTTTCTTTCAACTTTTCTTTATTTATTATGAAAATTAAATTTTTCAGTTGATTTTTCATTTTTGGGACTTAGAAAAATTTTCGAAATTTTCAAGAAAAAAAATTTTTCACATACACCTCAGTTTCATTGAGAAGTTTCTATTTCAAATGCATTTCACTTAAAAATCAAAAAAATTGATTTTTTTATATTTCTGACTTTGAAAAAAATATCGAAATTTTTCTTTCAACTTTTCTTTATTTATTATGAAAATTTAATTTTTCAGTTGATTTTTCATTTTTCTTTCAACTTTTCTTTATTTATTATGAAAATTTAATTTTTCAGTTGATTTTTCATTTTTCTTTCAACTTTTCTTTATTTATTATGAAAATTAAATTTTTCAGTTGATTTTTCATTTTTGGGACTTAGAAAAATTTTCGATTTTTTTTCTCATATAATCTGACCTTCTATGGAATTGTTCATTTTTACACTTCTCATAATATACCTTTTAAACACACAAACAGCAAATGGCATTCTAGCGGGACTTAGAAAAATTTTCGAAATTTTCAAGAAAAAAAATTTTTGACATACACCTCAGTTTCATTGAGAAGTCTCTATTTCAAATGAATTCCACTTAAAAATCATATATATATTTTTTCCAATTGATTTTTTTATATTTCTGACTATTTCTGACTTTGAAAAAAATATCGAAATTTTTCTTTCAACTTTTCTTTATTTATTATGAAAATTTAATTTTTCAGTTGATTTTTCATTTTTCTTTCAACTTTTCTTTATTTATTATGAAAATTTAATTTTTCAGTTGATTTTTCATTTTTCTTTCAACTTTTCTTTATTTATTATGAAAATTAAATTTTTCAGTTGATTTTTCATTTTTGGGACTTAGAAAAATTTTCGATTTTTTTTCTCATATAATCTGACCTTCTATGGAATTGTTCATTTTTACACTTCTCATAATATACCTTTTAAACACACAAACAGCAAATGGCATTCTAGCGGGACTATATTTTTTCCAATTGATTTTTTTATATTTCTGACTATTTCTGACTATTTCTGACTTTGAAAAAAATATCGAAATTTTTCTTTCAACTTTTCTTTATTTATTATGAAAATTTAATTTTTCAGTTGATTTTTCATTTTTCTTTCAACTTTTCTTTATTTATTATGAAAATTAAATTTTTCAGTTGATTTTTCATTTTTGGGACTTAGAAAAATTTTCGAAATTTTCAAGAAAAAAAATTTTTCACATACACCTCAGTTTCATTGAGAAGTTTCTATTTCAAATGCATTTCACTTAAAAATCAAAAAAATTGATTTTTTTATATTTCTGACTTTGAAAAAAATATCGAAATTTTTCTTTCAACTTTTCTTTATTTATTATGAAAATTTAATTTTTCAGTTGATTTTTCATTTTTCTTTCAACTTTTCTTTATTTATTATGAAAATTAAATTTTTCAGTTGATTTTTCATTTTTGGGACTTAGAAAAATTTTCGAAATTTTCAAGAAAAAAAATTTTTCACATACACCTCAGTTTCATTGAGAAGTTTCTATTTCAAATGCATTTCACTTAAAAATCAAAAAAATTGATTTTTTTATATTTCTGACTTTGAAAAAAATATCGAAATTTTTCTTTCAACTTTTCTTAATTTATTATGAAAATTTAATTTTTCAGTTGATTTTTCATTTTTCTTTCAACTTTTCTTTATTTATTATGAAAATTTAATTTTTCAGTTGATTTTTCATTTTTCTTTCAACTTTTCTTTATTTATTATGAAAATTAAATTTTTCAGTTGATTTTTCATTTTTGGGACTTAGAAAAATTTTCGATTTTTTTTCTCATATAATCTGACCTTCTATGGAATTGTTCATTTTTACACTTCTCATAATATACCTTTTAAACACACAAACAGCAAATGGCATTCTAGCGGGACTATATTTTCTCCAATTGATTTTTTTATATTTCTGACTATTTCTGACTATTTCTGACTTTGAAAAAAATATCGAAATTTTTCTTTCAACTTTTCTTTATTTATTATGAAAATTTAATTTTTCAGTTGATTTTTCATTTTTCTTTCAACTTTTCTTTATTTATTATGAAAATTAAATTTTTCAGTTGATTTTTCATTTTTGGGACTTAGAAAAATTTTCGAAATTTTCAAGAAAAAAAATTTTTCACATACACCTCAGTTTCATTGAGAAGTTTCTATTTCAAATGCATTTCACTTAAAAATCAAAAAAATTGATTTTTTTATATTTCTGACTTTGAAAAAAATATCGAAATTTTTCTTTCAACTTTTCTTTATTTATTATGAAAATTTAATTTTTCAGTTGATTTTTCATTTTTCTTTCAACTTTTCTTTATTTATTATGAAAATTAAATTTTTCAGTTGATTTTTCATTTTTGGGACTTAGAAAAATTTTCGAAATTTTCAAGAAAAAAAATTTTTCACATACACCTCAGTTTCATTGAGAAGTTTCTATTTCAAATGCATTTCACTTAAAAATCAAAAAAATTGATTTTTTTATATTTCTGACTTTGAAAAAAATATCGAAATTTTTCTTTCAACTTTTCTTTATTTATTATGAAAATTTAATTTTTCAGTTGATTTTTCATTTTTCTTTCAACTTTTCTTTATTTATTATGAAAATTTAATTTTTCAGTTGATTTTTCATTTTTCTTTCAACTTTTCTTTATTTATTATGAAAATTAAATTTTTCAGTTGATTTTTCATTTTTGGGACTTAGAAAAATTTTCGATTTTTTTTCTCATATAATCTGACCTTCTATGGAATTGTTCATTTTTACACTTCTCATAATATACCTTTTAAACACACAAACAGCAAATGGCATTCTAGCGGGACTTAGAAAAATTTTCGAAATTTTCAAGAAAAAAAATTTTTGACATACACCTCAGTTTCATTGAGAAGTCTCTATTTCAAATGAATTCCACTTAAAAATCATATATATATTTTTTCCAATTGATTTTTTTATATTTCTGACTATTTCTGACTTTGAAAAAAATATCGAAATTTTTCTTTCAACTTTTCTTTATTTATTATGAAAATTTAATTTTTCAGTTGATTTTTCATTTTTCTTTCAACTTTTCTTTATTTATTATGAAAATTTAATTTTTCAGTTGATTTTTCATTTTTCTTTCAACTTTTCTTTATTTATTATGAAAATTAAATTTTTCAGTTGATTTTTCATTTTTGGGACTTAGAAAAATTTTCGAAATTTTCAAGAAAAAAAATTTTTCACATACACCTCAGTTTCATTGAGAAGTTTCTATTTCAAATGCATTTCACTTAAAAATCAAAAAAATTGATTTTTTTATATTTCTGACTTTGAAAAAAATATCGAAATTTTTCTTTCAACTTTTCTTAATTTATTATGAAAATTTAATTTTTCAGTTGATTTTTCATTTTTCTTTCAACTTTTCTTTATTTATTATGAAAATTTAATTTTTCAGTTGATTTTTCATTTTTCTTTCAACTTTTCTTTATTTATTATGAAAATTAAATTTTTCAGTTGATTTTTCATTTTTGGGACTTAGAAAAATTTTCGATTTTTTTTCTCATATAATCTGACCTTCTATGGAATTGTTCATTTTTACACTTCTCATAATATACCTTTTAAACACACAAACAGCAAATGGCATTCTAGCGGGACTATATTTTCTCCAATTGATTTTTTTATATTTCTGACTATTTCTGACTATTTCTGACTTTGAAAAAAATATCGAAATTTTTCTTTCAACTTTTCTTTATTTATTATGAAAATTTAATTTTTCAGTTGATTTTTCATTTTTCTTTCAACTTTTCTTTATTTATTATGAAAATTAAATTTTTCAGTTGATTTTTCATTTTTGGGACTTAGAAAAATTTTCGAAATTTTCAAGAAAAAAAATTTTTCACATACACCTCAGTTTCATTGAGAAGTTTCTATTTCAAATGCATTTCACTTAAAAATCAAAAAAATTGATTTTTTTATATTTCTGACTTTGAAAAAAATATCGAAATTTTTCTTTCAACTTTTCTTTATTTATTATGAAAATTTAATTTTTCAGTTGATTTTTCATTTTTCTTTCAACTTTTCTTTATTTATTATGAAAATTAAATTTTTCAGTTGATTTTTCATTTTTGGGACTTAGAAAAATTTTCGAAATTTTCAAGAAAAAAAATTTTTCACATACACCTCAGTTTCATTGAGAAGTTTCTATTTCAAATGCATTTCACTTAAAAATCAAAAAAATTGATTTTTTTATATTTCTGACTTTGAAAAAAATATCGAAATTTTTCTTTCAACTTTTCTTTATTTATTATGAAAATTTAATTTTTCAGTTGATTTTTCATTTTTCTTTCAACTTTTCTTTATTTATTATGAAAATTTAATTTTTCAGTTGATTTTTCATTTTTCTTTCAACTTTTCTTTATTTATTATGAAAATTAAATTTTTCAGTTGATTTTTCATTTTTGGGACTTAGAAAAATTTTCGATTTTTTTTCTCATATAATCTGACCTTCTATGGAATTGTTCATTTTTACACTTCTCATAATATACCTTTTAAACACACAAACAGCAAATGGCATTCTAGCGGGACTTAGAAAAATTTTCGAAATTTTCAAGAAAAAAAATTTTTGACATACACCTCAGTTTCATTGAGAAGTCTCTATTTCAAATGAATTCCACTTAAAAATCATATATATATTTTTTCCAATTGATTTTTTTATATTTCTGACTATTTCTGACTTTGAAAAAAATATCGAAATTTTTCTTTCAACTTTTCTTTATTTATTATGAAAATTTAATTTTTCAGTTGATTTTTCATTTTTCTTTCAACTTTTCTTTATTTATTATGAAAATTTAATTTTTCAGTTGATTTTTCATTTTTCTTTCAACTTTTCTTTATTTATTATGAAAATTAAATTTTTCAGTTGATTTTTCATTTTTGGGACTTAGAAAAATTTTCGAAATTTTCAAGAAAAAAAATTTTTCACATACACCTCAGTTTCATTGAGAAGTTTCTATTTCAAATGCATTTCACTTAAAAATCAAAAAAATTGATTTTTTTATATTTCTGACTTTGAAAAAAATATCGAAATTTTTCTTTCAACTTTTCTTAATTTATTATGAAAATTTAATTTTTCAGTTGATTTTTCATTTTTCTTTCAACTTTTCTTTATTTATTATGAAAATTTAATTTTTCAGTTGATTTTTCATTTTTCTTTCAACTTTTCTTTATTTATTATGAAAATTAAATTTTTCAGTTGATTTTTCATTTTTGGGACTTAGAAAAATTTTCGATTTTTTTTCTCATATAATCTGACCTTCTATGGAATTGTTCATTTTTACACTTCTCATAATATACCTTTTAAACACACAAACAGCAAATGGCATTCTAGCGGGACTATATTTTCTCCAATTGATTTTTTTATATTTCTGACTATTTCTGACTATTTCTGACTTTGAAAAAAATATCGAAATTTTTCTTTCAACTTTTCTTTATTTATTATGAAAATTTAATTTTTCAGTTGATTTTTCATTTTTCTTTCAACTTTTCTTTATTTATTATGAAAATTAAATTTTTCAGTTGATTTTTCATTTTTGGGACTTAGAAAAATTTTCGAAATTTTCAAGAAAAAAAATTTTTCACATACACCTCAGTTTCATTGAGAAGTTTCTATTTCAAATGCATTTCACTTAAAAATCAAAAAAATTGATTTTTTTATATTTCTGACTTTGAAAAAAATATCGAAATTTTTCTTTCAACTTTTCTTTATTTATTATGAAAATTTAATTTTTCAGTTGATTTTTCATTTTTCTTTCAACTTTTCTTTATTTATTATGAAAATTAAATTTTTCAGTTGATTTTTCATTTTTGGGACTTAGAAAAATTTTCGAAATTTTCAAGAAAAAAAATTTTTCACATACACCTCAGTTTCATTGAGAAGTTTCTATTTCAAATGCATTTCACTTAAAAATCAAAAAAATTGATTTTTTTATATTTCTGACTTTGAAAAAAATATCGAAATTTTTCTTTCAACTTTTCTTTATTTATTATGAAAATTTAATTTTTCAGTTGATTTTTCATTTTTCTTTCAACTTTTCTTTATTTATTATGAAAATTTAATTTTTCAGTTGATTTTTCATTTTTCTTTCAACTTTTCTTTATTTATTATGAAAATTAAATTTTTCAGTTGATTTTTCATTTTTGGGACTTAGAAAAATTTTCGATTTTTTTTCTCATATAATCTGACCTTCTATGGAATTGTTCATTTTTACACTTCTCATAATATACCTTTTAAACACACAAACAGCAAATGGCATTCTAGCGGGACTTAGAAAAATTTTCGAAATTTTCAAGAAAAAAAATTTTTGACATACACCTCAGTTTCATTGAGAAGTCTCTATTTCAAATGAATTCCACTTAAAAATCATATATATATTTTTTCCAATTGATTTTTTTATATTTCTGACTATTTCTGACTTTGAAAAAAATATCGAAATTTTTCTTTCAACTTTTCTTTATTTATTATGAAAATTTAATTTTTCAGTTGATTTTTCATTTTTCTTTCAACTTTTCTTTATTTATTATGAAAATTTAATTTTTCAGTTGATTTTTCATTTTTCTTTCAACTTTTCTTTATTTATTATGAAAATTAAATTTTTCAGTTGATTTTTCATTTTTGGGACTTAGAAAAATTTTCGATTTTTTTTCTCATATAATCTGACCTTCTATGGAATTGTTCATTTTTACACTTCTCATAATATACCTTTTAAACACACAAACAGCAAATGGCATTCTAGCGGGACTATATTTTTTCCAATTGATTTTTTTATATTTCTGACTATTTCTGACTATTTCTGACTTTGAAAAAAATATCGAAATTTTTCTTTCAACTTTTCTTTATTTATTATGAAAATTTAATTTTTCAGTTGATTTTTCATTTTTCTTTCAACTTTTCTTTATTTATTATGAAAATTAAATTTTTCAGTTGATTTTTCATTTTTGGGACTTAGAAAAATTTTCGAAATTTTCAAGAAAAAAAATTTTTCACATACACCTCAGTTTCATTGAGAAGTTTCTATTTCAAATGCATTTCACTTAAAAATCAAAAAAATTGATTTTTTTATATTTCTGACTTTGAAAAAAATATCGAAATTTTTCTTTCAACTTTTCTTTATTTATTATGAAAATTTAATTTTTCAGTTGATTTTTCATTTTTCTTTCAACTTTTCTTTATTTATTATGAAAATTAAATTTTTCAGTTGATTTTTCATTTTTGGGACTTAGAAAAATTTTCGAAATTTTCAAGAAAAAAAATTTTTCACATACACCTCAGTTTCATTGAGAAGTTTCTATTTCAAATGCATTTCACTTAAAAATCAAAAAAATTGATTTTTTTATATTTCTGACTTTGAAAAAAATATCGAAATTTTTCTTTCAACTTTTCTTAATTTATTATGAAAATTTAATTTTTCAGTTGATTTTTCATTTTTCTTTCAACTTTTCTTTATTTATTATGAAAATTTAATTTTTCAGTTGATTTTTCATTTTTCTTTCAACTTTTCTTTATTTATTATGAAAATTAAATTTTTCAGTTGATTTTTCATTTTTGGGACTTAGAAAAATTTTCGATTTTTTTTCTCATATAATCTGACCTTCTATGGAATTGTTCATTTTTACACTTCTCATAATATACCTTTTAAACACACAAACAGCAAATGGCATTCTAGCGGGACTTAGAAAAATTTTCGAAATTTTCAAGAAAAAAAATTTTTGACATACACCTCAGTTTCATTGAGAAGTCTCTATTTCAAATGAATTCCACTTAAAAATCATATATATATTTTTTCCAATTGATTTTTTTATATTTCTGACTATTTCTGACTTTGAAAAAAATATCGAAATTTTTCTTTCAACTTTTCTTTATTTATTATGAAAATTTAATTTTTCAGTTGATTTTTCATTTTTCTTTCAACTTTTCTTTATTTATTATGAAAATTTAATTTTTCAGTTGATTTTTCATTTTTGGGGCTTAGAAAAATTTTCGATTTTTTTTCTCATATAATCTGACCTTCTATGGAATTGTTCATTTTTACACTTCTCATAATATACCTTTTAAACACACAAACAGCAAATGGCATTCTAGCGGGACTATATTTTTTCCAATTGATTTTTTTATATTTCTGACTATTTCTGACTATTTCTGACTTTGAAAAAAATATCGAAATTTTTCTTTCAACTTTTCTTTATTTATTATGAAAATTTAATTTTTCAGTTGATTTTTCATTTTTCTTTCAACTTTTCTTTATTTATTATGAAAATTAAATTTTTCAGTTGATTTTTCTTTTTTGGGACTTAGAAAAATTTTCGAAATTTTCAAGAAAAAAAATTTTTCACATACACCTCAGTTTCATTGAGAAGTTTCTATTTCAAATGCATTTCACTTAAAAATCAAAAAAATTGATTTTTTTATATTTCTGACTTTGAAAAAAATATCGAAATTTTTCTTTCAACTTTTCTTTATTTATTATGAAAATTTAATTTTTCAGTTGATTTTTCATTTTTCTTTCAACTTTTCTTTATTTATTATGAAAATTAAATTTTTCAGTTGATTTTTCATTTTTGGGACTTAGAAAAATTTTCGAAATTTTCAAGAAAAAAAATTTTTCACATACACCTCAGTTTCATTGAGAAGTTTCTATTTCAAATGCATTTCACTTAAAAATCAAAAAAATTGATTTTTTTATATTTCTGACTTTGAAAAAAATATCGAAATTTTTCTTTCAACTTTTCTTTATTTATTATGAAAATTTAATTTTTCAGTTGATTTTTCATTTTTCTTTCAACTTTTCTTTATTTATTATGAAAATTTAATTTTTCAGTTGATTTTTCATTTTTCTTTCAACTTTTCTTTATTTATTATGAAAATTAAATTTTTCAGTTGATTCTTCATTTTTGGGACTTAGAAAAATTTTCGATTTTTTTTCTCATATAATCTGACCTTCTATGGAATTGTTCATTTTTACACTTCTCATAATATACCTTTTAAACACACAAACAGCAAATGGCATTCTAGCGGGACTTAGAAAAATTTTCGAAATTTTCAAGAAAAAAAATTTTTGACATACACCTCAGTTTCATTGAGAAGTCTCTATTTCAAATGAATTCCACTTAAAAATCATATATATATTTTTTCCAATTGATTTTTTTATATTTCTGACTATTTCTGACTTTGAAAAAAATATCGAAATTTTTCTTTCAACTTTTCTTTATTTATTATGAAAATTTAATTTTTCAGTTGATTTTTCATTTTTCTTTCAACTTTTCTTTATTTATTATGAAAATTTAATTTTTCAGTTGATTTTTCATTTTTCTTTCAACTTTTCTTTATTTATTATGAAAATTAAATTTTTCAGTTGATTTTTCATTTTTGGGACTTAGAAAAATTTTCGATTTTTTTTCTCATATAATCTGACCTTCTATGGAATTGTTCATTTTTACACTTCTCATAATATACCTTTTAAACACACAAACAGCAAATGGCATTCTAGCGGGACTATATTTTTTCCAATTGATTTTTTTATATTTCTGACTATTTCTGACTATTTCTGACTTTGAAAAAAATATCGAAATTTTTCTTTCAACTTTTCTTTATTTATTATGAAAATTTAATTTTTCAGTTGATTTTTCATTTTTCTTTCAACTTTTCTTTATTTATTATGAAAATTAAATTTTTCAGTTGATTTTTCATTTTTGGGACTTAGAAAAATTTTCGAAATTTTCAAGAAAAAAAATTTTTCACATACACCTCAGTTTCATTGAGAAGTTTCTATTTCAAATGCATTTCACTTAAAAATCAAAAAAATTGATTTTTTTATATTTCTGACTTTGAAAAAAATATCGAAATTTTTCTTTCAACTTTTCTTTATTTATTATGAAAATTTAATTTTTCAGTTGATTTTTCATTTTTCTTTCAACTTTTCTTTATTTATTATGAAAATTAAATTTTTCAGTTGATTTTTCATTTTTGGGACTTAGAAAAATTTTCGAAATTTTCAAGAAAAAAAATTTTTCACATACACCTCAGTTTCATTGAGAAGTTTCTATTTCAAATGCATTTCACTTAAAAATCAAAAAAATTGATTTTTTTATATTTCTGACTTTGAAAAAAATATCGAAATTTTTCTTTCAACTTTTCTTAATTTATTATGAAAATTTAATTTTTCAGTTGATTTTTCATTTTTCTTTCAACTTTTCTTTATTTATTATGAAAATTTAATTTTTCAGTTGATTTTTCATTTTTCTTTCAACTTTTCTTTATTTATTATGAAAATTAAATTTTTCAGTTGATTTTTCATTTTTGGGACTTAGAAAAATTTTCGATTTTTTTTCTCATATAATCTGACCTTCTATGGAATTGTTCATTTTTACACTTCTCATAATATACCTTTTAAACACACAAACAGCAAATGGCATTCTAGCGGGACTTAGAAAAATTTTCGAAATTTTCAAGAAAAAAAATTTTTGACATACACCTCAGTTTCATTGAGAAGTCTCTATTTCAAATGAATTCCACTTAAAAATCATATATATATTTTTTCCAATTGATTTTTTTATATTTCTGACTATTTCTGACTTTGAAAAAAATATCGAAATTTTTCTTTCAACTTTTCTTTATTTATTATGAAAATTTAATTTTTCAGTTGATTTTTCATTTTTCTTTCAACTTTTCTTTATTTATTATGAAAATTTAATTTTTCAGTTGATTTTTCATTTTTGGGGCTTAGAAAAATTTTCGATTTTTTTTCTCATATAATCTGACCTTCTATGGAATTGTTCATTTTTACACTTCTCATAATATATCTTTTAAACACACAAACAGCAAATGGCATTCTAGCGGGACTATATTTTTTCCAATTGATTTTTTTATATTTCTGACTATTTCTGACTATTTCTGACTTTGAAAAAAATATCGAAATTTTTCTTTCAACTTTTCTTTATTTATTATGAAAATTTAATTTTTCAGTTGATTTTTCATTTTTCTTTCAACTTTTCTTTATTTATTATGAAAATTAAATTTTTCAGTTGATTTTTCATTTTTGGGACTTAGAAAAATTTTCGATTTTTTTTCTCATATAATCTGACCTTCTATGGAATTGTTCATTTTTACACTTCTCATAATATACCTTTTAAACACACAAACAGCAAATGGCATTCTAGCGGGACTATATTTTTTCCAATTGATTTTTTTATATTTCTGACTATTTCTGACTATTTCTGACTTTGAAAAAAATATCGAAATTTTTCTTTCAACTTTTCTTTATTTATTATGAAAATTTAATTTTTCAGTTGATTTTTCATTTTTCTTTCAACTTTTCTTTATTTATTATGAAAATTAAATTTTTCAGTTGATTTTTCATTTTTGGGACTTAGAAAAATTTTCGAAATTTTCAAGAAAAAAAATTTTTCACATACACCTCAGTTTCATTGAGAAGTTTCTATTTCAAATGCATTTCACTTAAAAATCAAAAAAATTGATTTTTTTATATTTCTGACTTTGAAAAAAATATCGAAATTTTTCTTTCAACTTTTCTTTATTTATTATGAAAATTTAATTTTTCAGTTGATTTTTCATTTTTCTTTCAACTTTTCTTTATTTATTATGAAAATTTAATTTTTCAGTTGATTTTTCATTTTTCTTTCAACTTTTCTTTATTTATTATGAAAATTAAATTTTTCAGTTGATCTTTCATTTTTGGGACTTAGAAAAATTTTCGATTTTTTTTCTCATATAATCTGACCTTCTATGGAATTGTTCATTTTTACACTTCTCATAATATACCTTTTAAACACACAAACAGCAAATGGCATTCTAGCGGGACTTAGAAAAATTTTCGAAATTTTCAAGAAAAAAAATTTTTGACATACACCTCAGTTTCATTGAGAAGTCTCTATTTCAAATGAATTCCACTTAAAAATCATATATATATTTTTTCCAATTGATTTTTTTATATTTCTGACTATTTCTGACTTTGAAAAAAATATCGAAATTTTTCTTTCAACTTTTCTTTATTTATTATGAAAATTTAATTTTTCAGTTGATTTTTCATTTTTCTTTCAACTTTTCTTTATTTATTATGAAAATTAAATTTTTCAGTTGATTTTTCATTTTTGGGACTTAGAAAAATTTTCGAAATTTTCAAGAAAAAAAATTTTTCACATACACCTCAGTTTCATTGAGAAGTTTCTATTTCAAATGCATTTCACTTAAAAATCAAAAAAATTGATTTTTTTATATTTCTGACTTTGAAAAAAATATCGAAATTTTTCTTTCAACTTTTCTTAATTTATTATGAAAATTTAATTTTTCAGTTGATTTTTCATTTTTCTTTCAACTTTTCTTTATTTATTATGAAAATTTAATTTTTCAGTTGATTTTTCATTTTTCTTTCAACTTTTCTTTATTTATTATGAAAATTAAATTTTTCAGTTGATTTTTCATTTTTGGGACTTAGAAAAATTTTCGATTTTTTTTCTCATATAATCTGACCTTCTATGGAATTGTTCATTTTTACACTTCTCATAATATACCTTTTAAACACACAAACAGCAAATGGCATTCTAGCGGGACTTAGAAAAATTTTCGAAATTTTCAAGAAAAAAAATTTTTGACATACACCTCAGTTTCATTGAGAAGTCTCTATTTCAAATGAATTCCACTTAAAAATCATATATATATTTTTTCCAATTGATTTTTTTATATTTCTGACTATTTCTGACTTTGAAAAAAATATCGAAATTTTTCTTTCAACTTTTCTTTATTTATTATGAAAATTTAATTTTTCAGTTGATTTTTCATTTTTCTTTCAACTTTTCTTTATTTATTATGAAAATTTAATTTTTCAGTTGATTTTTCATTTTTGGGGCTTAGAAAAATTTTCGATTTTTTTTCTCATATAATCTGACCTTCTATGGAATTGTTCATTTTTACACTTCTCATAATATACCTTTTAAACACACAAACAGCAAATGGCATTCTAGCGGGACTTAGAAAAATTTTCGAAATTTTCAAGAAAAAAAATTTTTCACATACACCTCAGTTTCATTGAGAAGTTTCTATTTCAAATGCATTTCACTTAAAAATCAAAAAAATTGATTTTTTTATATTTCTGACTTTGAAAAAAATATCGAAATTTTTCTTTCAACTTTTCTTTATTTATTATGAAAATTTAATTTTTCAGTTGATTTTTCATTTTTCTTTCAACTTTTCTTTATTTATTATGAAAATTTAATTTTTCAGTTGATTTTTCATTTTTCTTTCAACTTTTCTTTATTTATTATGAAAATTAAATTTTTCAGTTGATTTTTCATTTTTGGGACTTAGAAAAATTTTCGATTTTTTTTCTCATATAATCTGACCTTCTATGGAATTGTTCATTTTTACACTTCTCATAATATACCTTTTAAACACACAAACAGCAAATGGCATTCTAGCGGGACTATATTTTTTCCAATTGATTTTTTTATATTTCTGACTATTTCTGACTATTTCTGACTTTGAAAAAAATATCGAAATTTTTCTTTCAACTTTTCTTTATTTATTATGAAAATTTAATTTTTCAGTTGATTTTTCATTTTTCTTTCAACTTTTCTTTATTTATTATGAAAATTAAATTTTTCAGTTGATTTTTCATTTTTGGGACTTAGAAAAATTTTCGAAATTTTCAAGAAAAAAAATTTTTCACATACACCTCAGTTTCATTGAGAAGTTTCTATTTCAAATGCATTTCACTTAAAAATCAAAAAAATTGATTTTTTTATATTTCTGACTTTGAAAAAAATATCGAAATTTTTCTTTCAACTTTTCTTTATTTATTATGAAAATTTAATTTTTCAGTTGATTTTTCATTTTTCTTTCAACTTTTCTTTATTTATTATGAAAATTTAATTTTTCAGTTGATTTTTCATTTTTCTTTCAACTTTTCTTTATTTATTATGAAAATTAAATTTTTCAGTTGATCTTTCATTTTTGGGACTTAGAAAAATTTTCGATTTTTTTTCTCATATAATCTGACCTTCTATGGAATTGTTCATTTTTACACTTCTCATAATATACCTTTTAAACACACAAACAGCAAATGGCATTCTAGCGGGACTTAGAAAAATTTTCGAAATTTTCAAGAAAAAAAATTTTTGACATACACCTCAGTTTCATTGAGAAGTCTCTATTTCAAATGAATTCCACTTAAAAATCATATATATATTTTTTCCAATTGATTTTTTTATATTTCTGACTATTTCTGACTTTGAAAAAAATATCGAAATTTTTCTTTCAACTTTTCTTTATTTATTATGAAAATTTAATTTTTCAGTTGATTTTTCATTTTTCTTTCAACTTTTCTTTATTTATTATGAAAATTTAATTTTTCAGTTGATTTTTCATTTTTGGGGCTTAGAAAAATTTTCGATTTTTTTTCTCATATAATCTGACCTTCTATGGAATTGTTCATTTTTACACTTCTCATAATATACCTTTTAAACACACAAACAGCAAATGGCATTCTAGCGGGACTATATTTTTTCCAATTGATTTTTTTATATTTCTGACTATTTCTGACTATTTCTGACTTTGAAAAAAATATCGAAATTTTTCTTTCAACTTTTCTTTATTTATTATGAAAATTTAATTTTTCAGTTGATTTTTCATTTTTCTTTCAACTTTTCTTTATTTATTATGAAAATTAAATTTTTCAGTTGATTTTTCTTTTTTGGGACTTAGAAAAATTTTCGAAATTTTCAAGAAAAAAAATTTTTCACATACACCTCAGTTTCATTGAGAAGTTTCTATTTCAAATGCATTTCACTTAAAAATCAAAAAAATTGATTTTTTTATATTTCTGACTTTGAAAAAAATATCGAAATTTTTCTTTCAACTTTTCTTTATTTATTATGAAAATTTAATTTTTCAGTTGATTTTTCATTTTTCTTTCAACTTTTCTTTATTTATTATGAAAATTTAATTTTTCAGTTGATTTTTCATTTTTCTTTCAACTTTTCTTTATTTATTATGAAAATTAAATTTTTCAGTTGATTTTTCATTTTTGGGACTTAGAAAAATTTTCGATTTTTTTTCTCATATAATCTGACCTTCTATGGAATTGTTCATTTTTACACTTCTCATAATATACCTTTTAAACACACAAACAGCAAATGGCATTCTAGCGGGACTATATTTTTTCCAATTGATTTTTTTATATTTCTGACTATTTCTGACTATTTCTGACTTTGAAAAAAATATCGAAATTTTTCTTTCAACTTTTCTTTATTTATTATGAAAATTTAATTTTTCAGTTGATTTTTCATTTTTCTTTCAACTTTTCTTTATTTATTATGAAAATTAAATTTTTCAGTTGATTTTTCATTTTTGGGACTTAGAAAAATTTTCGAAATTTTCAAGAAAAAAAATTTTTCACATACACCTCAGTTTCATTGAGAAGTTTCTATTTCAAATGCATTTCACTTAAAAATCAAAAAAATTGATTTTTTTATATTTCTGACTTTGAAAAAAATATCGAAATTTTTCTTTCAACTTTTCTTTATTTATTATGAAAATTTAATTTTTCAGTTGATTTTTCATTTTTCTTTCAACTTTTCTTTATTTATTATGAAAATTTAATTTTTCAGTTGATTTTTCATTTTTCTTTCAACTTTTCTTTATTTATTATGAAAATTAAATTTTTCAGTTGATCTTTCATTTTTGGGACTTAGAAAAATTTTCGATTTTTTTTCTCATATAATCTGACCTTCTATGGAATTGTTCATTTTTACACTTCTCATAATATACCTTTTAAACACACAAACAGCAAATGGCATTCTAGCGGGACTTAGAAAAATTTTCGAAATTTTCAAGAAAAAAAATTTTTGACATACACCTCAGTTTCATTGAGAAGTCTCTATTTCAAATGAATTCCACTTAAAAATCATATATATATTTTTTCCAATTGATTTTTTTATATTTCTGACTATTTCTGACTTTGAAAAAAATATCGAAATTTTTCTTTCAACTTTTCTTTATTTATTATGAAAATTTAATTTTTCAGTTGATTTTTCATTTTTCTTTCAACTTTTCTTTATTTATTATGAAAATTTAATTTTTCAGTTGATTTTTCATTTTTGGGGCTTAGAAAAATTTTCGATTTTTTTTCTCATATAATCTGACCTTCTATGGAATTGTTCATTTTTACACTTCTCATAATATACCTTTTAAACACACAAACAGCAAATGGCATTCTAGCGGGACTATATTTTTTCCAATTGATTTTTTTATATTTCTGACTATTTCTGACTATTTCTGACTTTGAAAAAAATATCGAAATTTTTCTTTCAACTTTTCTTTATTTATTATGAAAATTTAATTTTTCAGTTGATTTTTCATTTTTCTTTCAACTTTTCTTTATTTATTATGAAAATTAAATTTTTCAGTTGATTTTTCTTTTTTGGGACTTAGAAAAATTTTCGAAATTTTCAAGAAAAAAAATTTTTCACATACACCTCAGTTTCATTGAGAAGTTTCTATTTCAAATGCATTTCACTTAAAAATCAAAAAAATTGATTTTTTTATATTTCTGACTTTGAAAAAAATATCGAAATTTTTCTTTCAACTTTTCTTTATTTATTATGAAAATTTAATTTTTCAGTTGATTTTTCATTTTTCTTTCAACTTTTCTTTATTTATTATGAAAATTTAATTTTTCAGTTGATTTTTCATTTTTCTTTCAACTTTTCTTTATTTATTATGAAAATTAAATTTTTCAGTTGATTTTTCATTTTTGGGACTTAGAAAAATTTTCGATTTTTTTTCTCATATAATCTGACCTTCTATGGAATTGTTCATTTTTACACTTCTCATAATATACCTTTTAAACACACAAACAGCAAATGGCATTCTAGCGGGACTATATTTTTTCCAATTGATTTTTTTATATTTCTGACTATTTCTGACTATTTCTGACTTTGAAAAAAATATCGAAATTTTTCTTTCAACTTTTCTTTATTTATTATGAAAATTTAATTTTTCAGTTGATTTTTCATTTTTCTTTCAACTTTTCTTTATTTATTATGAAAATTAAATTTTTCAGTTGATTTTTCATTTTTGGGACTTAGAAAAATTTTCGAAATTTTCAAGAAAAAAAATTTTTCACATACACCTCAGTTTCATTGAGAAGTTTCTATTTCAAATGCATTTCACTTAAAAATCAAAAAAATTGATTTTTTTATATTTCTGACTTTGAAAAAAATATCGAAATTTTTCTTTCAACTTTTCTTTATTTATTATGAAAATTTAATTTTTCAGTTGATTTTTCATTTTTCTTTCAACTTTTCTTTATTTATTATGAAAATTTAATTTTTCAGTTGATTTTTCATTTTTCTTTCAACTTTTCTTTATTTATTATGAAAATTAAATTTTTCAGTTGATTTTTCATTTTTGGGACTTAGAAAAATTTTCGATTTTTTTTCTCATATAATCTGACCTTCTATGGAATTGTTCATTTTTACACTTCTCATAATATACCTTTTAAACACACAAACAGCAAATGGCATTCTAGCGGGACTTAGAAAAATTTTCGAAATTTTCAAGAAAAAAAATTTTTGACATACACCTCAGTTTCATTGAGAAGTCTCTATTTCAAATGAATTCCACTTAAAAATCATATATATATTTTTTCCAATTGATTTTTTTATATTTCTGACTATTTCTGACTTTGAAAAAAATATCGAAATTTTTCTTTCAACTTTTCTTTATTTATTATGAAAATTTAATTTTTCAGTTGATTTTTCATTTTTCTTTCAACTTTTCTTTATTTATTATGAAAATTTAATTTTTCAGTTGATTTTTCATTTTTGGGGCTTAGAAAAATTTTCGATTTTTTTTCTCATATAATCTGACCTTCTATGGAATTGTTCATTTTTACACTTCTCATAATATACCTTTTAAACACACAAACAGCAAATGGCATTCTAGCGGGACTATATTTTTTCCAATTGATTTTTTTATATTTCTGACTATTTCTGACTATTTCTGACTTTGAAAAAAATATCGAAATTTTTCTTTCAACTTTTCTTTATTTATTATGAAAATTTAATTTTTCAGTTGATTTTTCATTTTTCTTTCAACTTTTCTTTATTTATTATGAAAATTAAATTTTTCAGTTGATTTTTCTTTTTTGGGACTTAGAAAAATTTTCGAAATTTTCAAGAAAAAAAATTTTTCACATACACCTCAGTTTCATTGAGAAGTTTCTATTTCAAATGCATTTCACTTAAAAATCAAAAAAATTGATTTTTTTATATTTCTGACTTTGAAAAAAATATCGAAATTTTTCTTTCAACTTTTCTTTATTTATTATGAAAATTTAATTTTTCAGTTGATTTTTCATTTTTCTTTCAACTTTTCTTTATTTATTATGAAAATTTAATTTTTCAGTTGATTTTTCATTTTTCTTTCAACTTTTCTTTATTTATTATGAAAATTAAATTTTTCAGTTGATTTTTCATTTTTGGGACTTAGAAAAATTTTCGATTTTTTTTCTCATATAATCTGACCTTCTATGGAATTGTTCATTTTTACACTTCTCATAATATACCTTTTAAACACACAAACAGCAAATGGCATTCTAGCGGGACTATATTTTTTCCAATTGATTTTTTTATATTTCTGACTATTTCTGACTATTTCTGACTTTGAAAAAAATATCGAAATTTTTCTTTCAACTTTTCTTTATTTATTATGAAAATTTAATTTTTCAGTTGATTTTTCATTTTTCTTTCAACTTTTCTTTATTTATTATGAAAATTAAATTTTTCAGTTGATTTTTCATTTTTGGGACTTAGAAAAATTTTCGAAATTTTCAAGAAAAAAAATTTTTCACATACACCTCAGTTTCATTGAGAAGTTTCTATTTCAAATGCATTTCACTTAAAAATCAAAAAAATTGATTTTTTTATATTTCTGACTTTGAAAAAAATATCGAAATTTTTCTTTCAACTTTTCTTTATTTATTATGAAAATTTAATTTTTCAGTTGATTTTTCATTTTTCTTTCAACTTTTCTTTATTTATTATGAAAATTTAATTTTTCAGTTGATTTTTCATTTTTCTTTCAACTTTTCTTTATTTATTATGAAAATTAAATTTTTCAGTTGATCTTTCATTTTTGGGACTTAGAAAAATTTTCGATTTTTTTTCTCATATAATCTGACCTTCTATGGAATTGTTCATTTTTACACTTCTCATAATATACCTTTTAAACACACAAACAGCAAATGGCATTCTAGCGGGACTTAGAAAAATTTTCGAAATTTTCAAGAAAAAAAATTTTTGACATACACCTCAGTTTCATTGAGAAGTCTCTATTTCAAATGAATTCCACTTAAAAATCATATATATATTTTTTCCAATTGATTTTTTTATATTTCTGACTATTTCTGACTTTGAAAAAAATATCGAAATTTTTCTTTCAACTTTTCTTTATTTATTATGAAAATTTAATTTTTCAGTTGATTTTTCATTTTTCTTTCAACTTTTCTTTATTTATTATGAAAATTTAATTTTTCAGTTGATTTTTCATTTTTGGGGCTTAGAAAAATTTTCGATTTTTTTTCTCATATAATCTGACCTTCTATGGAATTGTTCATTTTTACACTTCTCATAATATACCTTTTAAACACACAAACAGCAAATGGCATTCTAGCGGGACTATATTTTTTCCAATTGATTTTTTTATATTTCTGACTATTTCTGACTATTTCTGACTTTGAAAAAAATATCGAAATTTTTCTTTCAACTTTTCTTTATTTATTATGAAAATTTAATTTTTCAGTTGATTTTTCATTTTTTTTTCAACTTTTCTTTATTTATTATGAAAATTAAATTTTTCAGTTGATTTTTCTTTTTTGGGACTTAGAAAAATTTTCGAAATTTTCAAGAAAAAAAATTTTTCACATACACCTCAGTTTCATTGAGAAGTTTCTATTTCAAATGCATTTCACTTAAAAATCAAAAAAAATTGATTTTTTTATATTTCTGACTTTGAAAAAAATATCGAAATTTTTCTTTCAACTTTTCTTTATTTATTATGAAAATTTAATTTTTCAGTTGATTTTTCATTTTTCTTTCAACTTTTCTTTATTTATTATGAAAATTTAATTTTTCAGTTGATTTTTCATTTTTCTTTCAACTTTTCTTTATTTATTATGAAAATTAAATTTTTCAGTTGATTTTTCATTTTTGGGACTTAGAAAAATTTTCGATTTTTTTTCTCATATAATCTGACCTTCTATGGAATTGTTCATTTTTACACTTCTCATAATATACCTTTTAAACACACAAACAGCAAATGGCATTCTAGCGGGACTATATTTTTTCCAATTGATTTTTTTATATTTCTGACTATTTCTGACTATTTCTGACTTTGAAAAAAATATCGAAATTTTTCTTTCAACTTTTCTTTATTTATTATGAAAATTTAATTTTTCAGTTGATTTTTCATTTTTCTTTCAACTTTTCTTTATTTATTATGAAAATTAAATTTTTCAGTTGATTTTTCATTTTTGGGACTTAGAAAAATTTTCGAAATTTTCAAGAAAAAAAATTTTTCACATACACCTCAGTTTCATTGAGAAGTTTCTATTTCAAATGCATTTCACTTAAAAATCAAAAAAATTGATTTTTTTATATTTCTGACTTTGAAAAAAATATCGAAATTTTTCTTTCAACTTTTCTTTATTTATTATGAAAATTTAATTTTTCAGTTGATTTTTCATTTTTCTTTCAACTTTTCTTTATTTATTATGAAAATTTAATTTTTCAGTTGATTTTTCATTTTTCTTTCAACTTTTCTTTATTTATTATGAAAATTAAATTTTTCAGTTGATCTTTCATTTTTGGGACTTAGAAAAATTTTCGATTTTTTTTCTCATATAATCTGACCTTCTATGGAATTGTTCATTTTTACACTTCTCATAATATACCTTTTAAACACACAAACAGCAAATGGCATTCTAGCGGGACTTAGAAAAATTTTCGAAATTTTCAAGAAAAAAAATTTTTGACATACACCTCAGTTTCATTGAGAAGTCTCTATTTCAAATGAATTCCACTTAAAAATCATATATATATTTTTTCCAATTGATTTTTTTATATTTCTGACTATTTCTGACTTTGAAAAAAATATCGAAATTTTTCTTTCAACTTTTCTTTATTTATTATGAAAATTTAATTTTTCAGTTGATTTTTCATTTTTCTTTCAACTTTTCTTTATTTATTATGAAAATTAAATTTTTCAGTTGATTTTTCATTTTTGGGACTTAGAAAAATTTTCGATTTTTTTTCTCATATAATCTGACCTTCTATGGAATTGTTCATTTTTACACTTCTCATAATATACCTTTTAAACACACAAACAGCAAATGGCATTCTAGCGGGACTATATTTTTTCCAATTGATTTTTTTATATTTCTGACTATTTCTGACTATTTCTGACTTTGAAAAAAATATCGAAATTTTTCTTTCAACTTTTCTTTATTTATTATGAAAATTTAATTTTTCAGTTGATTTTTCATTTTTCTTTCAACTTTTCTTTATTTATTATGAAAATTAAATTTTTCAGTTGATTTTTCATTTTTGGGACTTAGAAAAATTTTCGAAATTTTCAAGAAAAAAAATTTTTCACATACACCTCAGTTTCATTGAGAAGTTTCTATTTCAAATGCATTTCACTTAAAAATCAAAAAAATTGATTTTTTTATATTTCTGACTTTGAAAAAAATATCGAAATTTTTCTTTCAACTTTTCTTTATTTATTATGAAAATTTAATTTTTCAGTTGATTTTTCATTTTTCTTTCAACTTTTCTTTATTTATTATGAAAATTAAATTTTTCAGTTGATTTTTCATTTTTGGGACTTAGAAAAATTTTCGATTTTTTTTCTCATATAATCTGACCTTCTATGGAATTGTTCATTTTTACACTTCTCATAATATACCTTTTAAACACACAAACAGCAAATGGCATTCTAGCGGGACTATATTTTTTCCAATTGATTTTTTTATATTTCTGACTATTTCTGACTATTTCTGACTTTGAAAAAAATATCGAAATTTTTCTTTCAACTTTTCTTTATTTATTATGAAAATTTAATTTTTCAGTTGATTTTTCATTTTTCTTTCAACTTTTCTTTATTTATTATGAAAATTAAATTTTTCAGTTGATTTTTCATTTTTGGGACTTAGAAAAATTTTCGATTTTTTTTCTCATATAATCTGACCTTCTATGGAATTGTTCATTTTTACACTTCTCATAATATACCTTTTAAACACACAAACAGCAAATGGCATTCTAGCGGGACTATATTTTTTCCAATTGATTTTTTTATATTTCTGACTATTTCTGACTATTTCTGACTTTGAAAAAAATATCGAAATTTTTCTTTCAACTTTTCTTTATTTATTATGAAAATTTAATTTTTCAGTTGATTTTTCATTTTTCTTTCAACTTTTCTTTATTTATTATGAAAATTAAATTTTTCAGTTGATTTTTCATTTTTGGGACTTAGAAAAATTTTCGAAATTTTCAAGAAAAAAAATTTTTCACATACACCTCAGTTTCATTGAGAAGTTTCTATTTCAAATGCATTTCACTTAAAAATCAAAAAAATTGATTTTTTTATATTTCTGACTTTGAAAAAAATATCGAAATTTTTCTTTCAACTTTTCTTTATTTATTATGAAAATTTAATTTTTCAGTTGATTTTTCATTTTTCTTTCAACTTTTCTTTATTTATTATGAAAATTAAATTTTTCAGTTGATTTTTCATTTTTGGGACTTAGAAAAATTTTCGATTTTTTTTCTCATATAATCTGACCTTCTATGGAATTGTTCATTTTTACACTTCTCATAATATACCTTTTAAACACACAAACAGCAAATGGCATTCTAGCGGGACTATATTTTTTCCAATTGATTTTTTTATATTTCTGACTATTTCTGACTATTTCTGACTTTGAAAAAAATATCGAAATTTTTCTTTCAACTTTTCTTTATTTATTATGAAAATTTAATTTTTCAGTTGATTTTTCATTTTTCTTTCAACTTTTCTTTATTTATTATGAAAATTAAATTTTTCAGTTGATTTTTCATTTTTGGGACTTAGAAAAATTTTCGAAATTTTCAAGAAAAAAAATTTTTCACATACACCTCAGTTTCATTGAGAAGTTTCTATTTCAAATGCATTTCACTTAAAAATCAAAAAAATTGATTTTTTTATATTTCTGACTTTGAAAAAAATATCGAAATTTTTCTTTCAACTTTTCTTTATTTATTATGAAAATTTAATTTTTCAGTTGATTTTTCATTTTTCTTTCAACTTTTCTTTATTTATTATGAAAATTAAATTTTTCAGTTGATTTTTCATTTTTGGGACTTAGAAAAATTTTCGATTTTTTTTCTCATATAATCTGACCTTCTATGGAATTGTTCATTTTTACACTTCTCATAATATACCTTTTAAACACACAAACAGCAAATGGCATTCTAGCGGGACTATATTTTTTCCAATTGATTTTTTTATATTTCTGACTATTTCTGACTATTTCTGACTTTGAAAAAAATATCGAAATTTTTCTTTCAACTTTTCTTTATTTATTATGAAAATTTAATTTTTCAGTTGATTTTTCATTTTTCTTTCAACTTTTCTTTATTTATTATGAAAATTAAATTTTTCAGTTGATTTTTCATTTTTGGGACTTAGAAAAATTTTCGAAATTTTCAAGAAAAAAAATTTTTCACATACACCTCAGTTTCATTGAGAAGTTTCTATTTCAAATGCATTTCACTTAAAAATCAAAAAAATTGATTTTTTTATATTTCTGACTTTGAAAAAAATATCGAAATTTTTCTTTCAACTTTTCTTTATTTATTATGAAAATTTAATTTTTCAGTTGATTTTTCATTTTTCTTTCAACTTTTCTTTATTTATTATGAAAATTAAATTTTTCAGTTGATTTTTCATTTTTGGGACTTAGAAAAATTTTCGATTTTTTTTCTCATATAATCTGACCTTCTATGGAATTGTTCATTTTTACACTTCTCATAATATACCTTTTAAACACACAAACAGCAAATGGCATTCTAGCGGGACTATATTTTTTCCAATTGATTTTTTTATATTTCTGACTATTTCTGACTATTTCTGACTTTGAAAAAAATATCGAAATTTTTCTTTCAACTTTTCTTTATTTATTATGAAAATTTAATTTTTCAGTTGATTTTTCATTTTTCTTTCAACTTTTCTTTATTTATTATGAAAATTAAATTTTTCAGTTGATTTTTCATTTTTGGGACTTAGAAAAATTTTCGAAATTTTCAAGAAAAAAAATTTTTCACATACACCTCAGTTTCATTGAGAAGTTTCTATTTCAAATGCATTTCACTTAAAAATCAAAAAAATTGATTTTTTTATATTTCTGACTTTGAAAAAAATATCGAAATTTTTCTTTCAACTTTTCTTTATTTATTATGAAAATTTAATTTTTCAGTTGATTTTTCATTTTTCTTTCAACTTTTCTTTATTTATTATGAAAATTTAATTTTTCAGTTGATTTTTCATTTTTCTTTCAACTTTTCTTTATTTATTATGAAAATTAAATTTTTCAGTTGATTCTTCATTTTTGGGACTTAGAAAAATTTTCGATTTTTTTTCTCATATAATCTGACCTTCTATGGAATTGTTCATTTTTACACTTCTCATAATATACCTTTTAAACACACAAACAGCAAATGGCATTCTAGCGGGACAATATTTTTTCCAATTGATTTTTTTATATTTCTGACTATTTCTGACTTTGAAAAAAATATCGAAATTTTTCTTTCAACTTTTCTTTATTTATTATGAAAATTTAATTTTTCAGTTGATTTTTCATTTTTCTTTCAACTTTTCTTTATTTATTATGAAAATTTAATTTTTCAGTTGATTTTTCATTTTTGGGACTTAGAAAAATTTTCGATTTTTTTTCTCATATAATCTGACCTTCTATGGAATTGTTCATTTTTACACTTCTCATAATATACCTTTTAAACACACAAACAGCAAATGGCATTCTAGCGGGACTATATTTTTTCCAATTGATTTTTTTATATTTCTGACTATTTCTGACTATTTCTGACTTTGAAAAAAATATCGAAATTTTTCTTTCAACTTTTCTTTATTTATTATGAAAATTTAATTTTTCAGTTGATTTTTCATTTTTCTTTCAACTTTTCTTTATTTATTATGAAAATTAAATTTTTCAGTTGATTTTTCATTTTTGGGACTTAGAAAAATTTTCGAAATTTTCAAGAAAAAAAATTTTTCACATACACCTCAGTTTCATTGAGAAGTTTCTATTTCAAATGCATTTCACTTAAAAATCAAAAAAATTGATTTTTTTATATTTCTGACTTTGAAAAAAATATCGAAATTTTTCTTTCAACTTTTCTTTATTTATTATGAAAATTTAATTTTTCAGTTGATTTTTCATTTTTCTTTCAACTTTTCTTTATTTATTATGAAAATTAAATTTTTCAGTTGATTTTTCATTTTTGGGACTTAGAAAAATTTTCGATTTTTTTTCTCATATAATCTGACCTTCTATGGAATTGTTCATTTTTACACTTCTCATAATATACCTTTTAAACACACAAACAGCAAATGGCATTCTAGCGGGACTATATTTTTTCCAATTGATTTTTTTATATTTCTGACTATTTCTGACTATTTCTGTCTTTGAAAAAAATATCGAAATTTTTCTTTCAACTTTTCTTTATTTATTATGAAAATTTAATTTTTCAGTTGATTTTTCATTTTTCTTTCAACTTTTCTTTATTTATTATGAAAATTAAATTTTTCAGTTGATTTTTCATTTTTGGGACTTAGAAAAATTTTCGAAATTTTCAAGAAAAAAAATTTTTCACATACACCTCAGTTTCATTGAGAAGTTTCTATTTCAAATGCATTTCACTTAAAAATCAAAAAAATTGATTTTTTTATATTTCTGACTTTGAAAAAAATATCGAAATTTTTCTTTCAACTTTTCTTTATTTATTATGAAAATTTAATTTTTCAGTTGATTTTTCATTTTTCTTTCAACTTTTCTTTATTTATTATGAAAATTTAATTTTTCAGTTGATTTTTCATTTTTCTTTCAACTTTTCTTTATTTATTATGAAAATTAAATTTTTCAGTTGATTCTTCATTTTTGGGACTTAGAAAAATTTTCGATTTTTTTTCTCATATAATCTGACCTTCTATGGAATTGTTCATTTTTACACTTCTCATAATATACCTTTTAAACACACAAACAGCAAATGGCATTCTAGCGGGACTATATTTTTTCCAATTGATTTTTTTATATTTCTGACTATTTCTGACTTTGAAAAAAATATCGAAATTTTTCTTTCAACTTTTCTTTATTTATTATGAAAATTTAATTTTTCAGTTGATTTTTCATTTTTCTTTCAACTTTTCTTTATTTATTATGAAAATTTAATTTTTCAGTTGATTTTTCATTTTTGGGACTTAGAAAAATTTTCGATTTTTTTTCTCATATAATCTGACCTTCTATGGAATTGTTCATTTTTACACTTCTCATAATATACCTTTTAAAACCACAAACAGCAAATGGCATTCTAGCGGGACTATATTTTTTCCAATTGATTTTTTTATATTTCTGACTATTTCTGACTATTTCTGACTTTGAAAAAAATATCGAAATTTTTCTTTCAACTTTCTTTATTTATTATGAAAATTTAATTTTCAGTTGATTTTTCATTTTTCTTTCAACTTTTCTTTATTTATTATGAAAATTAAATTTTTCAGTTGATTTTTCATTTTTGGGACTTAGAAAATTTTCGAAATTTTCAAGAAAAAAAATTTTTCACATACACCTCAGTTTCATTGAGAAGTTTCTATTTCAAATGCATTTCACTTAAAAATCAAAAAAATTGATTTTTTTATATTTCTGACTTTGAAAAAAATATCGAAATTTTTCTTTCAACTTTTCTTTATTTATTATGAAAATTTAATTTTTCAGTTGATTTTTCATTTTTCTTTCAACTTTTCTTTATTTATTATGAAAATTAAATTTTTCAGTTGATTTTTCATTTTTGGGACTTAGAAAAATTTTCGAAATTTTCAAGAAAAAAAATTTTTCACATACACCTCAGTTTCATTGAGAAGTTTCTATTTCAAATGCATTTCACTTAAAAATCAAAAAAATTGATTTTTTTATATTTCTGACTTTGAAAAAAATATCGAAATTTTTCTTTCAACTTTTCTTTATTTATTATGAAAATTTAATTTTTCAGTTGATTTTTCATTTTTCTTTCAACTTTTCTTTATTTATTATGAAAATTAAATTTTTCAGTTGATTTTTCATTTTTGGGACTTAGAAAAATTTTCGATTTTTTTTCTCATATAATCTGACCTTCTATGGAATTGTTCATTTTTACACTTCTCATAATATACCTTTTAAACACACAAACAGCAAATGGCATTCTAGCGGGACTATATTTTTTCCAATTGATTTTTTTATATTTCTGACTATTTCTGACTATTTCTGTCTTTGAAAAAAATATCGAAATTTTTCTTTCAACTTTTCTTTATTTATTATGAAAATTTAATTTTTCAGTTGATTTTTCATTTTTCTTTCAACTTTTCTTTATTTATTATGAAAATTAAATTTTTCAGTTGATTTTTCATTTTTGGGACTTAGAAAAATTTTCGAAATTTTCAAGAAAAAAAATTTTTCACATACACCTCAGTTTCATTGAGAAGTTTCTATTTCAAATGCATTTCACTTAAAAATCAAAAAAATTGATTTTTTTATATTTCTGACTTTGAAAAAAATATCGAAATTTTTCTTTCAACTTTTCTTTATTTATTATGAAAATTTAATTTTTCAGTTGATTTTTCATTTTTCTTTCAACTTTTCTTTATTTATTATGAAAATTTAATTTTTCAGTTGATTTTTCATTTTTCTTTCAACTTTTCTTTATTTATTATGAAAATTAAATTTTTCAGTTGATTCTTCATTTTTGGGACTTAGAAAAATTTTCGATTTTTTTTCTCATATAATCTGACCTTCTATGGAATTGTTCATTTTTACACTTCTCATAATATACCTTTTAAACACACAAACAGCAAATGGCATTCTAGCGGGACTATATTTTTTCCAATTGATTTTTTTATATTTCTGACTATTTCTGACTTTGAAAAAAATATCGAAATTTTTCTTTCAACTTTTCTTTATTTATTATGAAAATTTAATTTTTCAGTTGATTTTTCATTTTTCTTTCAACTTTTCTTTATTTATTATGAAAATTTAATTTTTCAGTTGATTTTTCATTTTTGGGACTTAGAAAAATTTTCGATTTTTTTTCTCATATAATCTGACCTTCTATGGAATTGTTCATTTTTACACTTCTCATAATATACCTTTTAAAACCACAAACAGCAAATGGCATTCTAGCGGGACTATATTTTTTCCAATTGATTTTTTTATATTTCTGACTATTTCTGACTATTTCTGACTTTGAAAAAAATATCGAAATTTTTCTTTCAACTTTTCTTTATTTATTATGAAAATTTAATTTTTCAGTTGATTTTTCATTTTTCTTTCAACTTTTCTTTATTTATTATGAAAATTAAATTTTTCAGTTGATTTTTCATTTTTGGGACTTAGAAAAATTTTCGAAATTTTCAAGAAAAAAAATTTTTCACATACACCTCAGTTTCATTGAGAAGTTTCTATTTCAAATGCATTTCACTTAAAAATCAAAAAAATTGATTTTTTTATATTTCTGACTTTGAAAAAAATATCGAAATTTTTCTTTCAACTTTTCTTTATTTATTATGAAAATTTAATTTTTCAGTTGATTTTTCATTTTTCTTTCAACTTTTCTTTATTTATTATGAAAATTAAATTTTTCAGTTGATTTTTCATTTTTGGGACTTAGAAAAATTTTCGAAATTTTCAAGAAAAAAAATTTTTCACATACACCTCAGTTTCATTGAGAAGTTTCTATTTCAAATGCATTTCACTTAAAAATCAAAAAAATTTATTTTTTTATATTTCTGACTTTGAAAAAAATATCGAAATTTTTCTTTCAACTTTTCTTAATTTATTATGAAAATTTAATTTTTCAGTTGATTTTTCATTTTTCTTTCAACTTTTCTTTATTTATTATGAAAATTTAATTTTTCAGTTGATTTTTCATTTTTCTTTCAACTTTTCTTTATTTATTATGAAAATTAAATTTTTCAGTTGATTTTTCATTTTTGGGACTTAGAAAAATTTTCGATTTTTTTTCTCATATAATCTGACCTTCTATGGAATTGTTCATTTTTACACTTCTCATAATATACCTTTTAAACACACAAACAGCAAATGGCATTCTAGCGGGACTATATTTTCTCCAATTGATTTTTTTATATTTCTGACTATTTCTGACTATTTCTGACTTTGAAAAAAATATCGAAATTTTTCTTTCAACTTTTCTTTATTTATTATGAAAATTTAATTTTTCAGTTGATTTTTCATTTTTCTTTCAACTTTTCTTTATTTATTATGAAAATTAAATTTTTCAGTTGATTTTTCATTTTTGGGACTTAGAAAAATTTTCGAAATTTTCAAGAAAAAAAATTTTTCACATACACCTCAGTTTCATTGAGAAGTTTCTATTTCAAATGCATTTCACTTAAAAATCAAAAAAATTGATTTTTTTATATTTCTGACTTTGAAAAAAATATCGAAATTTTTCTTTCAACTTTTCTTTATTTATTATGAAAATTTAATTTTTCAGTTGATTTTTCATTTTTCTTTCAACTTTTCTTTATTTATTATGAAAATTAAATTTTTCAGTTGATTTTTCATTTTTGGGACTTAGAAAAATTTTCGAAATTTTCAAGAAAAAAAATTTTTCACATACACCTCAGTTTCATTGAGAAGTTTCTATTTCAAATGCATTTCACTTAAAAATCAAAAAAATTGATTTTTTTATATTTCTGACTTTGAAAAAAATATCGAAATTTTTCTTTCAACTTTTCTTTATTTATTATGAAAATTTAATTTTTCAGTTGATTTTTCATTTTTCTTTCAACTTTTCTTTATTTATTATGAAAATTTAATTTTTCAGTTGATTTTTCATTTTTCTTTCAACTTTTCTTTATTTATTATGAAAATTAAATTTTTCAGTTGATTTTTCATTTTTGGGACTTAGAAAAATTTTCGAAATTTTCAAGAAAAAAAATTTTTCACATACACCTCAGTTTCATTGAGAAGTTTCTATTTCAAATGCATTTCACTTAAAAATCAAAAAAATTGATATTTTTATATTTCTGACTTTGAAAAAAATATCGAAATTTTTCTTTCAACTTTTCTTTATTTATTATGAAAATTTAATTTTTCAGTTGATTTTTCATTTTTCTTTCAACTTTTCTTTATTTATTATGAAAATTTAATTTTTCAGTTGATTTTTCATTTTTCTTTCAACTTTTCTTTATTTATTATGAAAATTAAATTTTTCAGTTGATTTTTCATTTTTGGGACTTAGAAAAATTTTCGATTTTTTTTCTCATATAATCTGACCTTCTATGGAATTGTTCATTTTTACACTTCTCATAATATACCTTTTAAACACACAAACAGCAAATGGCATTCTAGCGGGACTTAGAAAAATTTTCGAAATTTTCAAGAAAAAAAATTTTTGACATACACCTCAGTTTCATTGAGAAGTCTCTATTTCAAATGAATTCCACTTAAAAATCATATATATATTTTTTCCAATTGATTTTTTTATATTTCTGACTATTTCTGACTTTGAAAAAAATATCGAAATTTTTCTTTCAACTTTTCTTTATTTATTATGAAAATTTAATTTTTCAGTTGATTTTTCATTTTTCTTTCAACTTTTCTTTATTTATTATGAAAATTTAATTTTTCAGTTGATTTTTCATTTTTCTTTCAACTTTTCTTTATTTATTATGAAAATTAAATTTTTCAGTTGATTTTTCATTTTTGGGACTTAGAAAAATTTTCGATTTTTTTTCTCATATAATCTGACCTTCTATGGAATTGTTCATTTTTACACTTCTCATAATATACCTTTTAAACACACAAACAGCAAATGGCATTCTAGCGGGACTATATTTTTTCCAATTGATTTTTTTATATTTCTGACTATTTCTGACTATTTCTGACTTTGAAAAAAATATCGAAATTTTTCTCTCAACTTTTCTTTATTTATTATGAAAATTTAATTTTTCAGTTGATTTTTCATTTTTCTTTCAACTTTTCTTTATTTATTATGAAAATTAAATTTTTCAGTTGATTTTTCATTTTTGGGACTTAGAAAAATTTTCGAAATTTTCAAGAAAAAAAATTTTTCACATACACCTCAGTTTCATTGAGAAGTTTCTATTTCAAATGCATTTCACTTAAAAATCAAAAAAATTGATTTTTTTATATTTCTGACTTTGAAAAAAATATCGAAATTTTTCTTTCAACTTTTCTTTATTTATTATGAAAATTTAATTTTTCAGTTGATTTTTCATTTTTCTTTCAACTTTTCTTTATTTATTATGAAAATTAAATTTTTCAGTTGATTTTTCATTTTTGGGACTTAGAAAAATTTTCGAAATTTTCAAGAAAAAAAATTTTTCACATACACCTCAGTTTCATTGAGAAGTTTCTATTTCAAATGCATTTCACTTAAAAATCAAAAAAATTGATTTTTTTATATTTCTGACTTTGAAAAAAATATCGAAATTTTTCTTTCAACTTTTCTTAATTTATTATGAAAATTTAATTTTTCAGTTGATTTTTCATTTTTCTTTCAACTTTTCTTTATTTATTATGAAAATTTAATTTTTCAGTTGATTTTTCATTTTTCTTTCAACTTTTCTTTATTTATTATGAAAATTAAATTTTTCAGTTGATTTTTCATTTTTGGGACTTAGAAAAATTTTCGATTTTTTTTCTCATATAATCTGACCTTCTATGGAATTGTTCATTTTTACACTTCTCATAATATACCTTTTAAACACACAAACAGCAAATGGCATTCTAGCGGGACTTAGAAAAATTTTCGAAATTTTCAAGAAAAAAAATTTTTGACATACACCTCAGTTTCATTGAGAAGTCTCTATTTCAAATGAATTCCACTTAAAAATCATATATATATTTTTTCCAATTGATTTTTTTATATTTCTGACTATTTCTGACTTTGAAAAAAATATCGAAATTTTTCTTTCAACTTTTCTTTATTTATTATGAAAATTTAATTTTTCAGTTGATTTTTCATTTTTCTTTCAACTTTTCTTTATTTATTATGAAAATTTAATTTTTCAGTTGATTTTTCATTTTTGGGGCTTAGAAAAATTTTCGATTTTTTTTCTCATATAATCTGACCTTCTATGGAATTGTTCATTTTTACACTTCTCATAATATACCTTTTAAACACACAAACAGCAAATGGCATTCTAGCGGGACTATATTTTTTCCAATTGATTTTTTTATATTTCTGACTATTTCTGACTATTTCTGACTTTGAAAAAAATATCGAAATTTTTCTTTCAACTTTTCTTTATTTATTATGAAAATTTAATTTTTCAGTTGATTTTTCATTTTTCTTTCAACTTTTCTTTATTTATTATGAAAATTAAATTTTTCAGTTGATTTTTCATTTTTGGGACTTAGAAAAATTTTCGAAATTTTCAAGAAAAAAAATTTTTCACATACACCTCAGTTTCATTGAGAAGTTTCTATTTCAAATGCATTTCACTTAAAAATCAAAAAAATTGATTTTTTTATATTTCTGACTTTGAAAAAAATATCGAAATTTTTCTTTCAACTTTTCTTTATTTATTATGAAAATTTAATTTTTCAGTTGATTTTTCATTTTTCTTTCAACTTTTCTTTATTTATTATGAAAATTTAATTTTTCAGTTGATTTTTCATTTTTCTTTCAACTTTTCTTTATTTATTATGAAAATTAAATTTTTCAGTTGATCTTTCATTTTTGGGACTTAGAAAAATTTTCGATTTTTTTTCTCATATAATCTGACCTTCTATGGAATTGTTCATTTTTACACTTCTCATAATATACCTTTTAAACACACAAACAGCAAATGGCATTCTAGCGGGACTTAGAAAAATTTTCGAAATTTTCAAGAAAAAAAATTTTTGACATACACCTCAGTTTCATTGAGAAGTCTCTATTTCAAATGAATTCCACTTAAAAATCATATATATATTTTTTCCAATTGATTTTTTTATATTTCTGACTATTTCTGACTTTGAAAAAAATATCGAAATTTTTCTTTCAACTTTTCTTTATTTATTATGAAAATTTAATTTTTCAGTTGATTTTTCATTTTTCTTTCAACTTTTCTTTATTTATTATGAAAATTAAATTTTTCAGTTGATTTTTCATTTTTGGGACTTAGAAAAATTTTCGATTTTTTTTCTCATATAATCTGACCTTCTATGGAATTGTTCATTTTTACACTTCTCATAATATACCTTTTAAACACACAAACAGCAAATGGCATTCTAGCGGGACTATATTTTTTCCAATTGATTTTTTTATATTTCTGACTATTTCTGACTATTTCTGACTTTGAAAAAAATATCGAAATTTTTCTTTCAACTTTTCTTTATTTATTATGAAAATTTAATTTTTCAGTTGATTTTTCATTTTTCTTTCAACTTTTCTTTATTTATTATGAAAATTAAATTTTTCAGTTGATTTTTCATTTTTGGGACTTAGAAAAATTTTCGAAATTTTCAAGAAAAAAAATTTTTCACATACACCTCAGTTTCATTGAGAAGTTTCTATTTCAAATGCATTTCACTTAAAAATCAAAAAAATTGATTTTTTTATATTTCTGACTTTGAAAAAAATATCGAAATTTTTCTTTCAACTTTTCTTTATTTATTATGAAAATTTAATTTTTCAGTTGATTTTTCATTTTTCTTTCAACTTTTCTTTATTTATTATGAAAATTAAATTTTTCAGTTGATTTTTCATTTTTGGGACTTAGAAAAATTTTCGATTTTTTTTCTCATATAATCTGACCTTCTATGGAATTGTTCATTTTTACACTTCTCATAATATACCTTTTAAACACACAAACAGCAAATGGCATTCTAGCGGGACTATATTTTTTCCAATTGATTTTTTTATATTTCTGACTATTTCTGACTATTTCTGACTTTGAAAAAAATATCGAAATTTTTCTTTCAACTTTTCTTTATTTATTATGAAAATTTAATTTTTCAGTTGATTTTTCATTTTTCTTTCAACTTTTCTTTATTTATTATGAAAATTAAATTTTTCAGTTGATTTTTCATTTTTGGGACTTAGAAAAATTTTCGAAATTTTCAAGAAAAAAAATTTTTCACATACACCTCAGTTTCATTGAGAAGTTTCTATTTCAAATGCATTTCACTTAAAAATCAAAAAAATTGATTTTTTTATATTTCTGACTTTGAAAAAAATATCGAAATTTTTCTTTCAACTTTTCTTTATTTATTATGAAAATTTAATTTTTCAGTTGATTTTTCATTTCTCTTTCAACTTTTCTTTATTTATTATGAAAATTAAATTTTTCAGTTGATTTTTCATTTTTGGGACTTAGAAAAATTTTCGAAATTTTCAAGAAAAAAAATTTTTCACATACACCTCAGTTTCATTGAGAAGTTTCTATTTCAAATGCATTTCACTTAAAAATCAAAAAAATTGATTTTTTTATATTTCTGACTTTGAAAAAAATATCGAAATTTTTCTTTCAACTTTTCTTTATTTATTATGAAAATTTAATTTTTCAGTTGATTTTTCATTTTTCTTTCAACTTTTCTTTATTTATTATGAAAATTTAATTTTTCAGTTGATTTTTCATTTTTCTTTCAACTTTTCTTTATTTATTATGAAAATTAAATTTTTCAGTTGATCTTTCATTTTTGGGACTTAGAAAAATTTTCGATTTTTTTTCTCATATAATCTGACCTTCTATGGAATTGTTCATTTTTACACTTCTCATAATATACCTTTTAAACACACAAACAGCAAATGGCATTCTAGCGGGACTTAGAAAAATTTTCGAAATTTTCAAGAAAAAAAATTTTTGACATACACCTCAGTTTCATTGAGAAGTCTCTATTTCAAATGAATTCCACTTAAAAATCATATATATATTTTTTCCAATTGATTTTTTTATATTTCTGACTATTTCTGACTTTGAAAAAAATATCGAAATTTTTCTTTCAACTTTTCTTTATTTATTATGAAAATTTAATTTTTCAGTTGATTTTTCATTTTTCTTTCAACTTTTCTTTATTTATTATGAAAATTAAATTTTTCAGTTGATTTTTCATTTTTGGGACTTAGAAAAATTTTCGATTTTTTTTCTCATATAATCTGACCTTCTATGGAATTGTTCATTTTTACACTTCTCATAATATACCTTTTAAACACACAAACAGCAAATGGCATTCTAGCGGGACTATATTTTTTCCAATTGATTTTTTTATATTTCTGACTATTTCTGACTATTTCTGACTTTGAAAAAAATATCGAAATTTTTCTTTCAACTTTTCTTTATTTATTATGAAAATTTAATTTTTCAGTTGATTTTTCATTTTTCTTTCAACTTTTCTTTATTTATTATGAAAATTAAATTTTTCAGTTGATTTTTCATTTTTGGGACTTAGAAAAATTTTCGAAATTTTCAAGAAAAAAAATTTTTCACATACACCTCAGTTTCATTGAGAAGTTTCTATTTCAAATGCATTTCACTTAAAAATCAAAAAAATTGATTTTTTTATATTTCTGACTTTGAAAAAAATATCGAAATTTTTCTTTCAACTTTTCTTTATTTATTATGAAAATTTAATTTTTCAGTTGATTTTTCATTTTTCTTTCAACTTTTCTTTATTTATTATGAAAATTAAATTTTTCAGTTGATTTTTCATTTTTGGGACTTAGAAAAATTTTCGATTTTTTTTCTCATATAATCTGACCTTCTATGGAATTGTTCATTTTTACACTTCTCATAATATACCTTTTAAACACACAAACAGCAAATGGCATTCTAGCGGGACTATATTTTTTCCAATTGATTTTTTTATATTTCTGACTATTTCTGACTATTTCTGACTTTGAAAAAAATATCGAAATTTTTCTTTCAACTTTTCTTTATTTATTATGAAAATTTAATTTTTCAGTTGATTTTTCATTTTTCTTTCAACTTTTCTTTATTTATTATGAAAATTAAATTTTTCAGTTGATTTTTCATTTTTGGGACTTAGAAAAATTTTCGAAATTTTCAAGAAAAAAAATTTTTCACATACACCTCAGTTTCATTGAGAAGTTTCTATTTCAAATGCATTTCACTTAAAAATCAAAAAAATTGATTTTTTTATATTTCTGACTTTGAAAAAAATATCGAAATTTTTCTTTCAACTTTTCTTTATTTATTATGAAAATTTAATTTTTCAGTTGATTTTTCATTTTTCTTTCAACTTTTCTTTATTTATTATGAAAATTTAATTTTTCAGTTGATTTTTCATTTTTCTTTCAACTTTTCTTTATTTATTATGAAAATTAAATTTTTCAGTTGATTCTTCATTTTTGGGACTTAGAAAAATTTTCGATTTTTTTTCTCATATAATCTGACCTTCTATGGAATTGTTCATTTTTACACTTCTCATAATATACCTTTTAAACACACAAACAGCAAATGGCATTCTAGCGGGACAATATTTTTTCCAATTGATTTTTTTATATTTCTGACTATTTCTGACTTTGAAAAAAATATCGAAATTTTTCTTTCAACTTTTCTTTATTTATTATGAAAATTTAATTTTTCAGTTGATTTTTCATTTTTCTTTCAACTTTTCTTTATTTATTATGAAAATTTAATTTTTCAGTTGATTTTTCATTTTTGGGACTTAGAAAAATTTTCGATTTTTTTTCTCATATAATCTGACCTTCTATGGAATTGTTCATTTTTACACTTCTCATAATATACCTTTTAAACACACAAACAGCAAATGGCATTCTAGCGGGACTATATTTTTTCCAATTGATTTTTTTATATTTCTGACTATTTCTGACTATTTCTGACTTTGAAAAAAATATCGAAATTTTTCTTTCAACTTTTCTTTATTTATTATGAAAATTTAATTTTTCAGTTGATTTTTCATTTTTCTTTCAACTTTTCTTTATTTATTATGAAAATTAAATTTTTCAGTTGATTTTTCATTTTTGGGACTTAGAAAAATTTTCGAAATTTTCAAGAAAAAAAATTTTTCACATACACCTCAGTTTCATTGAGAAGTTTCTATTTCAAATGCATTTCACTTAAAAATCAAAAAAATTGATTTTTTTATATTTCTGACTTTGAAAAAAATATCGAAATTTTTCTTTCAACTTTTCTTTATTTATTATGAAAATTTAATTTTTCAGTTGATTTTTCATTTTTCTTTCAACTTTTCTTTATTTATTATGAAAATTAAATTTTTCAGTTGATTTTTCATTTTTGGGACTTAGAAAAATTTTCGATTTTTTTTCTCATATAATCTGACCTTCTATGGAATTGTTCATTTTTACACTTCTCATAATATACCTTTTAAACACACAAACAGCAAATGGCATTCTAGCGGGACTATATTTTTTCCAATTGATTTTTTTATATTTCTGACTATTTCTGACTCTTTCTGACTTTGAAAAAAATATCGAAATTTTTCTTTCAACTTTTCTTTATTTATTATGAAAATTTAATTTTTCAGTTGATTTTTCATTTTTCTTTCAACTTTTCTTTATTTATTATGAAAATTAAATTTTTCAGTTGATTTTTCATTTTTGGGACTTAGAAAAATTTTCGAAATTTTCAAGAAAAAAAATTTTTCACATACACCTCAGTTTCATTGAGAAGTTTCTATTTCAAATGCATTTCACTTAAAAATCAAAAAAATTGATTTTTTTATATTTCTGACTTTGAAAAAAATATCGAAATTTTTCTTTCAACTTTTCTTTATTTATTATGAAAATTTAATTTTTCAGTTGATTTTTCATTTTTCTTTCAACTTTTCTTTATTTATTATGAAAATTTAATTTTTCAGTTGATTTTTCATTTTTCTTTCAACTTTTCTTTATTTATTATGAAAATTAAATTTTTCAGTTGATTCTTCATTTTTGGGACTTAGAAAAATTTTCGATTTTTTTTCTCATATAATCTGACCTTCTATGGAATTGTTCATTTTTACACTTCTCATAATATACCTTTTAAACACACAAACAGCAAATGGCATTCTAGCGGGACTATATTTTTTCCAATTGATTTTTTTATATTTCTGACTATTTCTGACTTTGAAAAAAATATCGAAATTTTTCTTTCAACTTTTCTTTATTTATTATGAAAATTTAATTTTTCAGTTGATTTTTCATTTTTCTTTCAACTTTTCTTTATTTATTATGAAAATTTAATTTTTCAGTTGATTTTTCATTTTTGGGACTTAGAAAAATTTTCGATTTTTTTTCTCATATAATCTGACCTTCTATGGAATTGTTCATTTTTACACTTCTCATAATATACCTTTTAAACACACAAACAGCAAATGGCATTCTAGCGGGACTATATTTTTTCCAATTGATTTTTTTATATTTCAGACTATTTCTGACTTTGAAAAAAATATCGAAATTTTTCTTTCAACTTTTCTTTATTTATTATGAAAATTTAATTTTTCAGTTGATTTTTCATTTTTCTTTCAACTTTTCTTTATTTATTATGAAAATTAAATTTTTCAGTTGATTTTTCATTTTTGGGACTTAGAAAAATTTTCGAAATTTTCAAGAAAAAAAATTTTTCACATACACCTCAGTTTCATTGAGAAGTTTCTATTTCAAATGCATTTCACTTAAAAATCAAAAAAATTGATTTTTTTATATTTCTGACTTTGAAAAAAATATCGAAATTTTTCTTTCAACTTTTCTTTATTTATTATGAAAATTTAATTTTTCAGTTGATTTTTCATTTTTCTTTCAACTTTTCTTTATTTATTATGAAAATTTAATTTTTCAGTTGATTTTTCATTTTTCTTTCAACTTTTCTTTATTTATTATGAAAATTAAATTTTTCAGTTGATTCTTCATTTTTGGGACTTAGAAAAATTTTCGATTTTTTTTCTCATATAATCTGACCTTCTATGGAATTGTTCATTTTTACACTTCTCATAATATACCTTTTAAACACACAAACAGCAAATGGCATTCTAGCGGGACTATATTTTTTCCAATTGATTTTTTTATATTTCTGACTATTTCTGACTTTGAAAAAAATATCGAAATTTTTCTTTCAACTTTTCTTTATTTATTATGAAAATTTAATTTTTCAGTTGATTTTTCATTTTTCTTTCAACTTTTCTTTATTTATTATGAAAATTTAATTTTTCAGTTGATTTTTCATTTTTGGGACTTAGAAAAATTTTCGATTTTTTTTCTCATATAATCTGACCTTCTATGGAATTGTTCATTTTTACACTTCTCATAATATACCTTTTAAACACACAAACAGCAAATGGCATTCTAGCGGGACTATATTTTTTCCAATTGATTTTTTTATATTTCTGACTATTTCTGACTTTGAAAAAAATATCGAAATTTTTCTTTCAACTTTTCTTTATTTATTATGAAAATTTAATTTTTCAGTTGATTTTTCATTTTTCTTTCAACTTTTCTTTATTTATTATGAAAATTAAATTTTTCAGTTGATTTTTCATTTTTGGGACTTAGAAAAATTTTCGAAATTTTCAAGAAAAAAAATTTTTCACATACACCTCAGTTTCATTGAGAAGTTTCTATTTCAAATGCATTTCACTTAAAAATCAAAAAAAATTGATTTTTTTGTATTTCTGACTTTGAAAAAAATATCGAAATTTTTCTTTCAACTTTTCTTTATTTATTATGAAAATTTAATTTTTCAGTTGATTTTTCATTTTTCTTTCAACTTTTCTTTATTTATTATGAAAATTTAATTTTTCAGTTGATTTTTCATTTTTCTTTCAACTTTTCTTTATTTATTATGAAAATTAAATTTTTCAGTTGATCTTTCATTTTTGGGACTTAGAAAAATTTTCGATTTTTTTTCTCATATAATCTGACCTTCTATGGAATTGTTCATTTTTACACTTCTCATAATATACCTTTTAAACACACAAACAGCAAATGGCATTCTAGCGGGACTTAGAAAAATTTTCGAAATTTTCAAGAAAAAAAATTTTTGACATACACCTCAGTTTCATTGAGAAGTCTCTATTTCAAATGAATTCCACTTAAAAATCATATATATATTTTTTCCAATTGATTTTTTTATATTTCTGACTATTTCTGACTTTGAAAAAAATATCGAAATTTTTCTTTCAACTTTTCTTTATTTATTATGAAAATTTAATTTTTCAGTTGATTTTTCATTTTTCTTTCAACTTTTCTTTATTTATTATGAAAATTAAATTTTTCAGTTGATTTTTCATTTTTGGGACTTAGAAAAATTTTCGAAATTTTCAAGAAAAAAAATTTTTCACATACACCTCAGTTTCATTGAGAAGTTTCTATTTCAAATGCATTTCACTTAAAAATCAAAAAAATTGATTTTTTTGTATTTCTGACTTTGAAAAAAATATCGAAATTTTTCTTTCAACTTTTCTTTATTTATTATGAAAATTTAATTTTTCAGTTGATTTTTCATTTTTCTTTCAACTTTTCTTTATTTATTATGAAAATTTAATTTTTCAGTTGATTTTTCATTTTTCTTTCAACTTTTCTTTATTTATTATGAAAATTAAATTTTTCAGTTGATCTTTCATTTTTGGGACTTAGAAAAATTTTCGATTTTTTTTCTCATATAATCTGACCTTCTATGGAATTGTTCATTTTTACACTTCTCATAATATACCTTTTAAACACACAAACAGCAAATGGCATTCTAGCGGGACTTAGAAAAATTTTCGAAATTTTCAAGAAAAAAAATTTTTGACATACACCTCAGTTTCATTGAGAAGTCTCTATTTCAAATGAATTCCACTTAAAAATCATATATATATTTTTTCCAATTGATTTTTTTATATTTCTGACTATTTCTGACTTTGAAAAAAATATCGAAATTTTTCTTTCAACTTTTCTTTATTTATTATGAAAATTAAATTTTTCAGTTGATTTTTCATTTTTCTTTCAACTTTTCTTTATTTATTATGAAAATTAAATTTTTCAGTTGATTTTTCATTTTTGGGACTTAGAAAAATTTTCGATTTTTTTTCTCATATAATCTGACCTTCTATGGAATTGTTCATTTTTACACTTCTCATAATATACCTTTTAAACACACAAACAGCAAATGGCATTCTAGCGGGACTATATTTTTTCCAATTGATTTTTTTATATTTCTGACTATTTCTGACTATTTCTGACTTTGAAAAAAATATCGAAATTTTTCTTTCAACTTTTCTTTATTTATTATGAAAATTTAATTTTTCAGTTGATTTTTCATTTTTCTTTCAACTTTTCTTTATTTATTATGAAAATTAAATTTTTCAGTTGATTTTTCATTTTTGGGACTTAGAAAAATTTTCGAAATTTTCAAGAAAAAAAATTTTTCACATACACCTCAGTTTCATTGAGAAGTTTCTATTTCAAATGCATTTCACTTAAAAATCAAAAAAATTGATTTTTTTATATTTCTGACTTTGAAAAAAATATCGAAATTTTTCTTTCAACTTTTCTTTATTTATTATGAAAATTTAATTTTTCAGTTGATTTTTCATTTTTCTTTCAACTTTTCTTTATTTATTATGAAAATTAAATTTTTCAGTTGATTTTTCATTTTTGGGACTTAGAAAAATTTTCGATTTTTTTTCTCATATAATCTGACCTTCTATGGAATTGTTCATTTTTACACTTCTCATAATATACCTTTTAAACACACAAACAGCAAATGGCATTCTAGCGGGACTATATTTTTTCCAATTGATTTTTTTATATTTCTGACTATTTCTGACTATTTCTGACTTTGAAAAAAATATCGAAATTTTTCTTTCAACTTTTCTTTATTTATTATGAAAATTTAATTTTTCAGTTGATTTTTCATTTTTCTTTCAACTTTTCTTTATTTATTATGAAAATTAAATTTTTCAGTTGATTTTTCATTTTTGGGACTTAGAAAAATTTTCGAAATTTTCAAGAAAAAAAATTTTTCACATACACCTCAGTTTCATTGAGAAGTTTCTATTTCAAATGCATTTCACTTAAAAATCAAAAAAATTGATTTTTTTATATTTCTGACTTTGAAAAAAATATCGAAATTTTTCTTTCAACTTTTCTTTATTTATTATGAAAATTTAATTTTTCAGTTGATTTTTCATTTTTCTTTCAACTTTTCTTTATTTATTATGAAAATTTAATTTTTCAGTTGATTTTTCATTTTTCTTTCAACTTTTCTTTATTTATTATGAAAATTAAATTTTTCAGTTGATTCTTCATTTTTGGGACTTAGAAAAATTTTCGATTTTTTTTCTCATATAATCTGACCTTCTATGGAATTGTTCATTTTTACACTTCTCATAATATACCTTTTAAACACACAAACAGCAAATGGCATTCTAGCGGGACTATATTTTTTCCAATTGATTTTTTTATATTTCTGACTATTTCTGACTTTGAAAAAAATATCGAAATTTTTCTTTCAACTTTTCTTTATTTATTATGAAAATTTAATTTTTCAGTTGATTTTTCATTTTTCTTTCAACTTTTCTTTATTTATTATGAAAATTTAATTTTTCAGTTGATTTTTCATTTTTGGGACTTAGAAAAATTTTCGATTTTTTTTCTCATATAATCTGACCTTCTATGGAATTGTTCATTTTTACACTTCTCATAATATACCTTTTAAACACACAAACAGCAAATGGCATTCTAGCGGGACTATATTTTTTCCAATTGATTTTTTTATATTTCTGACTATTTCTGACTATTTCTGACTTTGAAAAAAATATCGAAATTTTTCTTTCAACTTTTCTTTATTTATTATGAAAATTTAATTTTTCAGTTGATTTTTCATTTTTCTTTCAACTTTTCTTTATTTATTATGAAAATTAAATTTTTCAGTTGATTTTTCATTTTTGGGACTTAGAAAAATTTTCGAAATTTTCAAGAAAAAAAATTTTTCACATACACCTCAGTTTCATTGAGAAGTTTCTATTTCAAATGCATTTCACTTAAAAATCAAAAAAATTGATTTTTTTATATTTCTGACTTTGAAAAAAATATCGAAATTTTTCTTTCAACTTTTCTTTATTTATTATGAAAATTTAATTTTTCAGTTGATTTTTCATTTTTCTTTCAACTTTTCTTTATTTATTATGAAAATTTAATTTTTCAGTTGATTTTTCATTTTTGGGACTTAGAAAAATTTTCGAAATTTTCAAGAAAAAAAATTTTTCACATACACCTCAGTTTCATTGAGAAGTTTCTATTTCAAATGCATTTCACTTAAAAATCAAAAAAATTGATTTTTTTATATTTCTGACTTTGAAAAAAATATCGAAATTTTTCTTTCAACTTTTCTTTATTTATTATGAAAATTAAATTTTTCAGTTGATCTTTCATTTTTGGGACTTAGAAAAATTTTCGATTTTTTTTCTCATATAATCTGACCTTCTATGGAATTGTTCATTTTTACACTTCTCATAATATACCTTTTAAACACACAAACAGCAAATGGCATTCTAGCGGGACTTAGAAAAATTTTCGAAATTTTCAAGAAAAAAAATTTTTGACATACACCTCAGTTTCATTGAGAAGTCTCTATTTCAAATGAATTCCACTTAAAAATCATATATATATTTTTTCCAATTGATTTTTTTATATTTCTGACTATTTCTGACTTTGAAAAAAATATCGAAATTTTTCTTTCAACTTTTCTTTATTTATTATGAAAATTAAATTTTTCAGTTGATTTTTCATTTTTCTTTCAACTTTTCTTTATTTATTATGAAAATTAAATTTTTCAGTTGATTTTTCATTTTTGGGACTTAGAAAAATTTTCGATTTTTTTTCTCATATAATCTGACCTTCTATGGAATTGTTCATTTTTACACTTCTCATAATATACCTTTTAAACACACAAACAGCAAATGGCATTCTAGCGGGACTATATTTTTTCCAATTGATTTTTTTATATTTCTGACTATTTCTGACTATTTCTGACTTTGAAAAAAATATCGAAATTTTTCTTTCAACTTTTCTTTATTTATTATGAAAATTTAATTTTTCAGTTGATTTTTCATTTTTCTTTCAACTTTTCTTTATTTATTATGAAAATTAAATTTTTCAGTTGATTTTTCATTTTTGGGACTTAGAAAAATTTTCGAAATTTTCAAGAAAAAAAATTTTTCACATACACCTCAGTTTCATTGAGAAGTTTCTATTTCAAATGCATTTCACTTAAAAATCAAAAAAATTGATTTTTTTATATTTCTGACTTTGAAAAAAATATCGAAATTTTTCTTTCAACTTTTCTTTATTTATTATGAAAATTTAATTTTTCAGTTGATTTTTCATTTTTCTTTCAACTTTTCTTTATTTATTATGAAAATTAAATTTTTCAGTTGATTTTTCATTTTTGGGACTTAGAAAAATTTTCGATTTTTTTTCTCATATAATCTGACCTTCTATGGAATTGTTCATTTTTACACTTCTCATAATATACCTTTTAAACACACAAACAGCAAATGGCATTCTAGCGGGACTATATTTTTTCCAATTGATTTTTTTATATTTCTGACTATTTCTGACTATTTCTGACTTTGAAAAAAATATCGAAATTTTTCTTTCAACTTTTCTTTATTTATTATGAAAATTTAATTTTTCAGTTGATTTTTCATTTTTCTTTCAACTTTTCTTTATTTATTATGAAAATTAAATTTTTCAGTTGATTTTTCATTTTTGGGACTTAGAAAAATTTTCGAAATTTTCAAGAAAAAAAATTTTTCACATACACCTCAGTTTCATTGAGAAGTTTCTATTTCAAATGCATTTCACTTAAAAATCAAAAAAATTGATTTTTTTATATTTCTGACTTTGAAAAAAATATCGAAATTTTTCTTTCAACTTTTCTTTATTTATTATGAAAATTTAATTTTTCAGTTGATTTTTCATTTTTCTTTCAACTTTTCTTTATTTATTATGAAAATTTAATTTTTCAGTTGATTTTTCATTTTTCTTTCAACTTTTCTTTATTTATTATGAAAATTAAATTTTTCAGTTGATTCTTCATTTTTGGGACTTAGAAAAATTTTCGATTTTTTTTCTCATATAATCTGACCTTCTATGGAATTGTTCATTTTTACACTTCTCATAATATACCTTTTAAACACACAAACAGCAAATGGCATTCTAGCGGGACTATATTTTTTCCAATTGATTTTTTTATATTTCTGACTATTTCTGACTTTGAAAAAAATATCGAAATTTTTCTTTCAACTTTTCTTTATTTATTATGAAAATTTAATTTTTCAGTTGATTTTTCATTTTTCTTTCAACTTTTCTTTATTTATTATGAAAATTTAATTTTTCAGTTGATTTTTCATTTTTGGGACTTAGAAAAATTTTCGATTTTTTTTCTCATATAATCTGACCTTCTATGGAATTGTTCATTTTTACACTTCTCATAATATACCTTTTAAACACACAAACAGCAAATGGCATTCTAGCGGGACTATATTTTTTCCAATTGATTTTTTTATATTTCTGACTATTTCTGACTATTTCTGACTTTGAAAAAAATATCGAAATTTTTCTTTCAACTTTTCTTTATTTATTATGAAAATTTAATTTTTCAGTTGATTTTTCATTTTTCTTTCAACTTTTCTTTATTTATTATGAAAATTAAATTTTTCAGTTGATTTTTCATTTTTGGGACTTAGAAAAATTTTCGAAATTTTCAAGAAAAAAAATTTTTCACATACACCTCAGTTTCATTGAGAAGTTTCTATTTCAAATGCATTTCACTTAAAAATCAAAAAAATTGATTTTTTTATATTTCTGACTTTGAAAAAAATATCGAAATTTTTCTTTCAACTTTTCTTTATTTATTATGAAAATTTAATTTTTCAGTTGATTTTTCATTTTTCTTTCAACTTTTCTTTATTTATTATGAAAATTTAATTTTTCAGTTGATTTTTCATTTTTCTTTCAACTTTTCTTTATTTATTATGAAAATTAAATTTTTCAGTTGATCTTTCATTTTTGGGACTTAGAAAAATTTTCGATTTTTTTTCTCATATAATCTGACCTTCTATGGAATTGTTCATTTTTACACTTCTCATAATATACCTTTTAAACACACAAACAGCAAATGGCATTCTAGCGGGACTTAGAAAAATTTTCGAAATTTTCAAGAAAAAAAATTTTTGACATACACCTCAGTTTCATTGAGAAGTCTCTATTTCAAATGAATTCCACTTAAAAATCATATATATATTTTTTCCAATTGATTTTTTTATATTTCTGACTATTTCTGACTTTGAAAAAAATATCGAAATTTTTCTTTCAACTTTTCTTTATTTATTATGAAAATTTAATTTTTCAGTTGATTTTTCATTTTTCTTTCAACTTTTCTTTATTTATTATGAAAATTAAATTTTTCAGTTGATTTTTCATTTTTGGGACTTAGAAAAATTTTCGATTTTTTTTCTCATATAATCTGACCTTCTATGGAATTGTTCATTTTTACACTTCTCATAATATACCTTTTAAACACACAAACAGCAAATGGCATTCTAGCGGGACTATATTTTTTCCAATTGATTTTTTTATATTTCTGACTATTTCTGACTATTTCTGACTTTGAAAAAAATATCGAAATTTTTCTTTCAACTTTTCTTTATTTATTATGAAAATTTAATTTTTCAGTTGATTTTTCATTTTTCTTTCAACTTTTCTTTATTTATTATGAAAATTAAATTTTTCAGTTGATTTTTCATTTTTGGGACTTAGAAAAATTTTCGAAATTTTCAAGAAAAAAAATTTTTCACATACACCTCAGTTTCATTGAGAAGTTTCTATTTCAAATGCATTTCACTTAAAAATCAAAAAAATTGATTTTTTTATATTTCTGACTTTGAAAAAAATATCGAAATTTTTCTTTCAACTTTTCTTTATTTATTATGAAAATTTAATTTTTCAGTTGATTTTTCATTTTTCTTTCAACTTTTCTTTATTTATTATGAAAATTAAATTTTTCAGTTGATTTTTCATTTTTGGGACTTAGAAAAATTTTCGATTTTTTTTCTCATATAATCTGACCTTCTATGGAATTGTTCATTTTTACACTTCTCATAATATACCTTTTAAACACACAAACAGCAAATGGCATTCTAGCGGGACTATATTTTTTCCAATTGATTCTTTTATATTTCTGACTATTTCTGACTATTTCTGACTTTGAAAAAAATATCGAAATTTTTCTTTCAACTTTTCTTTATTTATTATGAAAATTTAATTTTTCAGTTGATTTTTCATTTTTCTTTCAACTTTTCTTTATTTATTATGAAAATTAAATTTTACAGTTGATTTTTCATTTTTGGGACTTAGAAAAATTTTCGATTTTTTTTCTCATATAATCTGACCTTCTATGGAATTGTTCATTTTTACACTTCTCATAATATACCTTTTAAACACACAAACAGCAAATGGCATTCTAGCGGGACTATATTTTTTCCAATTGATTTTTTTATATTTCTGACTATTTCTGACTATTTCTGACTTTGAAAAAAATATCGAAATTTTTCTTTCAACTTTTCTTTATTTATTATGAAAATTTAATTTTTCAGTTGATTTTTCATTTTTCTTTCAACTTTTCTTTATTTATTATGAAAATTAAATTTTTCAGTTGATTTTTCATTTTTGGGACTTAGAAAAATTTTCGAAATTTTCAAGAAAAAAAATTTTTCACATACACCTCAGTTTCATTGAGAAGTTTCTATTTCAAATGCATTTCACTTAAAAATCAAAAAAAATTGATTTTTTTATATTTCTGACTTTGAAAAAAATATCGAAATTTTTCTTTCAACTTTTCTTTATTTATTATGAAAATTTAATTTTTCAGTTGATTTTTCATTTTTCTTTCAACTTTTCTTTATTTATTATGAAAATTAAATTTTTCAGTTGATTTTTCATTTTTGGGACTTAGAAAAATTTTCGAAATTTTCAAGAAAAAAAATTTTTCACATACACCTCAGTTTCATTGAGAAGTTTCTATTTCAAATGCATTTCACTTAAAAATCAAAAAAATTGATTTTTTTATATTTCTGACTTTGAAAAAATATCGAAATTTTTCTTTCAACTTTTCTTTATTTATTATGAAAATTTAATTTTTCAGTTGATTTTTCATTTTTCTTTCAACTTTTCTTTATTTATTATGAAAATTTAATTTTTCAGTTGATTTTTCATTTTTCTTTCAACTTTTCTTTATTTATTATGAAAATTAAATTTTTCAGTTGATTCTTCATTTTTGGGACTTAGAAAAATTTTCGATTTTTTTTCTCATATAATCTGACCTTCTATGGAATTGTTCATTTTTACACTTCTCATAATATACCTTTTAAACACACAAACAGCAAATGGCATTCTAGCGGGACTATATTTTTTCCAATTGATTTTTTTATATTTCTGACTATTTCTGACTTTGAAAAAAATATCGAAATTTTTCTTTCAACTTTTCTTTATTTATTATGAAAATTTAATTTTTCAGTTGATTTTTCATTTTTCTTTCAACTTTTCTTTATTTATTATGAAAATTAAATTTTTCAGTTGATTTTTCATTTTTGGGACTTAGAAAAATTTTCGATTTTTTTTCTCATATAATCTGACCTTCTATGGAATTGTTCATTTTTACACTTCTCTTAATATACCTTTTAAACACACAAACAGCAAATGGCATTCTAGCGGGACTATATTTTTTCCAATTGATTTTTTTATATTTCTGACTATTTCTGACTATTTCTGACTTTGAAAAAAATATCGAAATTTTTCTTTCAACTTTTCTTTATTTATTATGAAAATTTAATTTTTCAGTTGATTTTTCATTTTTCTTTCAACTTTTCTTTATTTATTATGAAAATTAAATTTTTCAGTTGATTTTTCATTTTTGGGACTTAGAAAAATTTTCGAAATTTTCAAGAAAAAAAATTTTTCACATACACCTCAGTTTCATTGAGAAGTTTCTATTTCAAATGCATTTCACTTAAAAATCAAAAAAATTGATTTTTTTATATTTCTGACTTTGAAAAAAATATCGAAATTTTTCTTTCAACTTTTCTTTATTTATTATGAAAATTTAATTTTTCAGTTGATTTTTCATTTTTCTTTCAACTTTTCTTTATTTATTATGAAAATTAAATTTTTCAGTTGATTTTTCATTTTTGGGACTTAGAAAAATTTTCGAAATTTTCAAGAAAAAAAATTTTTCACATACACCTCAGTTTCATTGAGAAGTTTCTATTTCAAATGCATTTCACTTAAAAATCAAAAAAATTGATTTTTTTATATTTCTGACTTTGAAAAAAATATCGAAATTTTTCTTTCAACTTTTCTTTATTTATTATGAAAATTTAATTTTTCAGTTGATTTTTCATTTTTCTTTCAACTTTTCTTTATTTATTATGAAAATTAAATTTTTCAGTTGATTTTTCATTTTTGGGACTTAGAAAAATTTTCGATTTTTTTTCTCATATAATCTGACCTTCTATGGAATTGTTCATTTTTACACTTCTCATAATATACCTTTTAAACACACAAACAGCAAATGGCATTCTAGCGGGACTATATTTTTTCCAATTGATTTTTTTATATTTCTGACTATTTCTGACTATTTCTGACTTTGAAAAAAATATCGAAATTTTTCTTTCAACTTTTCTTTATTTATTATGAAAATTTAATTTTTCAGTTGATTTTTCATTTTTCTTTCAACTTTTCTTTATTTATTATGAAAATTAAATTTTTCAGTTGATTTTTCATTTTTGGGACTTAGAAAAATTTTCGAAATTTTCAAGAAAAAAAATTTTTCACATACACCTCAGTTTCATTGAGAAGTTTCTATTTCAAATGCATTTCACTTAAAAATCAAAAAAATTGATTTTTTTATATTTCTGACTTTGAAAAAAATATCGAAATTTTTCTTTCAACTTTTCTTTATTTATTATGAAAATTTAATTTTTCAGTTGATTTTTCATTTTTCTTTCAACTTTTCTTTATTTATTATGAAAATTTAATTTTTCAGTTGATTTTTCATTTTTCTTTCAACTTTTCTTTATTTATTATGAAAATTAAATTTTTCAGTTGATTCTTCATTTTTGGGACTTAGAAAAATTTTCGATTTTTTTTCTCATATAATCTGACCTTCTATGGAATTGTTCATTTTTACACTTCTCATAATATACCTTTTAAACACACAAACAGCAAATGGCATTCTAGCGGGACTATATTTTTTCCAATTGATTTTTTTATATTTCTGACTATTTCTGACTTTGAAAAAAATATCGAAATTTTTCTTTCAACTTTTCTTTATTTATTATGAAAATTTAATTTTTCAGTTGATTTTTCATTTTTCTTTCAACTTTTCTTTATTTATTATGAAAATTAAATTTTTCAGTTGATTTTTCATTTTTGGGACTTAGAAAAATTTTCGATTTTTTTTCTCATATAATCTGACCTTCTATGGAATTGTTCATTTTTACACTTCTCATAATATACCTTTTAAACACACAAACAGCAAATGGCATTCTAGCGGGACTATATTTTTTCCAATTGATTTTTTTATATTTCTGACTATTTCTGACTATTTCTGACTTTGAAAAAAATATCGAAATTTTTCTTTCAACTTTTCTTTATTTATTATGAAAATTTAATTTTTCAGTTGATTTTTCATTTTTCTTTCAACTTTTCTTTATTTATTATGAAAATTAAATTTTTCAGTTGATTTTTCATTTTTGGGACTTAGAAAAATTTTCGAAATTTTCAAGAAAAAAAATTTTTCACATACACCTCAGTTTCATTGAGAAGTTTCTATTTCAAATGCATTTCACTTAAAAATCAAAAAAATTGATTTTTTTATATTTCTGACTTTGAAAAAAATATCGAAATTTTTCTTTCAACTTTTCTTTATTTATTATGAAAATTTAATTTTTCAGTTGATTTTTCATTTTTCTTTCAACTTTTCTTTATTTATTATGAAAATTAAATTTTTCAGTTGATTTTTCATTTTTGGGACTTAGAAAAATTTTCGATTTTTTTTCTCATATAATCTGACCTTCTATGGAATTGTTCATTTTTACACTTCTCATAATATACCTTTTAAACACACAAACAGCAAATGGCATTCTAGCGGGACTATATTTTTTCCAATTGATTTTTTTATATTTCTGACTATTTCTGACTATTTCTGACTTTGAAAAAAATATCGAAATTTTTCTTTCAACTTTTCTTTATTTATTATGAAAATTTAATTTTTCAGTTGATTTTTCATTTTTCTTTCAACTTTTCTTTATTTATTATGAAAATTAAATTTTTCAGTTGATTTTTCATTTTTGGGACTTAGAAAAATTTTCGAAATTTTCAAGAAAAAAAATTTTTCACATACACCTCAGTTTCATTGAGAAGTTTCTATTTCAAATGCATTTCACTTAAAAATCAAAAAAATTGATTTTTTTATATTTCTGACTTTGAAAAAAATATCGAAATTTTTCTTTCAACTTTTCTTTATTTATTATGAAAATTTAATTTTTCAGTTGATTTTTCATTTTTCTTTCAACTTTTCTTTATTTATTATGAAAATTTAATTTTTCAGTTGATTTTTCATTTTTCTTTCAACTTTTCTTTATTTATTATGAAAATTAAATTTTTCAGTTGATTTTTCATTTTTGGGACTTAGAAAAATTTTCGATTTTTTTTCTCATATAATCTGACCTTCTATGGAATTGTTCATTTTTACACTTCTCATAATATACCTTTTAAACACACAAACAGCAAATGGCATTCTAGCGGGACTTAGAAAAATTTTCGAAATTTTCAAGAAAAAAAATTTTTGACATACACCTCAGTTTCATTGAGAAGTCTCTATTTCAAATGAATTCCACTTAAAAATCATATATATATTTTTTCCAATTGATTTTTTTATATTTCTGACTATTTCTGACTTTGAAAAAAATATCGAAATTTTTCTTTCAACTTTTCTTTATTTATTATGAAAATTTAATTTTTCAGTTGATTTTTCATTTTTCTTTCAACTTTTCTTTATTTATTATGAAAATTAAATTTTTCAGTTGATTCTTCATTTTTGGGACTTAGAAAAATTTTCGATTTTTTTTCTCATATAATCTGACCTTCTATGGAATTGTTCATTTTTACACTTCTCATAATATACCTTTTAAAAACACAAACAGCAAATGGCATTCTAGCGGGACTATATTTTTTCCAATTGATTTTTTTATATTTCTGACTATTTCTGACTATTTCTGACTTTGAAAAAAATATCGAAATTTTTCTTTCAACTTTTCTTTATTTATTATGAAAATTTAATTTTTCAGTTGATTTTTCATTTTTCTTTCAACTTTTCTTTATTTATTATGAAAATTAAATTTTTCAGTTGATTTTTCATTTTTGGGACTTAGAAAAATTTTCGAAATTTTCAAGAAAAAAAATTTTTCACATACACCTCAGTTTCATTGAGAAGTTTCTATTTCAAATGCATTTCACTTAAAAATCAAAAAAATTGATTTTTTTATATTTCTGACTTTGAAAAAAATATCGAAATTTTTCTTTCAACTTTTCTTTATTTATTATGAAAATTTAATTTTTCAGTTGATTTTTCATTTTTCTTTCAACTTTTCTTTATTTATTATGAAAATTTAATTTTTCAGTTGATTTTTCATTTTTGGGACTTAGAAAAATTTTCGAAATTTTCAAGAAAAAAAATTTTTCACATACACCTCAGTTTCATTGAGAAGTTTCTATTTCAAATGCATTTCACTTAAAAATCAAAAAAATTGATTTTTTTATATTACTGACTTTGAAAAAAATATCGAAATTTTTCTTTCAACTTTTCTTTATTTATTTTGAAAATTTAATTTTTCAGTTGATTTTTCATTTTTCTTTCAACTTTTCTTTATTTATTATGAAAATTTAATTTTTCAGTTGATTTTTCATTTTTCTTTCAACTTTTCTTTATTTATTATGAAAATTAAATTTTTCAGTTGATTTTTCATTTTTGGGACTTAGAAAAATTTTCGATTTTTTTTCTCATATAATCTGACCTTCTATGGAATTGTTCATTTTTACACTTCTCATAATATACCTTTTAAACACACAAACAGCAAATGGCATTCTAGCGGGACTATATTTTTTCCAATTGATTTTTTTATATTTCTGACTATTTCTGACTATTTCTGACTTTGAAAAAAATATCGAAATTTTTCTTTCAACTTTTCTTTATTTATTATGAAAATTTAATTTTTCAGTTGATTTTTCATTTTTCTTTCAACTTTTCTTTATTTATTATGAAAATTAAATTTTTCAGTTGATTTTTCATTTTTGGGACTTAGAAAAATTTTCGAAATTTTCAAGAAAAAAAATTTTTCACATACACCTCAGTTTCATTGAGAAGTTTCTATTTCAAATGCATTTCACTTAAAAATCAAAAAAATTGATTTTTTTATATTTCTGACTTTGAAAAAAATATCGAAATTTTTCTTTCAACTTTTCTTTATTTATTATGAAAATTTAATTTTTCAGTTGATTTTTCATTTTTCTTTCAACTTTTCTTTATTTATTATGAAAATTTAATTTTTCAGTTGATTTTTCATTTTTCTTTCAACTTTTCTTTATTTATTATGAAAATTAAATTTTTCAGTTGATTTTTCATTTTTGGGACTTAGAAAAATTTTCGATTTTTTTTCTCATATAATCTGACCTTCTATGGAATTGTTCATTTTTACACTTCTCATAATATACCTTTTAAACACACAAACAGCAAATGGCATTCTAGCGGGACTATATTTTTTCCAATTGATTTTTTTATATTTCTGACTATTTCTGACTATTTCTGACTTTGAAAAAAATATCGAAATTTTTCTTTCAACTTTTCTTTATTTATTATGAAAATTTAATTTTTCAGTTGATTTTTCATTTTTCTTTCAACTTTTCTTTATTTATTATGAAAATTAAATTTTTCAGTTGATTTTTCATTTTTGGGACTTAGAAAAATTTTCGAAATTTTCAAGAAAAAAAATTTTTCACATACACCTCAGTTTCATTGAGAAGTTTCTATTTCAAATGCATTTCACTTAAAAATCAAAAAAATTGATTTTTTTATATTTCTGACTTTGAAAAAAATATCGAAATTTTTCTTTCAACTTTTCTTTATTTATTATGAAAATTTAATTTTTCAGTTGATTTTTCATTTTTCTTTCAACTTTTCTTTATTTATTATGAAAATTTAATTTTTCAGTTGATTTTTCATTTTTCTTTCAACTTTTCTTTATTTATTATGAAAATTAAATTTTTCAGTTGATTTTTCATTTTTGGGACTTAGAAAAATTTTCGATTTTTTTTCTCATATAATCTGACCTTCTATGGAATTGTTCATTTTTACACTTCTCATAATATACCTTTTAAACACACAAACAGCAAATGGCATTCTAGCGGGACTTAGAAAAATTTTCGAAATTTTCAAGAAAAAAAATTTTTGACATACACCTCAGTTTCATTGAGAAGTCTCTATTTCAAATGAATTCCACTTAAAAATCATATATATATTTTTTCCAATTGATTTTTTTATATTTCTGACTATTTCTGACTTTGAAAAAAATATCGAAATTTTTCTTTCAACTTTTCTTTATTTATTATGAAAATTTAATTTTTCAGTTGATTTTTCATTTTTCTTTCAACTTTTCTTTATTTATTATGAAAATTAAATTTTTCAGTTGATTCTTCATTTTTGGGACTTAGAAAAATTTTCGATTTTTTTTCTCATATAATCTGACCTTCTATGGAATTGTTCATTTTTACACTTCTCATAATATACCTTTTAAACACACAAACAGCAAATGGCATTCTAGCGGGACTATATTTTTTCCAATTGATTTTTTTATATTTCTGACTATTTCTGACTATTTCTGACTTTGAAAAAAATATCGAAATTTTTCTTTCAACTTTTCTTTATTTATTATGAAAATTTAATTTTTCAGTTGATTTTTCATTTTTCTTTCAACTTTTCTTTATTTATTATGAAAATTAAATTTTTCAGTTGATTTTTCATTTTTGGGACTTAGAAAAATTTTCGAAATTTTCAAGAAAAAAAATTTTTCACATACACCTCAGTTTCATTGAGAAGTTTCTATTTCAAATGCATTTCACTTAAAAATCAAAAAAATTGATTTTTTTATATTTCTGACTTTGAAAAAAATATCGAAATTTTTCTTTCAACTTTTCTTTATTTATTATGAAAATTTAATTTTTCAGTTGATTTTTCATTTTTCTTTCAACTTTTCTTTATTTATTATGAAAATTAAATTTTTCAGTTGATTTTTCATTTTTGGGACTTAGAAAAATTTTCGAAATTTTCAAGAAAAAAAATTTTTCACATACACCTCAGTTTCATTGAGAAGTTTCTATTTCAAATGCATTTCACTTAAAAATCAAAAAAATTGATTTTTTTATATTTCTGACTTTGAAAAAAATATCGAAATTTTTCTTTCAACTTTTCTTTATTTATTATGAAAATTTAATTTTTCAGTTGATTTTTCATTTTTCTTTCAACTTTTCTTTATTTATTATGAAAATTTAATTTTTCAGTTGATTTTTCATTTTTCTTTCAACTTTTCTTTATTTATTATGAAAATTAAATTTTTCAGTTGATTTTTCATTTTTGGGACTTAGAAAAATTTTCGAAATTTTCAAGAAAAAAAATTTTTCACATACACCTCAGTTTCATTGAGAAGTTTCTATTTCAAATGCATTTCACTTAAAAATCAAAAAAATTGATTTTTTTATATTTCTGACTTTGAAAAAAATATCGAAATTTTTCTTTCAACTTTTCTTTATTTATTATGAAAATTTAATTTTTCCGTTGATTTTTCATTTTTCTTTCAACTTTTCTTTATTTATTATGAAAATTTAATTTTTCAGTTGATTTTTCATTTTTCTTTCAACTTTTCTTTATTTATTATGAAAATTAAATTTTTCAGTTGATTTTTCATTTTTGGGACTTAGAAAAATTTTCGATTTTTTTTCTCATATAATCTGACCTTCTATGGAATTGTTCATTTTTACACTTCTCATAATATACCTTTTAAACACACAAACAGCAAATGGCATTCTAGCGGGACTATATTTTTTCCAATTGATTTTTTTATATTTCTGACTATTTCTGACTATTTCTGACTTTGAAAAAAATATCGAAATTTTTCTTTCAACTTTTCTTTATTTATTATGAAAATTTAATTTTTCAGTTGATTTTTCATTTTTCTTTCAACTTTTCTTTATTTATTATGAAAATTAAATTTTTCAGTTGATTTTTCATTTTTGGGACTTAGAAAAATTTTCGAAATTTTCAAGAAAAAAAATTTTTCACATACACCTCAGTTTCATTGAGAAGTTTCTATTTCAAATGCATTTCACTTAAAAATCAAAAAAATTGATTTTTTTATATTTCTGACTTTGAAAAAAATATCGAAATTTTTCTTTCAACTTTTCTTTATTTATTATGAAAATTTAATTTTTCAGTTGATTTTTCATTTTTCTTTCAACTTTTCTTTATTTATTATGAAAATTTAATTTTTCAGTTGATTTTTCATTTTTCTTTCAACTTTTCTTTATTTATTATGAAAATTAAATTTTTCAGTTGATTTTTCATTTTTGGGACTTAGAAAAATTTTCGATTTTTTTTCTCATATAATCTGACCTTCTATGGAATTGTTCATTTTTACACTTCTCATAATATACCTTTTAAACACACAAACAGCAAATGGCATTCTAGCGGGACTTAGAAAAATTTTCGAAATTTTCAAGAAAAAAAATTTTTGACATACACCTCAGTTTCATTGAGAAGTCTCTATTTCAAATGAATTCCACTTAAAAATCATATATATATTTTTTCCAATTGATTTTTTTATATTTCTGACTATTTCTGACTTTGAAAAAAATATCGAAATTTTTCTTTCAACTTTTCTTTATTTATTATGAAAATTTAATTTTTCAGTTGATTTTTCATTTTTCTTTCAACTTTTCTTTATTTATTATGAAAATTAAATTTTTCAGTTGATTCTTCATTTTTGGGACTTAGAAAAATTTTCGATTTTTTTTCTCATATAATCTGACCTTCTATGGAATTGTTCATTTTTACACTTCTCATAATATACCTTTTAAACACACAAACAGCAAATGGCATTCTAGCGGGACTATATTTTTTCCAATTGATTTTTTTATATTTCTGACTATTTCTGACTATTTCTGACTTTGAAAAAAATATCGAAATTTTTCTTTCAACTTTTCTTTATTTATTATGAAAATTTAATTTTTCAGTTGATTTTTCATTTTTCTTTCAACTTTTCTTTATTTATTATGAAAATTAAATTTTTCAGTTGATTTTTCATTTTTGGGACTTAGAAAAATTTTCGAAATTTTCAAGAAAAAAAATTTTTCACATACACCTCAGTTTCATTGAGAAGTTTCTATTTCAAATGCATTTCACTTAAAAATCAAAAAAATTGATTTTTTTATATTTCTGACTTTGAAAGAAATATCGAAATTTTTCTTTCAACTTTTCTTTATTTATTATGAAAATTTAATTTTTCAGTTGATTTTTCATTTTTCTTTCAACTTTTCTTTATTTATTATGAAAATTAAATTTTTCAGTTGATTTTTCATTTTTGGGACTTAGAAAAATTTTCGAAATTTTCAAGAAAAAAAATTTTTCACATACACCTCAGTTTCATTGAGAAGTTTCTATTTCAAATGCATTTCACTTAAAAATCAAAAAAATTGATTTTTTTATATTTCTGACTTTGAAAAAAATATCGAAATTTTTCTTTCAACTTTTCTTTATTTATTATGAAAATTTAATTTTTCAGTTGATTTTTCATTTTTCTTTCAACTTTTCTTTATTTATTATGAAAATTTAATTTTTCAGTTGATTTTTCATTTTTCTTTCAACTTTTCTTTATTTATTATGAAAATTAAATTTTTCAGTTGATTTTTCATTTTTGGGACTTAGAAAAATTTTCGATTTTTTTTCTCATATAATCTGACCTTCTATGGAATTGTTCATTTTTACACTTCTCATAATATACCTTTTAAACACACAAACAGCAAATGGCATTCTAGCGGGACTTAGAAAAATTTTCGAAATTTTCAAGAAAAAAAATTTTTGACATACACCTCAGTTTCATTGAGAAGTCTCTATTTCAAATGAATTCCACTTAAAAATCATATATATATTTTTTCCAATTGATTTTTTTATATTTCTGACTATTTCTGACTTTGAAAAAAATATCGAAATTTTTCTTTCAACTTTTCTTTATTTATTATGAAAATTTAATTTTTCAGTTGATTTTTCATTTTTCTTTCAACTTTTCTTTATTTATTATGAAAATTAAATTTTTCAGTTGATTCTTCATTTTTGGGACTTAGAAAAATTTTCGATTTTTTTTCTCATATAATCTGACCTTCTATGGAATTGTTCATTTTTACACTTCTCATAATATACCTTTTAAACACACAAACAGCAAATGGCATTCTAGCAGGACTATATTTTTTCCAATTGATTTTTTTATATTTCTGACTATTTCTGACTATTTCTGACTTTGAAAAAAATATCGAAATTTTTCTTTCAACTTTTCTTTATTTATTATGAAAATTAAATTTTTCAGTTGATTTTTCATTTTTGGGACTTAGAAAAATTTTCGAAATTTTCAAGAAAAAAAATTTTTCACATACACCTCAGTTTCATTGAGAAGTTTCTATTTCAAATGCATTTCACTTAAAAATCAAAAAAATTGATTTTTTTATATTTCTGACTTTGAAAAAAATATCGAAATTTTTCTTTCAACTTTTCTTTATTTATTATGAAAATTTAATTTTTCAGTTGATTTTTCATTTTTCTTTCAACTTTTCTTTATTTATTATGAAAATTTAATTTTTCAGTTGATTTTTCATTTTTCTTTCAACTTTTCTTTATTTATTATGAAAATTAAATTTTTCAGTTGATTTTTCATTTTTGGGACTTAGAAAAATTTTCGATTTTTTTTCTCATATAATCTGACCTTCTATGGAATTGTTCATTTTTACACTTCTCATAATATACCTTTTAAACACACAAACAGCAAATGGCATTCTAGCGGGACTTAGAAAAATTTTCGAAATTTTCAAGAAAAAAAATTTTTGACATACACCTCAGTTTCATTGAGAAGTCTCTATTTCAAATGAATTCCACTTAAAAATCATATATATATTTTTTCCAATTGATTTTTTTATATTTCTGACTATTTCTGACTTTGAAAAAAATATCGAAATTTTTCTTTCAACTTTTCTTTATTTATTATGAAAATTTAATTTTTCAGTTGATTTTTCATTTTTCTTTCAACTTTTCTTTATTTATTATGAAAATTAAATTTTTCAGTTGATTTTTCATTTTTGGGACTTAGAAAAATTTTCGATTTTTTTTCTCATATAATCTGACCTTCTATGGAATTGTTCATTTTTACACTTCTCATAATATACCTTTTAAACACACAAACAGCAAATGGCATTCTAGCGGGACTATATTTTTTCCAATTGATTTTTTTATATTTCTGACTATTTCTGACTATTTCTGACTTTGAAAAAAATATCGAAATTTTTCTTTCAACTTTTCTTTATTTATTATGAAAATTTAATTTTTCAGTTGATTTTTCATTTTTCTTTCAACTTTTCTTTATTTATTATGAAAATTAAATTTTTCAGTTGATTTTTCATTTTTGGGACTTAGAAAAATTTTCGAAATTTTCAAGAAAAAAAATTTTTCACATACACCTCAGTTTCATTGAGAAGTTTCTATTTCAAATGCATTTCACTTAAAAATCAAAAAAATTGATTTTTTTATATTTCTGACTTTGAAAAAAATATCGAAATTTTTCTTTCAACTTTTCTTTATTTATTATGAAAATTTAATTTTTCAGTTGATTTTTCATTTTTCTTTCAACTTTTCTTTATTTATTATGAAAATTTAATTTTTCAGTTGATTTTTCATTTTTCTTTCAACTTTTCTTTATTTATTATGAAAATTAAATTTTTCAGTTGATTTTTCATTTTTGGGACTTAGAAAAATTTTCGATTTTTTTTCTCATATAATCTGACCTTCTATGGAATTGTTCATTTTTACACTTCTCATAATATACCTTTTAAACACACAAACAGCAAATGGCATTCTAGCGGGACTATATTTTTTCCAATTGATTTTTTTATATTTCTGACTATTTCTGACTATTTCTGACTTTGAAAAAAATATCGAAATTTTTCTTTCAACTTTTCTTTATTTATTATGAAAATTTAATTTTTCAGTTGATTTTTCATTTTTCTTTCAACTTTTCTTTATTTATTATGAAAATTAAATTTTTCAGTTGATTTTTCATTTTTGGGACTTAGAAAAATTTTCGAAATTTTCAAGAAAAAAAATTTTTCACATACACCTCAGTTTCATTGAGAAGTTTCTATTTCAAATGCATTTCACTTAAAAATCAAAAAAATTGATTTTTTTATATTTCTGACTTTGAAAAAAATATCGAAATTTTTCTTTCAACTTTTCTTTATTTATTATGAAAATTTAATTTTTCAGTTGATTTTTCATTTTTCTTTCAACTTTTCTTTATTTATTATGAAAATTTAATTTTTCAGTTGATTTTTCATTTTTCTTTCAACTTTTCTTTATTTATTATGAAAATTAAATTTTTCAGTTGATTTTTCATTTTTGGGACTTAGAAAAATTTTCGATTTTTTTTCTCATATAATCTGACCTTCTATGGAATTGTTCATTTTTACACTTCTCATAATATACCTTTTAAACACACAAACAGCAAATGGCATTCTAGCGGGACTTAGAAAAATTTTCGAAATTTTCAAGAAAAAAAATTTTTGACATACACCTCAGTTTCATTGAGAAGTCTCTATTTCAAATGAATTCCACTTAAAAATCATATATATATTTTTTCCAATTGATTTTTTTATATTTCTGACTATTTCTGACTTTGAAAAAAATATCGAAATTTTTCTTTCAACTTTTCTTTATTTATTATGAAAATTTAATTTTTCAGTTGATTTTTCATTTTTCTTTCAACTTTTCTTTATTTATTATGAAAATTAAATTTTTCAGTTGATTCTTCATTTTTGGGACTTAGAAAAATTTTCGATTTTTTTTCTCATATAATCTGACCTTCTATGGAATTGTTCATTTTTACACTTCTCATAATATACCTTTTAAACACACAAACAGCAAATGGCATTCTAGCGGGACTATATTTTTTCCAATTGATTTTTTTATATTTCTGACTATTTCTGACTATTTCTGACTTTGAAAAAAATATCGAAATTTTTCTTTCAACTTTTCTTTATTTATTATGAAAATTTAATTTTTCAGTTGATTTTTCATTTTTCTTTCAACTTTTCTTTATTTATTATGAAAATTAAATTTTTCAGTTGATTTTTCATTTTTGGGACTTAGAAAAATTTTCGAAATTTTCAAGAAAAAAAATTTTTCACATACACCTCAGTTTCATTGAGAAGTTTCTATTTCAAATGCATTTCACTTAAAAATCAAAAAAATTGATTTTTTTATATTTCTGACTTTGAAAAAAATATCGAAATTTTTCTTTCAACTTTTCTTTATTTATTATGAAAATTTAATTTTTCAGTTGATTTTTCATTTTTCTTTCAACTTTTCTTTATTTATTATGAAAATTTAATTTTTCAGTTGATTTTTCATTTTTCTTTCAACTTTTCTTTATTTATTATGAAAATTAAATTTTTCAGTTGATTTTTCATTTTTGGGACTTAGAAAAATTTTCGATTTTTTTTCTCATATAATCTGACCTTCTATGGAATTGTTCATTTTTACACTTCTCATAATATACCTTTTAAACACACAAACAGCAAATGGCATTCTAGCGGGACTTAGAAAAATTTTCGAAATTTTCAAGAAAAAAAATTTTTGACATACACCTCAGTTTCATTGAGAAGTCTCTATTTCAAATGAATTCCACTTAAAAATCATATATATATTTTTTCCAATTGATTTTTTTATATTTCTGACTATTTCTGACTTTGAAAAAAATATCGAAATTTTTCTTTCAACTTTTCTTTATTTATTATGAAAATTTAATTTTTCAGTTGATTTTTCATTTTTCTTTCAACTTTTCTTTATTTATTATGAAAATTAAATTTTTCAGTTGATTCTTCATTTTTGGGACTTAGAAAAATTTTCGATTTTTTTTCTCATATAATCTGACCTTCTATGGAATTGTTCATTTTTACACTTCTCATAATATACCTTTTAAACACACAAACAGCAAATGGCATTCTAGCGGGACTATATTTTTTCCAATTGATTTTTTTATATTTCTGACTATTTCTGACTATTTCTGACTTTGAAAAAAATATCGAAATTTTTCTTTCAACTTTTCTTTATTTATTATGAAAATTTAATTTTTCAGTTGATTTTTCATTTTTCTTTCAACTTTTCTTTATTTATTATGAAAATTAAATTTTTCAGTTGATTTTTCATTTTTGGGACTTAGAAAAATTTTCGAAATTTTCAAGAAAAAAAATTTTTCACATACACCTCAGTTTCATTGAGAAGTTTCTATTTCAAATGCATTTCACTTAAAAATCAAAAAAATTGATTTTTTTATATTTCTGACTTTGAAAAAAATATCGAAATTTTTCTTTCAACTTTTCTTTATTTATTATGAAAATTTAATTTTTCAGTTGATTTTTCATTTTTCTTTCAACTTTTCTTTATTTATTATGAAAATTAAATTTTTCAGTTGATTTTTCATTTTTGGGACTTAGAAAAATTTTCGAAATTTTCAAGAAAAAAAATTTTTCACATACACCTCAGTTTCATTGAGAAGTTTCTATTTCAAATGCATTTCACTTAAAAATCAAAAAAATTGATTTTTTTATATTTCTGACTTTGAAAAAAATATCGAAATTTTTCTTTCAACTTTTCTTTATTTATTATGAAAATTTAATTTTTCAGTTGATTTTTCATTTTTCTTTCAACTTTTCTTTATTTATTATGAAAATTTAATTTTTCAGTTGATTTTTCATTTTTCTTTCAACTTTTCTTTATTTATTATGAAAATTAAATTTTTCAGTTGATTTTTCATTTTTGGGACTTAGAAAAATTTTCGAAATTTTCAAGAAAAAAAATTTTTCACATACACCTCAGTTTCATTGAGAAGTTTCTATTTCAAATGCATTTCACTTAAAAATCAAAAAAATTGATTTTTTTATATTTCTGACTTTGAAAAAAATATCGAAATTTTTCTTTCAACTTTTCTTTATTTATTATGAAAATTTAATTTTTCCGTTGATTTTTCATTTTTCTTTCAACTTTTCTTTATTTATTATGAAAATTTAATTTTTCAGTTGATTTTTCATTTTTCTTTCAACTTTTCTTTATTTATTATGAAAATTAAATTTTTCAGTTGATTTTTCATTTTTGGGACTTAGAAAAATTTTCGATTTTTTTTCTCATATAATCTGACCTTCTATGGAATTGTTCATTTTTACACTTCTCATAATATACCTTTTAAACACACAAACAGCAAATGGCATTCTAGCGGGACTATATTTTTTCCAATTGATTTTTTTATATTTCTGACTATTTCTGACTATTTCTGACTTTGAAAAAAATATCGAAATTTTTCTTTCAACTTTTCTTTATTTATTATGAAAATTTAATTTTTCAGTTGATTTTTCATTTTTCTTTCAACTTTTCTTTATTTATTATGAAAATTAAATTTTTCAGTTGATTTTTCATTTTTGGGACTTAGAAAAATTTTCGAAATTTTCAAGAAAAAAAATTTTTCACATACACCTCAGTTTCATTGAGAAGTTTCTATTTCAAATGCATTTCACTTAAAAATCAAAAAAATTGATTTTTTTATATTTCTGACTTTGAAAAAAATATCGAAATTTTTCTTTCAACTTTTCTTTATTTATTATGAAAATTTAATTTTTCAGTTGATTTTTCATTTTTCTTTCAACTTTTCTTTATTTATTATGAAAATTTAATTTTTCAGTTGATTTTTCATTTTTCTTTCAACTTTTCTTTATTTATTATGAAAATTAAATTTTTCAGTTGATTTTTCATTTTTGGGACTTAGAAAAATTTTCGATTTTTTTTCTCATATAATCTGACCTTCTATGGAATTGTTCATTTTTACACTTCTCATAATATACCTTTTAAACACACAAACAGCAAATGGCATTCTAGCGGGACTTAGAAAAATTTTCGAAATTTTCAAGAAAAAAAATTTTTGACATACACCTCAGTTTCATTGAGAAGTCTCTATTTCAAATGAATTCCACTTAAAAATCATATATATATTTTTTCCAATTGATTTTTTTATATTTCTGACTATTTCTGACTTTGAAAAAAATATCGAAATTTTTCTTTCAACTTTTCTTTATTTATTATGAAAATTTAATTTTTCAGTTGATTTTTCATTTTTCTTTCAACTTTTCTTTATTTATTATGAAAATTAAATTTTTCAGTTGATTCTTCATTTTTGGGACTTAGAAAAATTTTCGATTTTTTTTCTCATATAATCTGACCTTCTATGGAATTGTTCATTTTTACACTTCTCATAATATACCTTTTAAACACACAAACAGCAAATGGCATTCTAGCGGGACTATATTTTTTCCAATTGATTTTTTTATATTTCTGACTATTTCTGACTATTTCTGACTTTGAAAAAAATATCGAAATTTTTCTTTCAACTTTTCTTTATTTATTATGAAAATTTAATTTTTCAGTTGATTTTTCATTTTTCTTTCAACTTTTCTTTATTTATTATGAAAATTAAATTTTTCAGTTGATTTTTCATTTTTGGGACTTAGAAAAATTTTCGAAATTTTCAAGAAAAAAAATTTTTCACATACACCTCAGTTTCATTGAGAAGTTTCTATTTCAAATGCATTTCACTTAAAAATCAAAAAAATTGATTTTTTTATATTTCTGACTTTGAAAGAAATATCGAAATTTTTCTTTCAACTTTTCTTTATTTATTATGAAAATTTAATTTTTCAGTTGATTTTTCATTTTTCTTTCAACTTTTCTTTATTTATTATGAAAATTAAATTTTTCAGTTGATTTTTCATTTTTGGGACTTAGAAAAATTTTCGAAATTTTCAAGAAAAAAAATTTTTCACATACACCTCAGTTTCATTGAGAAGTTTCTATTTCAAATGCATTTCACTTAAAAATCAAAAAAATTGATTTTTTTATATTTCTGACTTTGAAAAAAATATCGAAATTTTTCTTTCAACTTTTCTTTATTTATTATGAAAATTTAATTTTTCAGTTGATTTTTCATTTTTCTTTCAACTTTTCTTTATTTATTATGAAAATTTAATTTTTCAGTTGATTTTTCATTTTTCTTTCAACTTTTCTTTATTTATTATGAAAATTAAATTTTTCAGTTGATTTTTCATTTTTGGGACTTAGAAAAATTTTCGATTTTTTTTCTCATATAATCTGACCTTCTATGGAATTGTTCATTTTTACACTTCTCATAATATACCTTTTAAACACACAAACAGCAAATGGCATTCTAGCGGGACTTAGAAAAATTTTCGAAATTTTCAAGAAAAAAAATTTTTGACATACACCTCAGTTTCATTGAGAAGTCTCTATTTCAAATGAATTCCACTTAAAAATCATATATATATTTTTTCCAATTGATTTTTTTATATTTCTGACTATTTCTGACTTTGAAAAAAATATCGAAATTTTTCTTTCAACTTTTCTTTATTTATTATGAAAATTTAATTTTTCAGTTGATTTTTCATTTTTCTTTCAACTTTTCTTTATTTATTATGAAAATTAAATTTTTCAGTTGATTCTTCATTTTTGGGACTTAGAAAAATTTTCGATTTTTTTTCTCATATAATCTGACCTTCTATGGAATTGTTCATTTTTACACTTCTCATAATATACCTTTTAAACACACAAACAGCAAATGGCATTCTAGCAGGACTATATTTTTTCCAATTGATTTTTTTATATTTCTGACTATTTCTGACTATTTCTGACTTTGAAAAAAATATCGAAATTTTTCTTTCAACTTTTCTTTATTTATTATGAAAATTAAATTTTTCAGTTGATTTTTCATTTTTGGGACTTAGAAAAATTTTCGAAATTTTCAAGAAAAAAAATTTTTCACATACACCTCAGTTTCATTGAGAAGTTTCTATTTCAAATGCATTTCACTTAAAAATCAAAAAAATTGATTTTTTTATATTTCTGACTTTGAAAAAAATATCGAAATTTTTCTTTCAACTTTTCTTTATTTATTATGAAAATTTAATTTTTCAGTTGATTTTTCATTTTTCTTTCAACTTTTCTTTATTTATTATGAAAATTTAATTTTTCAGTTGATTTTTCATTTTTCTTTCAACTTTTCTTTATTTATTATGAAAATTAAATTTTTCAGTTGATTTTTCATTTTTGGGACTTAGAAAAATTTTCGATTTTTTTTCTCATATAATCTGACCTTCTATGGAATTGTTCATTTTTACACTTCTCATAATATACCTTTTAAACACACAAACAGCAAATGGCATTCTAGCGGGACTTAGAAAAATTTTCGAAATTTTCAAGAAAAAAAATTTTTGACATACACCTCAGTTTCATTGAGAAGTCTCTATTTCAAATGAATTCCACTTAAAAATCATATATATATTTTTTCCAATTGATTTTTTTATATTTCTGACTATTTCTGACTTTGAAAAAAATATCGAAATTTTTCTTTCAACTTTTCTTTATTTATTATGAAAATTTAATTTTTCAGTTGATTTTTCATTTTTCTTTCAACTTTTCTTTATTTATTATGAAAATTAAATTTTTCAGTTGATTTTTCATTTTTGGGACTTAGAAAAATTTTCGATTTTTTTTCTCATATAATCTGACCTTCTATGGAATTGTTCATTTTTACACTTCTCATAATATACCTTTTAAACACACAAACAGCAAATGGCATTCTAGCGGGACTATATTTTTTCCAATTGATTTTTTTATATTTCTGACTATTTCTGACTATTTCTGACTTTGAAAAAAATATCGAAATTTTTCTTTCAACTTTTCTTTATTTATTATGAAAATTTAATTTTTCAGTTGATTTTTCATTTTTCTTTCAACTTTTCTTTATTTATTATGAAAATTAAATTTTTCAGTTGATTTTTCATTTTTGGGACTTAGAAAAATTTTCGAAATTTTCAAGAAAAAAAATTTTTCACATACACCTCAGTTTCATTGAGAAGTTTCTATTTCAAATGCATTTCACTTAAAAATCAAAAAAATTGATTTTTTTATATTTCTGACTTTGAAAAAAATATCGAAATTTTTCTTTCAACTTTTCTTTATTTATTATGAAAATTTAATTTTTCAGTTGATTTTTCATTTTTCTTTCAACTTTTCTTTATTTATTATGAAAATTTAATTTTTCAGTTGATTTTTCATTTTTCTTTCAACTTTTCTTTATTTATTATGAAAATTAAATTTTTCAGTTGATTTTTCATTTTTGGGACTTAGAAAAATTTTCGATTTTTTTTCTCATATAATCTGACCTTCTATGGAATTGTTCATTTTTACACTTCTCATAATATACCTTTTAAACACACAAACAGCAAATGGCATTCTAGCGGGACTATATTTTTTCCAATTGATTTTTTTATATTTCTGACTATTTCTGACTATTTCTGACTTTGAAAAAAATATCGAAATTTTTCTTTCAACTTTTCTTTATTTATTATGAAAATTTAATTTTTCAGTTGATTTTTCATTTTTCTTTCAACTTTTCTTTATTTATTATGAAAATTAAATTTTTCAGTTGATTTTTCATTTTTGGGACTTAGAAAAATTTTCGAAATTTTCAAGAAAAAAAATTTTTCACATACACCTCAGTTTCATTGAGAAGTTTCTATTTCAAATGCATTTCACTTAAAAATCAAAAAAATTGATTTTTTTATATTTCTGACTTTGAAAAAAATATCGAAATTTTTCTTTCAACTTTTCTTTATTTATTATGAAAATTTAATTTTTCAGTTGATTTTTCATTTTTCTTTCAACTTTTCTTTATTTATTATGAAAATTTAATTTTTCAGTTGATTTTTCATTTTTCTTTCAACTTTTCTTTATTTATTATGAAAATTAAATTTTTCAGTTGATTTTTCATTTTTGGGACTTAGAAAAATTTTCGATTTTTTTTCTCATATAATCTGACCTTCTATGGAATTGTTCATTTTTACACTTCTCATAATATACCTTTTAAACACACAAACAGCAAATGGCATTCTAGCGGGACTTAGAAAAATTTTCGAAATTTTCAAGAAAAAAAATTTTTGACATACACCTCAGTTTCATTGAGAAGTCTCTATTTCAAATGAATTCCACTTAAAAATCATATATATATTTTTTCCAATTGATTTTTTTATATTTCTGACTATTTCTGACTTTGAAAAAAATATCGAAATTTTTCTTTCAACTTTTCTTTATTTATTATGAAAATTTAATTTTTCAGTTGATTTTTCATTTTTCTTTCAACTTTTCTTTATTTATTATGAAAATTAAATTTTTCAGTTGATTCTTCATTTTTGGGACTTAGAAAAATTTTCGATTTTTTTTCTCATATAATCTGACCTTCTATGGAATTGTTCATTTTTACACTTCTCATAATATACCTTTTAAACACACAAACAGCAAATGGCATTCTAGCGGGACTATATTTTTTCCAATTGATTTTTTTATATTTCTGACTATTTCTGACTATTTCTGACTTTGAAAAAAATATCGAAATTTTTCTTTCAACTTTTCTTTATTTATTATGAAAATTTAATTTTTCAGTTGATTTTTCATTTTTCTTTCAACTTTTCTTTATTTATTATGAAAATTAAATTTTTCAGTTGATTTTTCATTTTTGGGACTTAGAAAAATTTTCGATTTTTTTTCTCATATAATCTGACCTTCTATGGAATTGTTCATTTTTACACTTCTCATAATATACCTTTTAAACACACAAACAGCAAATGGCATTCTAGCGGGACTTAGAAAAATTTTCGAAATTTTCAAGAAAAAAAATTTTTGACATACACCTCAGTTTCATTGAGAAGTCTCTATTTCAAATGAATTCCACTTAAAAATCATATATATATTTTTTCCAATTGATTTTTTTATATTTCTGACTATTTCTGACTTTGAAAAAAATATCGAAATTTTTCTTTCAACTTTTCTTTATTTATTATGAAAATTTAATTTTTCAGTTGATTTTTCATTTTTCTTTCAACTTTTCTTTATTTATTATGAAAATTAAATTTTTCAGTTGATTCTTCATTTTTGGGACTTAGAAAAATTTTCGATTTTTTTTCTCATATAATCTGACCTTCTATGGAATTGTTCATTTTTACACTTCTCATAATATACCTTTTAAACACACAAACAGCAAATGGCATTCTAGCAGGACTATATTTTTTCCAATTGATTTTTTTATATTTCTGACTATTTCTGACTATTTCTGACTTTGAAAAAAATATCGAAATTTTTCTTTCAACTTTTCTTTATTTATTATGAAAATTAAATTTTTCAGTTGATTTTTCATTTTTGGGACTTAGAAAAATTTTCGAAATTTTCAAGAAAAAAAATTTTTCACATACACCTCAGTTTCATTGAGAAGTTTCTATTTCAAATGCATTTCACTTAAAAATCAAAAAAATTGATTTTTTTATATTTCTGACTTTGAAAAAAATATCGAAATTTTTCTTTCAACTTTTCTTTATTTATTATGAAAATTTAATTTTTCAGTTGATTTTTCATTTTTCTTTCAACTTTTCTTTATTTATTATGAAAATTTAATTTTTCAGTTGATTTTTCATTTTTCTTTCAACTTTTCTTTATTTATTATGAAAATTAAATTTTTCAGTTGATTTTTCATTTTTGGGACTTAGAAAAATTTTCGATTTTTTTTCTCATATAATCTGACCTTCTATGGAATTGTTCATTTTTACACTTCTCATAATATACCTTTTAAACACACAAACAGCAAATGGCATTCTAGCGGGACTTAGAAAAATTTTCGAAATTTTCAAGAAAAAAAATTTTTGACATACACCTCAGTTTCATTGAGAAGTCTCTATTTCAAATGAATTCCACTTAAAAATCATATATATATTTTTTCCAATTGATTTTTTTATATTTCTGACTATTTCTGACTTTGAAAAAAATATCGAAATTTTTCTTTCAACTTTTCTTTATTTATTATGAAAATTTAATTTTTCAGTTGATTTTTCATTTTTCTTTCAACTTTTCTTTATTTATTATGAAAATTAAATTTTTCAGTTGATTTTTCATTTTTGGGACTTAGAAAAATTTTCGATTTTTTTTCTCATATAATCTGACCTTCTATGGAATTGTTCATTTTTACACTTCTCATAATATACCTTTTAAACACACAAACAGCAAATGGCATTCTAGCGGGACTATATTTTTTCCAATTGATTTTTTTATATTTCTGACTATTTCTGACTATTTCTGACTTTGAAAAAAATATCGAAATTTTTCTTTCAACTTTTCTTTATTTATTATGAAAATTTAATTTTTCAGTTGATTTTTCATTTTTCTTTCAACTTTTCTTTATTTATTATGAAAATTAAATTTTTCAGTTGATTTTTCATTTTTGGGACTTAGAAAAATTTTCGAAATTTTCAAGAAAAAAAATTTTTCACATACACCTCAGTTTCATTGAGAAGTTTCTATTTCAAATGCATTTCACTTAAAAATCAAAAAAATTGATTTTTTTATATTTCTGACTTTGAAAAAAATATCGAAATTTTTCTTTCAACTTTTCTTTATTTATTATGAAAATTTAATTTTTCAGTTGATTTTTCATTTTTCTTTCAACTTTTCTTTATTTATTATGAAAATTTAATTTTTCAGTTGATTTTTCATTTTTCTTTCAACTTTTCTTTATTTATTATGAAAATTAAATTTTTCAGTTGATTTTTCATTTTTGGGACTTAGAAAAATTTTCGATTTTTTTTCTCATATAATCTGACCTTCTATGGAATTGTTCATTTTTACACTTCTCATAATATACCTTTTAAACACACAAACAGCAAATGGCATTCTAGCGGGACTATATTTTTTCCAATTGATTTTTTTATATTTCTGACTATTTCTGACTATTTCTGACTTTGAAAAAAATATCGAAATTTTTCTTTCAACTTTTCTTTATTTATTATGAAAATTTAATTTTTCAGTTGATTTTTCATTTTTCTTTCAACTTTTCTTTATTTATTATGAAAATTAAATTTTTCAGTTGATTTTTCATTTTTGGGACTTAGAAAAATTTTCGAAATTTTCAAGAAAAAAAATTTTTCACATACACCTCAGTTTCATTGAGAAGTTTCTATTTCAAATGCATTTCACTTAAAAATCAAAAAAATTGATTTTTTTATATTTCTGACTTTGAAAAAAATATCGAAATTTTTCTTTCAACTTTTCTTTATTTATTATGAAAATTTAATTTTTCAGTTGATTTTTCATTTTTCTTTCAACTTTTCTTTATTTATTATGAAAATTTAATTTTTCAGTTGATTTTTCATTTTTCTTTCAACTTTTCTTTATTTATTATGAAAATTAAATTTTTCAGTTGATTTTTCATTTTTGGGACTTAGAAAAATTTTCGATTTTTTTTCTCATATAATCTGACCTTCTATGGAATTGTTCATTTTTACACTTCTCATAATATACCTTTTAAACACACAAACAGCAAATGGCATTCTAGCGGGACTTAGAAAAATTTTCGAAATTTTCAAGAAAAAAAATTTTTGACATACACCTCAGTTTCATTGAGAAGTCTCTATTTCAAATGAATTCCACTTAAAAATCATATATATATTTTTTCCAATTGATTTTTTTATATTTCTGACTATTTCTGACTTTGAAAAAAATATCGAAATTTTTCTTTCAACTTTTCTTTATTTATTATGAAAATTTAATTTTTCAGTTGATTTTTCATTTTTCTTTCAACTTTTCTTTATTTATTATGAAAATTAAATTTTTCAGTTGATTCTTCATTTTTGGGACTTAGAAAAATTTTCGATTTTTTTTCTCATATAATCTGACCTTCTATGGAATTGTTCATTTTTACACTTCTCATAATATACCTTTTAAACACACAAACAGCAAATGGCATTCTAGCGGGACTATATTTTTTCCAATTGATTTTTTTATATTTCTGACTATTTCTGACTATTTCTGACTTTGAAAAAAATATCGAAATTTTTCTTTCAACTTTTCTTTATTTATTATGAAAATTTAATTTTTCAGTTGATTTTTCATTTTTCTTTCAACTTTTCTTTATTTATTATGAAAATTAAATTTTTCAGTTGATTTTTCATTTTTGGGACTTAGAAAAATTTTCGAAATTTTCAAGAAAAAAAATTTTTCACATACACCTCAGTTTCATTGAGAAGTTTCTATTTCAAATGCATTTCACTTAAAAATCAAAAAAATTGATTTTTTTATATTTCTGACTTTGAAAAAAATATCGAAATTTTTCTTTCAACTTTTCTTTATTTATTATGAAAATTTAATTTTTCAGTTGATTTTTCATTTTTCTTTCAACTTTTCTTTATTTATTATGAAAATTAAATTTTTCAGTTGATTTTTCATTTTTGGGACTTAGAAAAATTTTCGAAATTTTCAAGAAAAAAAATTTTTCACATACACCTCAGTTTCATTGAGAAGTTTCTATTTCAAATGCATTTCACTTAAAAATCAAAAAAATTGATTTTTTTATATTTCTGACTTTGAAAAAAATATCGAAATTTTTCTTTCAACTTTTCTTTATTTATTATGAAAATTTAATTTTTCAGTTGATTTTTCATTTTTCTTTCAACTTTTCTTTATTTATTATGAAAATTTAATTTTTCAGTTGATTTTTCATTTTTCTTTCAACTTTTCTTTATTTATTATGAAAATTAAATTTTTCAGTTGATTTTTCATTTTTGGGACTTAGAAAAATTTTCGAAATTTTCAAGAAAAAAAATTTTTCACATACACCTCAGTTTCATTGAGAAGTTTCTATTTCAAATGCATTTCACTTAAAAATCAAAAAAATTGATTTTTTTATATTTCTGACTTTGAAAAAAATATCGAAATTTTTCTTTCAACTTTTCTTTATTTATTATGAAAATTTAATTTTTCCGTTGATTTTTCATTTTTCTTTCAACTTTTCTTTATTTATTATGAAAATTTAATTTTTCAGTTGATTTTTCATTTTTCTTTCAACTTTTCTTTATTTATTATGAAAATTAAATTTTTCAGTTGATTTTTCATTTTTGGGACTTAGAAAAATTTTCGATTTTTTTTCTCATATAATCTGACCTTCTATGGAATTGTTCATTTTTACACTTCTCATAATATACCTTTTAAACACACAAACAGCAAATGGCATTCTAGCGGGACTATATTTTTTCCAATTGATTTTTTTATATTTCTGACTATTTCTGACTATTTCTGACTTTGAAAAAAATATCGAAATTTTTCTTTCAACTTTTCTTTATTTATTATGAAAATTTAATTTTTCAGTTGATTTTTCATTTTTCTTTCAACTTTTCTTTATTTATTATGAAAATTAAATTTTTCAGTTGATTTTTCATTTTTGGGACTTAGAAAAATTTTCGAAATTTTCAAGAAAAAAAATTTTTGACATACACCTCAGTTTCATTGAGAAGTCTCTATTTCAAATGAATTCCACTTAAAAATCATATATATATTTTTTCCAATTGATTTTTTTATATTTCTGACTATTTCTGACTTTGAAAAAAATATCGAAATTTTTCTTTCAACTTTTCTTTATTTATTATGAAAATTTAATTTTTCAGTTGATTTTTCATTTTTCTTTCAACTTTTCTTTATTTATTATGAAAATTAAATTTTTCAGTTGATTCTTCATTTTTGGGACTTAGAAAAATTTTCGATTTTTTTTCTCATATAATCTGACCTTCTATGGAATTGTTCATTTTTACACTTCTCATAATATACCTTTTAAACACACAAACAGCAAATGGCATTCTAGCGGGACTATATTTTTTCCAATTGATTTTTTTATATTTCTGACTATTTCTGACTATTTCTGACTTTGAAAAAAATATCGAAATTTTTCTTTCAACTTTTCTTTATTTATTATGAAAATTTAATTTTTCAGTTGATTTTTCATTTTTCTTTCAACTTTTCTTTATTTATTATGAAAATTAAATTTTTCAGTTGATTTTTCATTTTTGGGACTTAGAAAAATTTTCGAAATTTTCAAGAAAAAAAATTTTTCACATACACCTCAGTTTCATTGAGAAGTTTCTATTTCAAATGCATTTCACTTAAAAATCAAAAAAATTGATTTTTTTATATTTCTGACTTTGAAAGAAATATCGAAATTTTTCTTTCAACTTTTCTTTATTTATTATGAAAATTTAATTTTTCAGTTGATTTTTCATTTTTCTTTCAACTTTTCTTTATTTATTATGAAAATTAAATTTTTCAGTTGATTTTTCATTTTTGGGACTTAGAAAAATTTTCGAAATTTTCAAGAAAAAAAATTTTTCACATACACCTCAGTTTCATTGAGAAGTTTCTATTTCAAATGCATTTCACTTAAAAATCAAAAAAATTGATTTTTTTATATTTCTGACTTTGAAAAAAATATCGAAATTTTTCTTTCAACTTTTCTTTATTTATTATGAAAATTTAATTTTTCAGTTGATTTTTCATTTTTCTTTCAACTTTTCTTTATTTATTATGAAAATTTAATTTTTCAGTTGATTTTTCATTTTTCTTTCAACTTTTCTTTATTTATTATGAAAATTAAATTTTTCAGTTGATTTTTCATTTTTGGGACTTAGAAAAATTTTCGATTTTTTTTCTCATATAATCTGACCTTCTATGGAATTGTTCATTTTTACACTTCTCATAATATACCTTTTAAACACACAAACAGCAAATGGCATTCTAGCGGGACTTAGAAAAATTTTCGAAATTTTCAAGAAAAAAAATTTTTGACATACACCTCAGTTTCATTGAGAAGTCTCTATTTCAAATGAATTCCACTTAAAAATCATATATATATTTTTTCCAATTGATTTTTTTATATTTCTGACTATTTCTGACTTTGAAAAAAATATCGAAATTTTTCTTTCAACTTTTCTTTATTTATTATGAAAATTTAATTTTTCAGTTGATTTTTCATTTTTCTTTCAACTTTTCTTTATTTATTATGAAAATTAAATTTTTCAGTTGATTCTTCATTTTTGGGACTTAGAAAAATTTTCGATTTTTTTTCTCATATAATCTGACCTTCTATGGAATTGTTCATTTTTACACTTCTCATAATATACCTTTTAAACACACAAACAGCAAATGGCATTCTAGCGGGACTATATTTTTTCCAATTGATTTTTTTATATTTCTGACTATTTCTGACTATTTCTGACTTTGAAAAAAATATCGAAATTTTTCTTTCAACTTTTCTTTATTTATTATGAAAATTAAATTTTTCAGTTGATTTTTCATTTTTGGGACTTAGAAAAATTTTCGAAATTTTCAAGAAAAAAAATTTTTCACATACACCTCAGTTTCATTGAGAAGTTTCTATTTCAAATGCATTTCACTTAAAAATCAAAAAAATTGATTTTTTTATATTTCTGACTTTGAAAAAAATATCGAAATTTTTCTTTCAACTTTTCTTTATTTATTATGAAAATTTAATTTTTCAGTTGATTTTTCATTTTTCTTTCAACTTTTCTTTATTTATTATGAAAATTTAATTTTTCAGTTGATTTTTCATTTTTCTTTCAACTTTTCTTTATTTATTATGAAAATTAAATTTTTCAGTTGATTTTTCATTTTTGGGACTTAGAAAAATTTTCGATTTTTTTTCTCATATAATCTGACCTTCTATGGAATTGTTCATTTTTACACTTCTCATAATATACCTTTTAAACACACAAACAGCAAATGGCATTCTAGCGGGACTTAGAAAAATTTTCGAAATTTTCAAGAAAAAAAATTTTTGACATACACCTCAGTTTCATTGAGAAGTCTCTATTTCAAATGAATTCCACTTAAAAATCATATATATATTTTTTCCAATTGATTTTTTTATATTTCTGACTATTTCTGACTTTGAAAAAAATATCGAAATTTTTCTTTCAACTTTTCTTTATTTATTATGAAAATTTAATTTTTCAGTTGATTTTTCATTTTTCTTTCAACTTTTCTTTATTTATTATGAAAATTAAATTTTTCAGTTGATTCTTCATTTTTGGGACTTAGAAAAATTTTCGATTTTTTTTCTCATATAATCTGACCTTCTATGGAATTGTTCATTTTTACACTTCTCATAATATACCTTTTAAACACACAAACAGCAAATGGCATTCTAGCGGGACTATATTTTTTCCAATTGATTTTTTTATATTTCTGACTATTTCTGACTATTTCTGACTTTGAAAAAAATATCGAAATTTTTCTTTCAACTTTTCTTTATTTATTATGAAAATTTAATTTTTCAGTTGATTTTTCATTTTTCTTTCAACTTTTCTTTATTTATTATGAAAATTAAATTTTTCAGTTGATTTTTCATTTTTGGGACTTAGAAAAATTTTCGAAATTTTCAAGAAAAAAAATTTTTCACATACACCTCAGTTTCATTGAGAAGTTTCTATTTCAAATGCATTTCACTTAAAAATCAAAAAAATTGATTTTTTTATATTTCTGACTTTGAAAAAAATATCGAAATTTTTCTTTCAACTTTTCTTTATTTATTATGAAAATTTAATTTTTCAGTTGATTTTTCATTTTTCTTTCAACTTTTCTTTATTTATTATGAAAATTTAATTTTTCAGTTGATTTTTCATTTTTCTTTCAACTTTTCTTTATTTATTATGAAAATTTAATTTTTCAGTTGATTTTTCATTTTTCTTTCAACTTTTCTTTATTTATTATGAAAATTAAATTTTTCAGTTGATTTTTCATTTTTGGGACTTAGAAAAATTTTCGATTTTTTTTCTCATATAATCTGACCTTCTATGGAATTGTTCATTTTTACACTTCTCATAATATACCTTTTAAACACACAAACAGCAAATGGCATTCTAGCGGGACTTAGAAAAATTTTCGAAATTTTCAAGAAAAAAAATTTTTGACATACACCTCAGTTTCATTGAGAAGTCTCTATTTCAAATGAATTCCACTTAAAAATCATATATATATTTTTTCCAATTGATTTTTTTATATTTCTGACTATTTCTGACTTTGAAAAAAATATCGAAATTTTTCTTTCAACTTTTCTTTATTTATTATGAAAATTTAATTTTTCAGTTGATTTTTCATTTTTCTTTCAACTTTTCTTTATTTATTATGAAAATTAAATTTTTCAGTTGATTCTTCATTTTTGGGACTTAGAAAAATTTTCGATTTTTTTTCTCATATAATCTGACCTTCTATGGAATTGTTCATTTTTACACTTCTCATAATATACCTTTTAAACACACAAACAGCAAATGGCATTCTAGCGGGACTATATTTTTTCCAATTGATTTTTTTATATTTCTGACTATTTCTGACTATTTCTGACTTTGAAAAAAATATCGAAATTTTTCTTTCAACTTTTCTTTATTTATTATGAAAATTTAATTTTTCAGTTGATTTTTCATTTTTCTTTCAACTTTTCTTTATTTATTATGAAAATTAAATTTTTCAGTTGATTTTTCATTTTTGGGACTTAGAAAAATTTTCGAAATTTTCAAGAAAAAAAATTTTTCACATACACCTCAGTTTCATTGAGAAGTTTCTATTTCAAATGCATTTCACTTAAAAATCAAAAAAATTGATTTTTTTATATTTCTGACTTTGAAAAAAATATCGAAATTTTTCTTTCAACTTTTCTTTATTTATTATGAAAATTTAATTTTTCAGTTGATTTTTCATTTTTCTTTCAACTTTTCTTTATTTATTATGAAAATTTAATTTTTCAGTTGATTTTTCATTTTTCTTTCAACTTTTCTTTATTTATTATGAAAATTTAATTTTTCAGTTGATTTTTCATTTTTCTTTCAACTTTTCTTTATTTATTATGAAAATTAAATTTTTCAGTTGATTTTTCATTTTTGGGACTTAGAAAAATTTTCGATTTTTTTTCTCATATAATCTGACCTTCTATGGAATTGTTCATTTTTACACTTCTCATAATATACCTTTTAAACACACAAACAGCAAATGGCATTCTAGCGGGACTTAGAAAAATTTTCGAAATTTTCAAGAAAAAAAATTTTTGACATACACCTCAGTTTCATTGAGAAGTCTCTATTTCAAATGAATTCCACTTAAAAATCATATATATATTTTTTCCAATTGATTTTTTTATATTTCTGACTATTTCTGACTTTGAAAAAAATATCGAAATTTTTCTTTCAACTTTTCTTTATTTATTATGAAAATTTAATTTTTCAGTTGATTTTTCATTTTTCTTTCAACTTTTCTTTATTTATTATGAAAATTAAATTTTTCAGTTGATTCTTCATTTTTGGGACTTAGAAAAATTTTCGATTTTTTTTCTCATATAATCTGACCTTCTATGGAATTGTTCATTTTTACACTTCTCATAATATACCTTTTAAACACACAAACAGCAAATGGCATTCTAGCGGGACTATATTTTTTCCAATTGATTTTTTTATATTTCTGACTATTTCTGACTATTTCTGACTTTGAAAAAAATATCGAAATTTTTCTTTCAACTTTTCTTTATTTATTATGAAAATTTAATTTTTCAGTTGATTTTTCATTTTTCTTTCAACTTTTCTTTATTTATTATGAAAATTAAATTTTTCAGTTGATTTTTCATTTTTGGGACTTAGAAAAATTTTCGAAATTTTCAAGAAAAAAAATTTTTCACATACACCTCAGTTTCATTGAGAAGTTTCTATTTCAAATGCATTTCACTTAAAAATCAAAAAAATTGATTTTTTTATATTTCTGACTTTGAAAAAAATATCGAAATTTTTCTTTCAACTTTTCTTTATTTATTATGAAAATTTAATTTTTCAGTTGATTTTTCATTTTTCTTTCAACTTTTCTTTATTTATTATGAAAATTTAATTTTTCAGTTGATTTTTCATTTTTCTTTCAACTTTTCTTTATTTATTATGAAAATTAAATTTTTCAGTTGATTTTTCATTTTTGGGACTTAGAAAAATTTTCGATTTTTTTTCTCATATAATCTGACCTTCTATGGAATTGTTCATTTTTACACTTCTCATAATATACCTTTTAAACACACAAACAGCAAATGGCATTCTAGCGGACTTAGAAAAATTTTCGAAATTTTCAAGAAAAAAAATTTTTGACATACACCTCAGTTTCATTGAGAAGTCTCTATTTCAAATGAATTCCACTTAAAAATCATATATATATTTTTTCCAATTGATTTTTTTATATTTCTGACTATTTCTGACTTTGAAAAAAATATCGAAATTTTTCTTTCAACTTTTCTTTATTTATTATGAAAATTTAATTTTTCAGTTGATTTTTCATTTTTCTTTCAACTTTTCTTTATTTATTATGAAAATTAAATTTTTCAGTTGATTCTTCATTTTTGGGACTTAGAAAAATTTTCGATTTTTTTTCTCATATAATCTGACCTTCTATGGAATTGTTCATTTTTACACTTCTCATAATATACCTTTTAAACACACAAACAGCAAATGGCATTCTAGCGGGACTATATTTTTTCCAATTGATTTTTTTATATTTCTGACTATTTCTGACTATTTCTGACTTTGAAAAAAATATCGAAATTTTTCTTTCAACTTTTCTTTATTTATTATGAAAATTTAATTTTTCAGTTGATTTTTCATTTTTCTTTCAACTTTTCTTTATTTATTATGAAAATTAAATTTTTCAGTTGATTTTTCATTTTTGGGACTTAGAAAAATTTTCGAAATTTTCAAGAAAAAAAATTTTTCACATACACCTCAGTTTCATTGAGAAGTTTCTATTTCAAATGCATTTCACTTAAAAATCAAAAAAATTGATTTTTTTATATTTCTGACTTTGAAAAAAATATCGAAATTTTTCTTTCAACTTTTCTTTATTTATTATGAAAATTTAATTTTTCAGTTGATTTTTCATTTTTCTTTCAACTTTTCTTTATTTATTATGAAAATTTAATTTTTCAGTTGATTTTTCATTTTTCTTTCAACTTTTCTTTATTTATTATGAAAATTAAATTTTTCAGTTGATTTTTCATTTTTGGGACTTAGAAAAATTTTCGATTTTTTTTCTCATATAATCTGACCTTCTATGGAATTGTTCATTTTTACACTTCTCATAATATACCTTTTAAACACACAAACAGCAAATGGCATTCTAGCGGGACTTAGAAAAATTTTCGAAATTTTCAAGAAAAAAAATTTTTGACATACACCTCAGTTTCATTGAGAAGTCTCTATTTCAAATGAATTCCACTTAAAAATCATATATATATTTTTTCCAATTGATTTTTTTATATTTCTGACTATTTCTGACTTTGAAAAAAATATCGAAATTTTTCTTTCAACTTTTCTTTATTTATTATGAAAATTTAATTTTTCAGTTGATTTTTCATTTTTCTTTCAACTTTTCTTTATTTATTATGAAAATTAAATTTTTCAGTTGATTCTTCATTTTTGGGACTTAGAAAAATTTTCGATTTTTTTTCTCATATAATCTGACCTTCTATGGAATTGTTCATTTTTACACTTCTCATAATATACCTTTTAAACACACAAACAGCAAATGGCATTCTAGCGGGACTTAGAAAAATTTTCGAAATTTTCAAGAAAAAAAATTTTTGACATACACCTCAGTTTCATTGAGAAGTCTCTATTTCAAATGAATTCCACTTAAAAATCATATATATATTTTTTCCAATTGATTTTTTTATATTTCTGACTATTTCTGACTTTGAAAAAAATATCGAAATTTTTCTTTCAACTTTTCTTTATTTATTATGAAAATTTAATTTTTCAGTTGATTTTTCATTTTTCTTTCAACTTTTCTTTATTTATTATGAAAATTAAATTTTTCAGTTGATTCTTCATTTTTGGGACTTAGAAAAATTTTCGATTTTTTTTCTCATATAATCTGACCTTCTATGGAATTGTTCATTTTTACACTTCTCATAATATACCTTTTAAACACACAAACAGCAAATGGCATTCTAGCGGGACTATATTTTTTCCAATTGATTTTTTTATATTTCTGACTATTTCTGACTATTTCTGACTTTGAAAAAAATATCGAAATTTTTCTTTCAACTTTTCTTTATTTATTATGAAAATTTAATTTTTCAGTTGATTTTTCATTTTTCTTTCAACTTTTCTTTATTTATTATGAAAATTAAATTTTTCAGTTGATTTTTCATTTTTGGGACTTAGAAAAATTTTCGAAATTTTCAAGAAAAAAAATTTTTCACATACACCTCAGTTTCATTGAGAAGTTTCTATTTCAAATGCATTTCACTTAAAAATCAAAAAAATTGATTTTTTTATATTTCTGACTTTGAAAAAAATATCGAAATTTTTCTTTCAACTTTTCTTTATTTATTATGAAAATTTAATTTTTCAGTTGATTTTTCATTTTTCTTTCAACTTTTCTTTATTTATTATGAAAATTTAATTTTTCAGTTGATTTTTCATTTTTCTTTCAACTTTTCTTTATTTATTATGAAAATTAAATTTTTCAGTTGATTTTTCATTTTTGGGACTTAGAAAAATTTTCGATTTTTTTTCTCATATAATCTGACCTTCTATGGAATTGTTCATTTTTACACTTCTCATAATATACCTTTTAAACACACAAACAGCAAATGGCATTCTAGCGGGACTTAGAAAAATTTTCGAAATTTTCAAGAAAAAAAATTTTTGACATACACCTCAGTTTCATTGAGAAGTCTTTATTTCAAATGAATTCCACTTAAAAATCATATATATATTTTTTCCAATTGATTTTTTTATATTTCTGACTATTTCTGACTTTGAAAAAAATATCGAAATTTTTCTTTCAACTTTTCTTTATTTATTATGAAAATTTAATTTTTCAGTTGATTTTTCATTTTTCTTTCAACTTTTCTTTATTTATTATGAAAATTAAATTTTTCAGTTGATTCTTCATTTTTGGGACTTAGAAAAATTTTCGATTTTTTTTCTCATATAATCTGACCTTCTATGGAATTGTTCATTTTTACACTTCTCATAATATACCTTTTAAACACACAAACAGCAAATGGCATTCTAGCGGGACTATATTTTTTCCAATTGATTTTTTTATATTTCTGACTATTTCTGACTATTTCTGACTTTGAAAAAAATATCGAAATTTTTCTTTCAACTTTTCTTTATTTATTATGAAAATTTAATTTTTCAGTTGATTTTTCATTTTTCTTTCAACTTTTCTTTATTTATTATGAAAATTAAATTTTTCAGTTGATTTTTCATTTTTCTTTCAACTTTTCTTTATTTATTATGAAAATTTAATTTTTCAGTTGATTTTTCATTTTTCTTTCAACTTTTCTTTATTTATTATGAAAATTAAATTTTTCAGTTGATTTTTCATTTTTGGGACTTAGAAAAATTTTCGATTTTTTTTCTCATATAATCTGACCTTCTATGGAATTGTTCATTTTTACACTTCTCATAATATACCTTTTAAACACACAAACAGCAAATGGCATTCTAGCGGGACTTAGAAAAATTTTCGAAATTTTCAAGAAAAAAAATTTTTGACATACACCTCAGTTTCATTGAGAAGTCTCTATTTCAAATGAATTCCACTTAAAAATCATATATATATTTTTTCCAATTGATTTTTTTATATTTCTGACTATTTCTGACTTTGAAAAAAATATCGAAATTTTTCTTTCAACTTTTCTTTATTTATTATGAAAATTTAATTTTTCAGTTGATTTTTCATTTTTCTTTCAACTTTTCTTTATTTATTATGAAAATTAAATTTTTCAGTTGATTCTTCATTTTTGGGACTTAGAAAAATTTTCGATTTTTTTTCTCATATAATCTGACCTTCTATGGAATTGTTCATTTTTACACTTCTCATAATATACCTTTTAAACACACAAACAGCAAATGGCATTCTAGCGGGACTATATTTTTTCCAATTGATTTTTTTATATTTCTGACTATTTCTGACTATTTCTGACTTTGAAAAAAATATCGAAATTTTTCTTTCAACTTTTCTTTATTTATTATGAAAATTTAATTTTTCAGTTGATTTTTCATTTTTCTTTCAACTTTTCTTTATTTATTATGAAAATTAAATTTTTCAGTTGATTTTTCATTTTTGGGACTTAGAAAAATTTTCGAAATTTTCAAGAAAAAAAATTTTTCACATACACCTCAGTTTCATTGAGAAGTTTCTATTTCAAATGCATTTCACTTAAAAATCAAAAAAATTGATTTTTTTATATTTCTGACTTTGAAAAAAATATCGAAATTTTTCTTTCAACTTTTCTTTATTTATTATGAAAATTTAATTTTTCAGTTGATTTTTCATTTTTCTTTCAACTTTTCTTTATTTATTATGAAAATTTAATTTTTCAGTTGATTTTTCATTTTTCTTTCAACTTTTCTTTATTTATTATGAAAATTAAATTTTTCAGTTGATTTTTCATTTTTGGGACTTAGAAAAATTTTCGATTTTTTTTCTCATATAATCTGACCTTCTATGGAATTGTTCATTTTTACACTTCTCATAATATACCTTTTAAACACACAAACAGCAAATGGCATTCTAGCGGGACTTAGAAAAATTTTCGAAATTTTCAAGAAAAAAAATTTTTGACATACACCTCAGTTTCATTGAGAAGTCTCTATTTCAAATGAATTCCACTTAAAAATCATATATATATTTTTTCCAATTGATTTTTTTATATTTCTGACTATTTCTGACTTTGAAAAAAATATCGAAATTTTTCTTTCAACTTTTCTTTATTTATTATGAAAATTTAATTTTTCAGTTGATTTTTCATTTTTCTTTCAACTTTTCTTTATTTATTATGAAAATTAAATTTTTCAGTTGATTCTTCATTTTTGGGACTTAGAAAAATTTTCGATTTTTTTTCTCATATAATCTGACCTTCTATGGAATTGTTCATTTTTACACTTCTCATAATATACCTTTTAAACACACAAACAGCAAATGGCATTCTAGCGGGACTATATTTTTTCCAATTGATTTTTTTATATTTCTGACTATTTCTGACTATTTCTGACTTTGAAAAAAATATCGAAATTTTTCTTTCAACTTTTCTTTATTTATTATGAAAATTTAATTTTTCAGTTGATTTTTCATTTTTCTTTCAACTTTTCTTTATTTATTATGAAAATTAAATTTTTCAGTTGATTTTTCATTTTTGGGACTTAGAAAAATTTTCGAAATTTTCAAGAAAAAAAATTTTTCACATACACCTCAGTTTCATTGAGAAGTTTCTATTTCAAATGCATTTCACTTAAAAATCAAAAAAATTGATTTTTTTATATTTCTGACTTTGAAAAAAATATCGAAATTTTTCTTTCAACTTTTCTTTATTTATTATGAAAATTTAATTTTTCAGTTGATTTTTCATTTTTCTTTCAACTTTTCTTTATTTATTATGAAAATTTAATTTTTCAGTTGATTTTTCATTTTTCTTTCAACTTTTCTTTATTTATTATGAAAATTAAATTTTTCAGTTGATTTTTCATTTTTGGGACTTAGAAAAATTTTCGATTTTTTTTCTCATATAATCTGACCTTCTATGGAATTGTTCATTTTTACACTTCTCATAATATACCTTTTAAACACACAAACAGCAAATGGCATTCTAGCGGGACTTAGAAAAATTTTCGAAATTTTCAAGAAAAAAAATTTTTGACATACACCTCAGTTTCATTGAGAAGTCTCTATTTCAAATGAATTCCACTTAAAAATCATATATATATTTTTTCCAATTGATTTTTTTATATTTCTGACTATTTCTGACTTTGAAAAAAATATCGAAATTTTTCTTTCAACTTTTCTTTATTTATTATGAAAATTTAATTTTTCAGTTGATTTTTCATTTTTCTTTCAACTTTTCTTTATTTATTATGAAAATTAAATTTTTCAGTTGATTCTTCATTTTTGGGACTTAGAAAAATTTTCGATTTTTTTTCTCATATAATCTGACCTTCTATGGAATTGTTCATTTTTACACTTCTCATAATATACCTTTTAAACACACAAACAGCAAATGGCATTCTAGCGGGACTATATTTTTTCCAATTGATTTTTTTATATTTCTGACTATTTCTGACTATTTCTGACTTTGAAAAAAATATCGAAATTTTTCTTTCAACTTTTCTTTATTTATTATGAAAATTTAATTTTTCAGTTGATTTTTCATTTTTCTTTCAACTTTTCTTTATTTATTATGAAAATTAAATTTTTCAGTTGATTTTTCATTTTTGGGACTTAGAAAAATTTTCGAAATTTTCAAGAAAAAAAATTTTTCACATACACCTCAGTTTCATTGAGAAGTTTCTATTTCAAATGCATTTCACTTAAAAATCAAAAAAATTGATTTTTTTATATTTCTGACTTTGAAAAAAATATCGAAATTTTTCTTTCAACTTTTCTTTATTTATTATGAAAATTTAATTTTTCAGTTGATTTTTCATTTTTCTTTCAACTTTTCTTTATTTATTATGAAAATTTAATTTTTCAGTTGATTTTTCATTTTTCTTTCAACTTTTCTTTATTTATTATGAAAATTAAATTTTTCAGTTGATTTTTCATTTTTGGGACTTAGAAAAATTTTCGATTTTTTTTCTCATATAATCTGACCTTCTATGGAATTGTTCATTTTTACACTTCTCATAATATAAATTTTAAACACACAAACAGCAAATGGCATTCTAGCGGGACTTAGAAAAATTTTCGAAATTTTCAAGAAAAAAAATTTTTGACATACACCTCAGTTTCATTGAGAAGTCTCTATTTCAAATGAATTCCACTTAAAAATCATATATATATTTTTTCCAATTGATTTTTTTATATTTCTGACTATTTCTGACTTTGAAAAAAATATCGAAATTTTTATTTCAACTTTTCTTTATTTATTATGAAAATTTAATTTTTCAGTTGATTTTTCATTTTTCTTTCAACTTTTCTTTATTTATTATGAAAATTAAATTTTTCAGTTGATTCTTCATTTTTGGGACTTAGAAAAATTTTCGATTTTTTTTCTCATATAATCTGACCTTCTATGGAATAATATACCTTTTAAACACACAAACAGCAAATGGCATTCTAGCGGGACTATATTTTTTCCAATTGATTTTTTTATATTTCTGACTATTTCTGACTATTTCTGACTTTGAAAAAAATATCGAAATTTTTCTTTCAACTTTTCTTTATTTATTATGAAAATTAAATTTTTCAGTTGATTTTTCATTTTTGGGACTTAGAAAAATTTTCGAAATTTTCAAGAAAAAAAATTTTTCACATACACCTCAGTTTCATTGAGAAGTTTCTATTTCAAATGCATTTCACTTAAAAATCAAAAAAATTGATTTTTTTATATTTCTGACTTTGAAAAAAATATCGAAATTTTTCTTTCAACTTTTCTTTATTTATTATGAAAATTTAATTTTTCAGTTGATTTTTCATTTTTCTTTCAACTTTTCTTTATTTATTATGAAAATTTAATTTTTCAGTTGATTTTTCATTTTTCTTTCAACTTTTCTTTATTTATTATGAAAATTAAATTTTTCAGTTGATTTTTCATTTTTGGGACTTAGAAAAATTTTCGATTTTTTTTCTCATATAATCTGACCTTCTATGGAATTGTTCATTTTTACACTTCTCATAATATACCTTTTAAACACACAAACAGCAAATGGCATTCTAGCGGGACTTAGAAAAATTTTCGAAATTTTCAAGAAAAAAAATTTTTGACATACACCTCAGTTTCATTGAGAAGTCTCTATTTCAAATGAATTCCACTTAAAAATCATATATATATTTTTTCCAATTGATTTTTTTATATTTCTGACTATTTCTGACTTTGAAAAAAATATCGAAATTTTTATTTCAACTTTTCTTTATTTATTATGAAAATTTAATTTTTCAGTTGATTTTTCATTTTTCTTTCAACTTTTCTTTATTTATTATGAAAATTAAATTTTTCAGTTGATTCTTCATTTTTGGGACTTAGAAAAATTTTCGATTTTTTTTCTCATATAATCTGACCTTCTATGGAATAATATACCTTTTAAACACACAAACAGCAAATGGCATTCTAGCGGGACTATATTTTTTCCAATTGATTTTTTTATATTTCTGACTATTTCTGACTATTTCTGACTTTGAAAAAAATATCGAAATTTTTCTTTCAACTTTTCTTTATTTATTATGAAAATTAAATTTTTCAGTTGATTTTTCATTTTTGGGACTTAGAAAAATTTTCGAAATTTTCAAGAAAAAAAATTTTTCACATACACCTCAGTTTCATTGAGAAGTTTCTATTTCAAATGCATTTCACTTAAAAATCAAAAAAATTGATTTTTTTATATTTCTGACTTTGAAAAAAATATCGAAATTTTTCTTTCAACTTTTCTTTATTTATTATGAAAATTTAATTTTTCAGTTGATTTTTCATTTTTCTTTCAACTTTTCTTTATTTATTATGAAAATTTAATTTTTCAGTTGATTTTTCATTTTTCTTTCAACTTTTCTTTATTTATTATGAAAATTAAATTTTTCAGTTGATTTTTCATTTTTGGGACTTAGAAAAATTTTCGATTTTTTTTCTCATATAATCTGACCTTCTATGGAATTGTTCATTTTTACACTTCTCATAATATACCTTTTAAACACACAAACAGCAAATGGCATTCTAGCGGGACTTAGAAAAATTTTCGAAATTTTCAGGAAAAAAAATTTTTGACATACACCTCAGTTTCATTGAGAAGTCTCTATTTCAAATGAATAAAAATCAATAAAAATAAATAAAAATCATATATATATTTTTTCCAATTGATTTTTTTATATTTCTGACTATTTCTGACTTTGAAAAAAATATCGAAATTTTTCTTTCAACTTTTCTTTATTTATTATGAAAATTTAATTTTTCAGTTGATTTTTCATTTTTCTTTCAACTTTTCTTTATTTATTATGAAAATTAAATTTTTCAGTTGATTCTTCATTTTTGGGACTTAGAAAAATTTTCGATTTTTTTTCTCATATAATCTGACCTTCTATGGAATTGTTCATTTTTACACTTCTCATAATATACCTTTTAAACACACAAACAGCAAATGGCATTCTAGCGGGACTATATTTTTTCCAATTGATTTTTTTATATTTCTGACTATTTCTGACTATTTCTGACTTTGAAAAAAATATCGAAATTTTTCTTTCAACTTTTCTTTATTTATTATGAAAATTTAATTTTTCAGTTGATTTTTCATTTTTCTTTCAACTTTTCTTTATTTATTATGAAAATTAAATTTTTCAGTTGATTTTTCATTTTTGGGACTTAGAAAAATTTTCGAAATTTTCAAGAAAAAAAATTTTTCACATACACCTCAGTTTCATTGAGAAGTTTCTATTTCAAATGCATTTCACTTAAAAATCAAAAAAATTGATTTTTTTATATTTCTGACTTTGAAAAAAATATCGAAATTTTTCTTTCAACTTTTCTTTATTTATTATGAAAATTTAATTTTTCAGTTGATTTTTCATTTTTCTTTCAACTTTTCTTTATTTATTATGAAAATTTAATTTTTCAGTTGATTTTTCATTTTTCTTTCAACTTTTCTTTATTTATTATGAAAATTTAATTTTTCAGTTGATTTTTCATTTTTCTTTCAACTTTTCTTTATTTATTATGAAAATTAAATTTTTCAGTTGATTTTTCATTTTTGGGACTTAGAAAAATTTTCGATTTTTTTTCTCATATAATCTGACCTTCTATGGAATTGTTCATTTTTACACTTCTCATAATATACCTTTTAAACACACAAACAGCAAATGGCATTCTAGCGGGACTTAGAAAAATTTTCGAAATTTTCAAGAAAAAAAATTTTTGACATACACCTCAGTTTCATTGAGAAGTCTCTATTTCAAATGAATAAAAATCATTAAAAATAAATAAAAATCATATATATATTTTTTCCAATTGATTTTTTTATATTTCTGACTATTTCTGACTTTGAAAAAAATATCGAAATTTTTCTTTCAACTTTTCTTTATTTATTATGAAAATTTAATTTTTCAGTTGATTTTTCATTTTTCTTTCAACTTTTCTTTATTTATTATGAAAATTAAATTTTTCAGTTGATTCTTCATTTTTGGGACTTAGAAAAATTTTCGATTTTTTTTCTCATATAATCTGACCTTCTATGGAATTGTTCATTTTTACACTTCTCATAATATACCTTTTAAACACACAAACAGCAAATGGCATTCTAGCGGGACTATATTTTTTCCAATTGATTTTTTTATATTTCTGACTATTTCTGACTATTTCTGACTTTGAAAAAAATATCGAAATTTTTCTTTCAACTTTTCTTTATTTATTATGAAAATTTAATTTTTCAGTTGATTTTTCATTTTTCTTTCAACTTTTCTTTATTTATTATGAAAATTAAATTTTTCAGTTGATTTTTCATTTTTGGGACTTAGAAAAATTTTCGAAATTTTCAAGAAAAAAAATTTTTCACATACACCTCAGTTTCATTGAGAAGTTTCTATTTCAAATGCATTTCACTTAAAAATCAAAAAAATTGATTTTTTTATATTTCTGACTTTGAAAAAAATATCGAAATTTTTCTTTCAACTTTTCTTTATTTATTATGAAAATTTAATTTTTCAGTTGATTTTTCATTTTTCTTTCAACTTTTCTTTATTTATTATGAAAATTTAATTTTTCAGTTGATTTTTCATTTTTCTTTCAACTTTTCTTTATTTATTATGAAAATTTAATTTTTCAGTTGATTTTTCATTTTTCTTTCAACTTTTCTTTATTTATTATGAAAATTAAATTTTTCAGTTGATTTTTCATTTTTGGGACTTAGAAAAATTTTCGATTTTTTTTCTCATATAATCTGACCTTCTATGGAATTGTTCATTTTTACACTTCTCATAATATACCTTTTAAACACACAAACAGCAAATGGCATTCTAGCGGGACTTAGAAAAATTTTCGAAATTTTCAAGAAAAAAAATTTTTGACATACACCTCAGTTTCATTGAGAAGTCTCTATTTCAAATGAATTCCACTTAAAAATCATATATATATTTTTTCCAATTGATTTTTTTATATTTCTGACTATTTCTGACTTTGAAAAAAATATCGAAATTTTTCTTTCAACTTTTCTTTATTTATTATGAAAATTTAATTTTTCAGTTGATTTTTCATTTTTCTTTCAACTTTTCTTTATTTATTATGAAAATTAAATTTTTCAGTTGATTTTTCATTTTTGGGACTTAGAAAAATTTTCGATTTTTTTTCTCATATAATCTGACCTTCTATGGAATTGTTCATTTTTACACTTCTCATAATATACCTTTTAAACACACAAACAGCAAATGGCATTCTAGCGGGACTTAGAAAAATTTTCGAAATTTTCAAGAAAAAAAATTTTTGACATACACCTCAGTTTCATTGAGAAGTCTCTATTTCAAATGAATTCCACTTAAAAATCATATATATATTTTTTCCAATTGATTTTTTTATATTTCTGACTATTTCTGACTTTGAAAAAAATATCGAAATTTTTCTTTCAACTTTTCTTTATTTATTATGAAAATTTAATTTTTCAGTTGATTTTTCATTTTTCTTTCAACTTTTCTTTATTTATTATGAAAATTAAATTTTTCAGTTGATTCTTCATTTTTGGGACTTAGAAAAATTTTCGATTTTTTTTCTCATATAATCTGACCTTCTATGGAATTGTTCATTTTTACACTTCTCATAATATACCTTTTAAACACACAAACAGCAAATGGCATTCTAGCGGGACTATATTTTTTCCAATTGATTTTTTTATATTTCTGACTATTTCTGACTATTTCTGACTTTGAAAAAAATATCGAAATTTTTCTTTCAACTTTTCTTTATTTATTATGAAAATTTAATTTTTCAGTTGATTTTTCATTTTTCTTTCAACTTTTCTTTATTTATTATGAAAATTAAATTTTTCAGTTGATTTTTCATTTTTGGGACTTAGAAAAATTTTCGAAATTTTCAAGAAAAAAAATTTTTCACATACACCTCAGTTTCATTGAGAAGTTTCTATTTCAAATGCATTTCACTTAAAAATCAAAAAAATTGATTTTTTTATATTTCTGACTTTGAAAAAAATATCGAAATTTTTCTTTCAACTTTTCTTTATTTATTATGAAAATTTAATTTTTCAGTTGATTTTTCATTTTTCTTTCAACTTTTCTTTATTTATTATGAAAATTTAATTTTTCAGTTGATTTTTCATTTTTCTTTCAACTTTTCTTTATTTATTATGAAAATTTAATTTTTCAGTTGATTTTTCATTTTTCTTTCAACTTTTCTTTATTTATTATGAAAATTAAATTTTTCAGTTGATTTTTCATTTTTGGGACTTAGAAAAATTTTCGATTTTTTTTCTCATATAATCTGACCTTCTATGGAATTGTTCATTTTTACACTTCTCATAATATACCTTTTAAACACACAAACAGCAAATGGCATTCTAGCGGGACTTAGAAAAATTTTCGAAATTTTCAAGAAAAAAAATTTTTGACATACACCTCAGTTTCATTGAGAAGTCTCTATTTCAAATGAATAAAAATCAATAAAAATAAATAAAAATCATATATATATTTTTTCCAATTGATTTTTTTATATTTCTGACTATTTCTGACTTTGAAAAAAATATCGAAATTTTTCTTTCAACTTTTCTTTATTTATTATGAAAATTTAATTTTTCAGTTGATTTTTCATTTTTCTTTCAACTTTTCTTTATTTATTATGAAAATTAAATTTTTCAGTTGATTCTTCATTTTTGGGACTTAGAAAAATTTTCGATTTTTTTTCTCATATAATCTGACCTTCTATGGAATTGTTCATTTTTACACTTCTCATAATATACCTTTTAAACACACAAACAGCAAATGGCATTCTAGCGGGACTATATTTTTTCCAATTGATTTTTTTATATTTCTGACTATTTCTGACTTTGAAAAAAATATCGAAATTTTTCTTTCAACTTTTCTTTATTTATTATGAAAATTTAATTTTTCAGTTGATTTTTCATTTTTCTTTCAACTTTTCTTTATTTATTATGAAAATTAAATTTTTCAGTTGATTTTTCATTTTTGGGACTTAGAAAAATTTTCGAAATTTTCAAGAAAAAAAATTTTTCACATACACCTCAGTTTCATTGAGAAGTTTCTATTTCAAATGCATTTCACTTAAAAATCAAAAAAATTGATTTTTTTATATTTCTGACTTTGAAAAAAATATCGAAATTTTTCTTTCAACTTTTCTTTATTTATTATGAAAATTTAATTTTTCAGTTGATTTTTCATTTTTCTTTCAACTTTTCTTTATTTATTATGAAAATTTAATTTTTCAGTTGATTTTTCATTTTTCTTTCAACTTTTCTTTATTTATTATGAAAATTAAATTTTTCAGTTGATTTTTCATTTTTGGGACTTAGAAAAATTTTCGATTTTTTTTCTCATATAATCTGACCTTCTATGGAATTGTTCATTTTTACACTTCTCATAATATACCTTTTAAACACACAAACAGCAAATGGCATTCTAGCGGGACTTAGAAAAATTTTCGAAATTTTCAAGAAAAAAAATTTTTGACATACACCTCAGTTTCATTGAGAAGTCTCTATTTCAAATGAATTCCACTTAAAAATCATATATATATTTTTTCCAATTGATTCTTTTATATTTCTGACTATTTCTGACTTTGAAAAAAATATCGAAATTTTTCTTTCAACTTTTCTTTATTTATTATGAAAATTTAATTTTTCAGTTGATTTTTCATTTTTCTTTCAACTTTTCTTTATTTATTATGAAAATTAAATTTTTCAGTTGATTCTTCATTTTTGGGACTTAGAAAAATTTTCGATTTTTTTTCTCATATAATCTGACCTTCTATGGAATTGTTCATTTTTACACTTCTCATAATATACCTTTTAAACACACAAACAGCAAATGGCATTCTAGCGGGACTTAGAAAAATTTTCGAAATTTTCAAGAAAAAAAATTTTTGACATACACCTCAGTTTCATTGAGAAGTCTCTATTTCAAATGAATTCCACTTAAAAATCATATATATATTTTTTCCAATTGATTTTTTTATATTTCTGACTATTTCTGACTTTGAAAAAAATATCGAAATTTTTCTTTCAACTTTTCTTTATTTATTATGAAAATTTAATTTTTCAGTTGATTTTTCATTTTTCTTTCAACTTTTCTTTATTTATTATGAAAATTAAATTTTTCAGTTGATTCTTCATTTTTGGGACTTAGAAAAATTTTCGATTTTTTTTCTCATATAATCTGACCTTCTATGGAATTGTTCATTTTTACACTTCTCATAATATACCTTTTAAACACACAAACAGCAAATGGCATTCTAGCGGGACTATATTTTTTCCAATTGATTTTTTTATATTTCTGACTATTTCTGACTATTTCTGACTTTGAAAAAAATATCGAAATTTTTCTTTCAACTTTTCTTTATTTATTATGAAAATTTAATTTTTCAGTTGATTTTTCATTTTTCTTTCAACTTTTCTTTATTTATTATGAAAATAAAATTTTTCAGTTGATTTTTCATTTTTGGGACTTAGAAAAATTTTCGATTTTTTTTCTCATATAATCTGACCTTCTATGGAATTGTTCATTTTTACACTTCTCATAATATACCTTTTAAACACACAAACAGCAAATGGCATTCTAGCGGGACTTAGAAAAATTTTCGAAATTTTCAAGAAAAAAAATTTTTGACATACACCTCAGTTTCATTGAGAAGTCTCTATTTCAAATGAATTCCACTTAAAAATCATATATATATTTTTTCCAATTGATTTTTTTATATTTCTGACTATTTCTGACTTTGAAAAAAATATCGAAATTTTTCTTTCAACTTTTCTTTATTTATTATGAAAATTTAATTTTTCAGTTGATTTTTCATTTTTCTTTCAACTTTTCTTTATTTATTATGAAAATTAAATTTTTCAGTTGATTCTTCATTTTTGGGACTTAGAAAAATTTTCGATTTTTTTTCTCATATAATCTGACCTTCTATGGAATTGTTCATTTTTACACTTCTCATAATATACCTTTTAAACACACAAACAGCAAATGGCATTCTAGCGGGACTATATTTTTTCCAATTGATTTTTTTATATTTCTGACTATTTCTGACTATTTCTGACTTTGAAAAAAATATCGAAATTTTTCTTTCAACTTTTCTTTATTTATTATGAAAATTTAATTTTTCAGTTGATTTTTCATTTTTCTTTCAACTTTTCTTTATTTATTATGAAAATTAAATTTTTCAGTTGATTTTTCATTTTTGGGACTTAGAAAAATTTTCGAAATTTTCAAGAAAAAAAATTTTTCACATACACCTCAGTTTCATTGAGAAGTTTCTATTTCAAATGCATTTCACTTAAAAATCAAAAAAATTGATTTTTTTATATTTCTGACTTTGAAAAAAATATCGAAATTTTTCTTTCAACTTTTCTTTATTTATTATGAAAATTTAATTTTTCAGTTGATTTTTCATTTTTCTTTCAACTTTTCTTTATTTATTATGAAAATTTAATTTTTCAGTTGATTTTTCATTTTTCTTTCAACTTTTCTTTATTTATTATGAAAATTAAATTTTTCAGTTGATTTTTCATTTTTGGGACTTAGAAAAATTTTCGATTTTTTTTCTCATATAATCTGACCTTCTATGGAATTGTTCATTTTTACACTTCTCATAATATACCTTTTAAACACACAAACAGCAAATGGCATTCTAGCGGGACTTAGAAAAATTTTCGAAATTTTCAAGAAAAAAAATTTTTGACATACACCTCAGTTTCATTGAGAAGTCTCTATTTCAAATGAATTCCACTTAAAAATCATATATATATTTTTTCCAATTGATTTTTTTATATTTCTGACTATTTCTGACTTTGAAAAAAATATCGAAATTTTTCTTTCAACTTTTCTTTATTTATTATGAAAATTTAATTTTTCAGTTGATTTTTCATTTTTCTTTCAACTTTTCTTTATTTATTATGAAAATTAAATTTTTCAGTTGATTCTTCATTTTTGGGACTTAGAAAAATTTTCGATTTTTTTTCTCATATAATCTGACCTTCTATGGAATTGTTCATTTTTACACTTCTCATAATATACCTTTTAAACACACAAACAGCAAATGGCATTCTAGCGGGACTATATTTTTTCCAATAGATTTTTTTATATTTCTGACTATTTCTGACTATTTCTGACTTTGAAAAAAATATCGAAATTTTTCTTTCAACTTTTCTTTATTTATTATGAAAATTTAATTTTTCAGTTGATTTTTCATTTTTCTTTCAACTTTTCTTTATTTATTATGAAAATTAAATTTTTCAGTTGATTTTTCATTTTTGGGACTTAGAAAAATTTTCGAAATTTTCAAGAAAAAAAATTTTTCACATACACCTCAGTTTCATTGAGAAGTTTCTATTTCAAATGCATTTCACTTAAAAATCAAAAAAATTGATTTTTTTATATTTCTGACTTTGAAAAAAATATCGAAATTTTTCTTTCAACTTTTCTTTATTTATTATGAAAATTTAATTTTTCAGTTGATTTTTCATTTTTCTTTCAACTTTTCTTTATTTATTATGAAAATTTAATTTTTCAGTTGATTTTTCATTTTTCTTTCAACTTTTCTTTATTTATTATGAAAATTAAATTTTTCAGTTGATTTTTCATTTTTGGGACTTAGAAAAATTTTCGATTTTTTTTCTCATATAATCTGACCTTCTATGGAATTGTTCATTTTTACACTTCTCATAATATACCTTTTAAACACACAAACAGCAAATGGCATTCTAGCGGGACTTAGAAAAATTTTCGAAATTTTCAAGAAAAAAAATTTTTGACATACACCTCAGTTTCATTGAGAAGTCTCTATTTCAAATGAATTCCACTTAAAAATCATATATATATTTTTTCCAATTGATTTTTTTATATTTCTGACTATTTCTGACTTTGAAAAAAATATCGAAATTTTTCTTTCAACTTTTCTTTATTTATTATGAAAATTTAATTTTTCAGTTGATTTTTCATTTTTCTTTCAACTTTTCTTTATTTATTATGAAAATTAAATTTTTCAGTTGATTCTTCATTTTTGGGACTTAGAAAAATTTTCGATTTTTTTTCTCATATAATCTGACCTTCTATGGAATTGTTCATTTTTACACTTCTCATAATATACCTTTTAAACACACAAACAGCAAATGGCATTCTAGCGGGACTTAGAAAAATTTTCGAAATTTTCAAGAAAAAAAATTTTTGACATACACCTCAGTTTCATTGAGAAGTCTCTATTTCAAATGAATTCCACTTAAAAATCATATATATATTTTTTCCAATTGATTTTTTTATATTTCTGACTATTTCTGACTTTGAAAAAAATATCGAAATTTTTCTTTCAACTTTTCTTTATTTATTATGAAAATTTAATTTTTCAGTTGATTTTTCATTTTTCTTTCAACTTTTCTTTATTTATTATGAAAATTAAATTTTTCAGTTGATTCTTCATTTTTGGGACTTAGAAAAATTTTCGATTTTTTTTCTCATATAATCTGACCTTCTATGGAATTGTTCATTTTTACACTTCTCATAATATACCTTTTAAACACACAAACAGCAAATGGCATTCTAGCGGGACTATATTTTTTCCAATTGATTTTTTTATATTTCTGACTATTTCTGACTATTTCTGACTTTGAAAAAAATATCGAAATTTTTCTTTCAACTTTTCTTTATTTATTATGAAAATTTAATTTTTCAGTTGATTTTTCATTTTTCTTTCAACTTTTCTTTATTTATTATGAAAATTAAATTTTTCAGTTGATTTTTCATTTTTGGGACTTAGAAAAATTTTCGATTTTTTTTCTCATATAATCTGACCTTCTATGGAATTGTTCATTTTTACACTTCTCATAATATACCTTTTAAACACACAAACAGCAAATGGCATTCTAGCGGGACTTAGAAAAATTTTCGAAATTTTCAAGAAAAAAAATTTTTGACATACACCTCAGTTTCATTGAGAAGTCTCTATTTCAAATGAATTCCACTTAAAAATCATATATATATTTTTTCCAATTGATTTTTTTATATTTCTGACTATTTCTGACTTTGAAAAAAATATCGAAATTTTTCTTTCAACTTTTCTTTATTTATTATGAAAATTTAATTTTTCAGTTGATTTTTCATTTTTCTTTCAACTTTTCTTTATTTATTATGAAAATTAAATTTTTCAGTTGATTCTTCATTTTTGGGACTTAGAAAAATTTTCGATTTTTTTTCTCATATAATCTGACCTTCTATGGAATTGTTCATTTTTACACTTCTCATAATATACCTTTTAAACACACAAACAGCAAATGGCATTCTAGCGGGACTATATTTTTTCCAATTGATTTTTTTATATTTCTGACTATTTCTGACTATTTCTGACTTTGAAAAAAATATCGAAATTTTTCTTTCAACTTTTCTTTATTTATTATGAAAATTTAATTTTTCAGTTGATTTTTCATTTTTCTTTCAACTTTTCTTTATTTATTATGAAAATTAAATTTTTCAGTTGATTTTTCATTTTTGGGACTTAGAAAAATTTTCGAAATTTTCAAGAAAAAAAATTTTTCACATACACCTCAGTTTCATTGAGAAGTTTCTATTTCAAATGCATTTCACTTAAAAATCAAAAAAATTGATTTTTTTATATTTCTGACTTTGAAAAAAATATCGAAATTTTTCTTTCAACTTTTCTTTATTTATTATGAAAATTAAATTTTTCAGTTGATTCTTCATTTTTGGGACTTAGAAAAATTTTCGATTTTTTTTCTCATATAATCTGACCTTCTATGGAATTGTTCATTTTTACACTTCTCATAATATACCTTTTAAACACACAAACAGCAAATGGCATTCTAGCGGGACTATATTTTTTCCAATTGATTTTTTTATATTTCTGACTATTTCTGACTATTTCTGACTTTGAAAAAAATATCGAAATTTTTCTTTCAACTTTTCTTTATTTATTATGAAAATTTAATTTTTCAGTTGATTTTTCATTTTTCATTAAATTTTTCAGTTGATTTTTCATTTTTGGGACTTAGAAAAATTTTCGAAATTTTCAAGAAAAAAAATTTTTCACATACACCTCAGTTTCATTGAGAAGTTTCTATTTCAAATGCATTTCACTTAAAAATCAAAAAAATTGATTTTTTTATATTTCTGACTTTGAAAAAAATATCGAAATTTTTCTTTCAACTTTTCTTTATTTATTATGCAAATTTAATTTTTCAGTTGATTTTTCATTTTTCTTTCAACTTTTCTTTATTTATTATGAAAATTTAATTTTTCAGTTGATTTTTCATTTTTCTTTCAACTTTTCTTTATTTATTATGAAAATTAAATTTTTCAGTTGATTTTTCATTTTTGGGACTTAGAAAAATTTTCGATTTTTTTTCTCATATAATCTGACCTTCTATGGAATTGTTCATTTTTACACTTCTCATAATATACCTTTTAAACACACAAACAGCAAATGGCATTCTAGCGGGACTTAGAAAAATTTTCGAAATTTTCAAGAAAAAAAATTTTTGACATACACCTCAGTTTCATTGAGAAGTCTCTATTTCAAATGAATTCCACTTAAAAATCATATATATATTTTTTCCAATTGATTTTTTTATATTTCTGACTATTTCTGACTTTGAAAAAAATATCGAAATTTTTCTTTCAACTTTTCTTTATTTATTATGAAAATTTAATTTTTCAGTTGATTTTTCATTTTTCTTTCAACTTTTCTTTATTTATTATGAAAATTAAATTTTTCAGTTGATTCTTCATTTTTGGGACTTAGAAAAATTTTCGATTTTTTTTCTCATATAATCTGACCTTCTATGGAATTGTTCATTTTTACACTTCTCATAATATACCTTTTAAACACACAAACAGCAAATGGCATTCTAGCGGGACTATATTTTTTCCAATTGATTTTTTTATATTTCTGACTATTTCTGACTATTTCTGACTTTGAAAAAAATATCGAAATTTTTCTTTCAACTTTTCTTTATTTATTATGAAAATTTAATTTTTCAGTTGATTTTTCATTTTTCTTTCAACTTTTCTTTATTTATTATGAAAATTAAATTTTTCAGTTGATTTTTCATTTTTGGGACTTAGAAAAATTTTCGAAATTTTCAAGAAAAAAAATTTTTCACATACACCTCAGTTTCATTGAGAAGTTTCTATTTCAAATGCATTTCACTTAAAAATCAAAAAAATTGATTTTTTTATATTTCTGACTTTGAAAAAAATATCGAAATTTTTCTTTCAACTTTTCTTTATTTATTATGAAAATTTAATTTTTCAGTTGATTTTTCATTTTTCTTTCAACTTTTCTTTATTTATTATGAAAATTTAATTTTTCAGTTGATTTTTCATTTTTCTTTCAACTTTTCTTTATTTATTATGAAAATTAAATTTTTCAGTTGATTTTTCATTTTTGGGACTTAGAAAAATTTTCGATTTTTTTTCTCATATAATCTGACCTTCTATGGAATTGTTCATTTTTACACTTCTCATAATATACCTTTTAAACACACAAACAGCAAATGGCATTCTAGCGGGACTTAGAAAAATTTTCGAAATTTTCAAGAAAAAAAATTTTTGACATACACCTCAGTTTCATTGAGAAGTCTCTATTTCAAATGAATTCCACTTAAAAATCATATATATATTTTTTCCAATTGATTTTTTTATATTTCTGACTATTTCTGACTTTGAAAAAAATATCGAAATTTTTCTTTCAACTTTTCTTTATTTATTATGAAAATTTAGTTTTTCAGTTGATTTTTCATTTTTCTTTCAACTTTTCTTTATTTATTATGAAAATTAAATTTTTCAGTTGATTCTTCATTTTTGGGACTTAGAAAAATTTTCGATTTTTTTTCTCATATAATCTGACCTTCTATGGAATTGTTCATTTTTACACTTCTCATAATATACCTTTTAAACACACAAACAGCAAATGGCATTCTAGCGGGACTTAGAAAAATTTTCGAAATTTTCAAGAAAAAAAATTTTTGACATACACCTCAGTTTCATTGAGAAGTCACTATTTCAAATGAATTCCACTTAAAAATCATATATATATTTTTTCCAATTGATTTTTTTATATTTCTGACTATTTCTGACTTTGAAAAAAATATCGAAATTTTTCTTTCAACTTTTCTTTATTTATTATGAAAATTTAATTTTTCAGTTGATTTTTCATTTTTCTTTCAACTTTTCTTTATTTATTATGAAAATTAAATTTTTCAGTTGATTCTTCATTTTTGGGACTTAGAAAAATTTTCGATTTTTTTTCTCATATAATCTGACCTTCTATGGAATTGTTCATTTTTACACTTCTCATAATATACCTTTTAAACACACAAACAGCAAATGGCATTCTAGCGGGACTATATTTTTTCCAATTGATTTTTTTATATTTCTGACTATTTCTGACTATTTCTGACTTTGAAAAAAATATCGAAATTTTTCTTTCAACTTTTCTTTATTTATTATGAAAATTTAATTTTTCAGTTGATTTTTCATTTTTCTTTCAACTTTTCTTTATTTATTATGAAAATTAAATTTTTCAGTTGATTTTTCATTTTTGGGACTTAGAAAAATTTTCGAAATTTTCAAGAAAAAAAATTTTTCACATACACCTCAGTTTCATTGAGAAGTTTCTATTTCAAATGCATTTCACTTAAAAATCAAAAAAATTGATTTTTTTATATTTCTGACTTTGAAAAAAATATTGAAATTTTTCTTTCAACTTTTCTTTATTTATTATGAAAATTTAATTTTTCAGTTGATTTTTCATTTTTCTTTCAACTTTTCTTTATTTATTATGAAAATTAAATTTTTCAGTTGATTCTTCATTTTTGGGACTTAGAAAAATTTTCGATTTTTTTTCTCATATAATCTGACCTTCTATGGAATTGTTCATTTTTACACTTCTCATAATATACCTTTTAAACACACAAACAGCAAATGGCATTCTAGCGGGACTATATTTTTTCCAATTGTTTTTTTTATATTTCTGACTATTTCTGACTATTTCTGACTTTGAAAAAAATATCGAAATTTTTCTTTCAACTTTTCTTTATTTATTATGAAAATTTAATTTTTCAGTTGATTTTTCATTTTTCTTTCAACTTTTCTTTATTTATTATGAAAATTAAATTTTTCAGTTGATTTTTCATTTTTGGGACTTAGAAAAATTTTCGAAATTTTCAAGAAAAAAAATTTTTCACATACACCTCAGTTTCATTGAGAAGTTTCTATTTCAAATGCATTTCACTTAAAAATCAAAAAAATTGATTTTTTTATATTTCTGACTTTGAAAAAAATATTGAAATTTTTCTTTCAACTTTTCTTTATTTATTATGAAAATTTAATTTTTCAGTTGATTTTTCATTTTTCTTTCAACTTTTCTTTATTTATTATGAAAATTAAATTTTTCAGTTGATTCTTCATTTTTGGGACTTAGAAAAATTTTCGATTTTTTTTCTCATATAATCTGACCTTCTATGGAATTGTTCATTTTTACACTTCTCATAATATACCTTTTAAACACACAAACAGCAAATGGCATTCTAGCGGGACTATATTTTTTCCAATTGATTTTTTTATATTTCTGACTATTTCTGACTATTTCTGACTTTGAAAAAAATATCGAAATTTTTCTTTCAACTTTTCTTTATTTATTATGAAAATTTAATTTTTCAGTTGATTTTTCATTTTTCTTTCAACTTTTCTTTATTTATTATGAAAATTAAATTTTTCAGTTGATTTTTCATTTTTGGGACTTAGAAAAATTTTCGAAATTTTCAAGAAAAAAAATTTTTCACATACACCTCAGTTTCATTGAGAAGTTTCTATTTCAAATGCATTTCACTTAAAAATCAAAAAAATTGATTTTTTTATATTTCTGACTTTGAAAAAAATATTGAAATTTTTCTTTCAACTTTTCTTTATTTATTATGAAAATTTAATTTTTCAGTTGATTTTTCATTTTTCTTTCAACTTTTCTTTATTTATTATGAAAATTAAATTTTTCAGTTGATTCTTCATTTTTGGGACTTAGAAAAATTTTCGATTTTTTTTCTCATATAATCTGACCTTCTATGGAATTGTTCATTTTTACACTTCTCATAATATACCTTTTAAACACACAAACAGCAAATGGCATTCTAGCGGGACTATATTTTTTCCAATTGATTTTTTTATATTTCTGACTATTTCTGACTATTTCTGACTTTGAAAAAAATATCGAAATTTTTCTTTCAACTTTTCTTTATTTATTATGAAAATTTAATTTTTCAGTTGATTTTTCATTTTTCTTTCAACTTTTCTTTATTTATTATGAAAATTAAATTTTTCAGTTGATTTTTCATTTTTGGGACTTAGAAAAATTTTCGATTTTTTTTCTCATATAATCTGACCTTCTATGGAATTGTTCATTTTTACACTTCTCATAATATACCTTTTAAACACACAAACAGCAAATGGCATTCTAGCGGGACTATATTTTTTCCAATTGATTTTTTTATATTTCTGACTATTTCTGACTATTTCTGACTTTGAAAAAAATATCGAAATTTTTCTTTCAACTTTTCTTTATTTATTATGAAAATTTAATTTTTCAGTTGATTTTTCATTTTTCTTTCAACTTTTCTTTATTTATTATGAAAATTAAATTTTTCAGTTGATTTTTCATTTTTGGGACTTAGAAAAATTTTCGAAATTTTCAAGAAAAAAAATTTTTCACATACACCTCAGTTTCATTGAGAAGTTTCTATTTCAAATGCATTTCACTTAAAAATCAAAAAAATTGATTTTTTTATATTTCTGACTTTGAAAAAAATATCGAAATTTTTCTTTCAACTTTTCTTTATTTATTATGAAAATTTAATTTTTCAGTTGATTTTTCATTTTTCTTTCAACTTTTCTTTATTTATTATGAAAATTTAATTTTTCAGTTGATTTTTCATTTTTCTTTCAACTTTTCTTTATTTATTATGAAAATTAAATTTTTCAGTTGATTTTTCATTTTTGGGACTTAGAAAAATTTTCGATTTTTTTTCTCATATAATCTGACCTTCTATGGAATTGTTCATTTTTACACTTCTCATAATATACCTTTTAAACACACAAACAGCAAATGGCATTCTAGGGGGACTTAGAAAAATTTTCGAAATTTTCAAGAAAAAAAATTTTTGACATACACCTCAGTTTCATTGAGAAGTCTCTATTTCAAATGAATTCCACTTAAAAATCATATATATATTTTTTCCAATTGATTTTTTTATATTTCTGACTATTTCTGACTTTGAAAAAAATATCGAAATTTTTCTTTCAACTTTTCTTTATTTATTATGAAAATTTAGTTTTTCAGTTGATTTTTCATTTTTCTTTCAACTTTTCTTTATTTATTATGAAAATTAAATTTTTCAGTTGATTCTTCATTTTTGGGACTTAGAAAAATTTTCGATTTTTTTTCTCATATAATCTGACCTTCTATGGAATTGTTCATTTTTACACTTCTCATAATATACCTTTTAAACACACAAACAGCAAATGGCATTCTAGCGGGACTTAGAAAAATTTTCGAAATTTTCAAGAAAAAAAATTTTTGACATACACCTCAGTTTCATTGAGAAGTCACTATTTCAAATGAATTCCACTTAAAAATCATATATATATTTTTTCCAATTGATTTTTTTATATTTCTGACTATTTCTGACTTTGAAAAAAATATCGAAATTTTTCTTTCAACTTTTCTTTATTTATTATGAAAATTTAATTTTTCAGTTGATTTTTCATTTTTCTTTCAACTTTTCTTTATTTATTATGAAAATTAAATTTTTCAGTTGATTCTTCATTTTTGGGACTTAGAAAAATTTTCGATTTTTTTTCTCATATAATCTGACCTTCTATGGAATTGTTCATTTTTACACTTCTCATAATATACCTTTTAAACACACAAACAGCAAATGGCATTCTAGCGGGACTATATTTTTTCCAATTGATTTTTTTATATTTCTGACTATTTCTGACTATTTCTGACTTTGAAAAAAATATCGAAATTTTTCTTTCAACTTTTCTTTATTTATTATGAAAATTTAATTTTTCAGTTGATTTTTCATTTTTCTTTCAACTTTTCTTTATTTATTATGAAAATTAAATTTTTCAGTTGATTTTTCATTTTTGGGACTTAGAAAAATTTTCGAAATTTTCAAGAAAAAAAATTTTTCACATACACCTCAGTTTCATTGAGAAGTTTCTATTTCAAATGCATTTCACTTAAAAATCAAAAAAATTGATTTTTTTATATTTCTGACTTTGAAAAAAATATTGAAATTTTTCTTTCAACTTTTCTTTATTTATTATGAAAATTTAATTTTTCAGTTGATTTTTCATTTTTCTTTCAACTTTTCTTTATTTATTATGAAAATTAAATTTTTCAGTTGATTCTTCATTTTTGGGACTTAGAAAAATTTTCGATTTTTTTTCTCATATAATCTGACCTTCTATGGAATTGTTCATTTTTACACTTCTCATAATATACCTTTTAAACACACAAACAGCAAATGGCATTCTAGCGGGACTATATTTTTTCCAATTGATTTTTTTATATTTCTGACTATTTCTGACTATTTCTGACTTTGAAAAAAATATCGAAATTTTTCTTTCAACTTTTCTTTATTTATTATGAAAATTTAATTTTTCAGTTGATTTTTCATTTTTCTTTCAACTTTTCTTTATTTATTATGAAAATTAAATTTTTCAGTTGATTTTTCATTTTTGGGACTTAGAAAAATTTTCGAAATTTTCAAGAAAAAAAATTTTTCACATACACCTCAGTTTCATTGAGAAGTTTCTATTTCAAATGCATTTCACTTAAAAATCAAAAAAATTGATTTTTTTATATTTCTGACTTTGAAAAAAATATTGAAATTTTTCTTTCAACTTTTCTTTATTTATTATGAAAATTTAATTTTTCAGTTGATTTTTCATTTTTCTTTCAACTTTTCTTTATTTATTATGAAAATTAAATTTTTCAGTTGATTCTTCATTTTTGGGACTTAGAAAAATTTTCGATTTTTTTTCTCATATAATCTGACCTTCTATGGAATTGTTCATTTTTACACTTCTCATAATATACCTTTTAAACACACAAACAGCAAATGGCATTCTAGCGGGACTATATTTTTTCCAATTGATTTTTTTATATTTCTGACTATTTCTGACTATTTCTGACTTTGAAAAAAATATCGAAATTTTTCTTTCAACTTTTCTTTATTTATTATGAAAATTTAATTTTTCAGTTGATTTTTCATTTTTCTTTCAACTTTTCTTTATTTATTATGAAAATTAAATTTTTCAGTTGATTTTTCATTTTTGGGACTTAGAAAAATTTTCGAAATTTTCAAGAAAAAAAATTTTTCACATACACCTCAGTTTCATTGAGAAGTTTCTATTTCAAATGCATTTCACTTAAAAATCAAAAAAATTGATTTTTTTATATTTCTGACTTTGAAAAAAATATTGAAATTTTTCTTTCAACTTTTCTTTATTTATTATGAAAATTTAATTTTTCAGTTGATTTTTCATTTTTCTTTCAACTTTTCTTTATTTATTATGAAAATTAAATTTTTCAGTTGATTCTTCATTTTTGGGACTTAGAAAAATTTTCGATTTTTTTTCTCATATAATCTGACCTTCTATGGAATTGTTCATTTTTACACTTCTCATAATATACCTTTTAAACACACAAACAGCAAATGGCATTCTAGCGGGACTTAGAAAAATTTTCGAAATTTTCAAGAAAAAAAATTTTTGACATACACCTCAGTTTCATTGAGAAGTCTCTATTTCAAATGAATTCCACTTAAAAATCATATATATATTTTTTCCAATTGATTTTTTTATATTTCTGACTATTTCTGACTTTGAAAAAAATATCGAAATTTTTCTTTCAACTTTTCTTTATTTATTATGAAAATTTAATTTTTCAGTTGATTTTTCATTTTTCTTTCAACTTTTCTTTATTTATTATGAAAATTAAATTTTTCAGTTGATTCTTCATTTTTGGGACTTAGAAAAATTTTCGATTTTTTTTCTCATATAATCTGACCTTCTATGGAATTGTTCATTTTTACACTTCTCATAATATACCTTTTAAACACACAAACAGCAGATGGCATTCTAGCGGGACTATATTTTTTCCAATTGATTTTTTTATATTTCTGACTATTTCTGACTATTTCTGACTTTGAAAAAAATATCGAAATTTTTCTTTCAACTTTTCTTTATTTATTATGAAAATTTAATTTTTCAGTTGATTTTTCATTTTTCTTTCAACTTTTCTTTATTTATTATGAAAATTAAATTTTTCAGTTGATTTTTCATTTTTGGGACTTAGAAAAATTTTCGAAATTTTCAAGAAAAAAAATTTTTCACATACACCTCAGTTTCATTGAGAAGTTTCTATTTCAAATGCATTTCACTTAAAAATCAAAAAAATTGATTTTTTTATATTTCTGACTTTGAAAAAAATATTGAAATTTTTCTTTCAACTTTTCTTTATTTATTATGAAAATTTAATTTTTCAGTTGATTTTTCATTTTTCTTTCAACTTTTCTTTATTTATTATGAAAATTAAATTTTTCAGTTGATTCTTCATTTTTGGGACTTAGAAAAATTTTCGATTTTTTTTCTCATATAATCTGACCTTCTATGGAATTGTTCATTTTTACACTTCTCATAATATACCTTTTAAACACACAAACAGCAAATGGCATTCTAGCGGGACTTAGAAAAATTTTCGAAATTTTCAAGAAAAAAAATTTTTGACATACACCTCAGTTTCATTGAGAAGTCTCTATTTCAAATGAATTCCACTTAAAAATCATATATATATTTTTTCCAATTGATTTTTTTATATTTCTGACTATTTCTGACTTTGAAAAAAATATCGAAATTTTTCTTTCAACTTTTCTTTATTTATTATGAAAATTTAATTTTTCAGTTGATTTTTCATTTTTCTTTCAACTTTTCTTTATTTATTATGAAAATTAAATTTTTCAGTTGATTCTTCATTTTTGGGACTTAGAAAAATTTTCGATTTTTTTTCTCATATAATCTGACCTTCTATGGAATTGTTCATTTTTACACTTCTCATAATATACCTTTTAAACACACAAACAGCAAATGGCATTCTAGCGGGACTATATTTTTTCCAATTGATTTTTTTATATTTCTGACTATTTCTGACTATTTCTGACTTTGAAAAAAATATCGAAATTTTTCTTTCAACTTTTCTTTATTTATTATGAAAATTTAATTTTTCAGTTGATTTTTCATTTTTCTTTCAACTTTTCTTTATTTATTATGAAAATTAAATTTTTCAGTTGATTTTTCATTTTTGGGACTTAGAAAAATTTTCGAAATTTTCAAGAAAAAAAATTTTTCACATACACCTCAGTTTCATTGAGAAGTTTCTATTTCAAATGCATTTCACTTAAAAATCAAAAAAATTGATTTTTTTATATTTCTGACTTTGAAAAAAATATTGAAATTTTTCTTTCAACTTTTCTTTATTTATTATGAAAATTTAATTTTTCAGTTGATTTTTCATTTTTCTTTCAACTTTTCTTTATTTATTATGAAAATTAAATTTTTCAGTTGATTCTTCATTTTTGGGACTTAGAAAAATTTTCGATTTTTTTTCTCATATAATCTGACCTTCTATGGAATTGTTCATTTTTACACTTCTCATAATATACCTTTTAAACACACAAACAGCAAATGGCATTCTAGCGGGACTATATTTTTTCCAATTGATTTTTTTATATTTCTGACTATTTCTGACTATTTCTGACTTTGAAAAAAATATCGAAATTTTTCTTTCAACTTTTCTTTATTTATTATGAAAATTTAATTTTTCAGTTGATTTTTCATTTTTCTTTCAACTTTTCTTTATTTATTATGAAAATTAAATTTTTCAGTTGATTTTTCATTTTTGGGACTTAGAAAAATTTTCGAAATTTTCAAGAAAAAAAATTTTTCACATACACCTCAGTTTCATTGAGAAGTTTCTATTTCAAATGCATTTCACTTAAAAATCAAAAAAATTGATTTTTTTATATTTCTGACTTTGAAAAAAATATTGAAATTTTTCTTTCAACTTTTCTTTATTTATTATGAAAATTTAATTTTTCAGTTGATTTTTCATTTTTCTTTCAACTTTTCTTTATTTATTATGAAAATTAAATTTTTCAGTTGATTCTTCATTTTTGGGACTTAGAAAAATTTTCGATTTTTTTTCTCATATAATCTGACCTTCTATGGAATTGTTCATTTTTACACTTCTCATAATATACCTTTTAAACACACAAACAGCAAATGGCATTCTAGCGGGACTATATTTTTTCCAATTGATTTTTTTATATTTCTGACTATTTCTGACTATTTCTGACTTTGAAAAAAATATCGAAATTTTTCTTTCAACTTTTCTTTATTTATTATGAAAATTTAATTTTTCAGTTGATTTTTCATTTTTCTTTCAACTTTTCTTTATTTATTATGAAAATTAAATTTTTCAGTTGATTTTTCATTTTTGGGACTTAGAAAAATTTTCGAAATTTTCAAGAAAAAAAATTTTTCACATACACCTCAGTTTCATTGAGAAGTTTCTATTTCAAATGCATTTCACTTAAAAATCAAAAAAATTGATTTTTTTATATTTCTGACTTTGAAAAAAATATTGAAATTTTTCTTTCAACTTTTCTTTATTTATTATGAAAATTTAATTTTTCAGTTGATTTTTCATTTTTCTTTCAACTTTTCTTTATTTATTATGAAAATTAAATTTTTCAGTTGATTCTTCATTTTTGGGACTTAGAAAAATTTTCGATTTTTTTTCTCATATAATCTGACCTTCTATGGAATTGTTCATTTTTACACTTCTCATAATATACCTTTTAAACACACAAACAGCAAATGGCATTCTAGCGGGACTTAGAAAAATTTTCGAAATTTTCAAGAAAAAAAATTTTTGACATACACCTCAGTTTCATTGAGAAGTCTCTATTTCAAATGAATTCCACTTAAAAATCATATATATATTTTTTCCAATTGATTTTTTTATATTTCTGACTATTTCTGACTTTGAAAAAAATATCGAAATTTTTCTTTCAACTTTTCTTTATTTATTATGAAAATTTAATTTTTCAGTTGATTTTTCATTTTTCTTTCAACTTTTCTTTATTTATTATGAAAATTAAATTTTTCAGTTGATTCTTCATTTTTGGGACTTAGAAAAATTTTCGATTTTTTTTCTCATATAATCTGACCTTCTATGGAATTGTTCATTTTTACACTTCTCATAATATACCTTTTAAACACACAAACAGCAGATGGCATTCTAGCGGGACTATATTTTTTCCAATTGATTTTTTTATATTTCTGACTATTTCTGACTATTTCTGACTTTGAAAAAAATATCGAAATTTTTCTTTCAACTTTTCTTTATTTATTATGAAAATTTAATTTTTCAGTTGATTTTTCATTTTTCTTTCAACTTTTCTTTATTTATTATGAAAATTAAATTTTTCAGTTGATTTTTCATTTTTGGGACTTAGAAAAATTTTCGAAATTTTCAAGAAAAAAAATTTTTCACATACACCTCAGTTTCATTGAGAAGTTTCTATTTCAAATGCATTTCACTTAAAAATCAAAAAAATTGATTTTTTTATATTTCTGACTTTGAAAAAAATATCGAAATTTTTCTTTCAACTTTTCTTTATTTATTATGAAAATTTAATTTTTCAGTTGATTTTTCATTTTTCTTTCAACTTTTCTTTATTTATTATGAAAATTTAATTTTTCAGTTGATTTTTCATTTTTCTTTCAACTTTTCTTTATTTATTATGAAAATTAAATTTTTCAGTTGATTTTTCATTTTTGGGACTTAGAAAAATTTTCGATTTTTTTTCTCATATAATCTGACCTTCTATGGAATTGTTCATTTTTACACTTCTCATAATATACCTTTTAAACACACAAACAGCAAATGGCATTCTAGCGGGACTTAGAAAAATTTTCGAAATTTTCAAGAAAAAAAATTTTTGACATACACCTCAGTTTCATTGAGAAGTCTCTATTTCAAATGAATTCCACTTAAAAATCATATATATATTTTTTCCAATTGATTTTTTTATATTTCTGACTATTTCTGACTTTGAAAAAAATATCGAAATTTTTCTTTCAACTTTTCTTTATTTATTATGAAAATTTAATTTTTCAGTTGATTTTTCATTTTTCTTTCAACTTTTCTTTATTTATTATGAAAATTAAATTTTTCAGTTGATTCTTCATTTTTGGGACTTAGAAAAATTTTCGATTTTTTTTCTCATATAATCTGACCTTCTATGGAATTGTTCATTTTTACACTTCTCATAATATACCTTTTAAACACACAAACAGCAAATGGCATTCTAGCGGGACTATATTTTTTCCAATTGATTTTTTTATATTTCTGACTATTTCTGACTATTTCTGACTTTGAAAAAAATATCGAAATTTTTCTTTCAACTTTTCTTTATTTATTATGAAAATTTAATTTTTCAGTTGATTTTTCATTTTTCTTTCAACTTTTCTTTATTTATTATGAAAATTAAATTTTTCAGTTGATTTTTCATTTTTGGGACTTAGAAAAATTTTCGAAATTTTCAAGAAAAAAAATTTTTCACATACACCTCAGTTTCATTGAGAAGTTTCTATTTCAAATGCATTTCACTTAAAAATCAAAAAAATTGATTTTTTTATATTTCTGACTTTGAAAAAAATATTGAAATTTTTCTTTCAACTTTTCTTTATTTATTATGAAAATTTAATTTTTCAGTTGATTTTTCATTTTTCTTTCAACTTTTCTTTATTTATTATGAAAATTAAATTTTTCAGTTGATTCTTCATTTTTGGGACTTAGAAAAATTTTCGATTTTTTTTCTCATATAATCTGACCTTCTATGGAATTGTTCATTTTTACACTTCTCATAATATACCTTTTAAACACACAAACAGCAAATGGCATTCTAGCGGGACTATATTTTTTCCAATTGATTTTTTTATATTTCTGACTATTTCTGACTATTTCTGACTTTGAAAAAAATATCGAAATTTTTCTTTCAACTTTTCTTTATTTATTATGAAAATTTAATTTTTCAGTTGATTTTTCATTTTTCTTTCAACTTTTCTTTATTTATTATGAAAATTAAATTTTTCAGTTGATTTTTCATTTTTGGGACTTAGAAAAATTTTCGAAATTTTCAAGAAAAAAAATTTTTCACATACACCTCAGTTTCATTGAGAAGTTTCTATTTCAAATGCATTTCACTTAAAAATCAAAAAAATTGATTTTTTTATATTTCTGACTTTGAAAAAAATATTGAAATTTTTCTTTCAACTTTTCTTTATTTATTATGAAAATTTAATTTTTCAGTTGATTTTTCATTTTTCTTTCAACTTTTCTTTATTTATTATGAAAATTAAATTTTTCAGTTGATTCTTCATTTTTGGGACTTAGAAAAATTTTCGATTTTTTTTCTCATATAATCTGACCTTCTATGGAATTGTTCATTTTTACACTTCTCATAATATACCTTTTAAACACACAAACAGCAAATGGCATTCTAGCGGGACTTAGAAAAATTTTCGAAATTTTCAAGAAAAAAAATTTTTGACATACACCTCAGTTTCATTGAGAAGTCTCTATTTCAAATGAATTCCACTTAAAAATCATATATATATTTTTTCCAATTGATTTTTTTATATTTCTGACTATTTCTGACTTTGAAAAAAATATCGAAATTTTTCTTTCAACTTTTCTTTATTTATTATGAAAATTTAATTTTTCAGTTGATTTTTCATTTTTCTTTCAACTTTTCTTTATTTATTATGAAAATTAAATTTTTCAGTTGATTCTTCATTTTTGGGACTTAGAAAAATTTTCGATTTTTTTTCTCATATAATCTGACCTTCTATGGAATTGTTCATTTTTACACTTCTCATAATATACCTTTTAAACACACAAACAGCAGATGGCATTCTAGCGGGACTATATTTTTTCCAATTGATTTTTTTATATTTCTGACTATTTCTGACTATTTCTGACTTTGAAAAAAATATCGAAATTTTTCTTTCAACTTTTCTTTATTTATTATGAAAATTTAATTTTTCAGTTGATTTTTCATTTTTCTTTCAACTTTTCTTTATTTATTATGAAAATTAAATTTTTCAGTTGATTTTTCATTTTTGGGACTTAGAAAAATTTTCGAAATTTTCAAGAAAAAAAATTTTTCACATACACCTCAGTTTCATTGAGAAGTTTCTATTTCAAATGCATTTCACTTAAAAATCAAAAAAATTGATTTTTTTATATTTCTGACTTTGAAAAAAATATCGAAATTTTTCTTTCAACTTTTCTTTATTTATTATGAAAATTTAATTTTTCAGTTGATTTTTCATTTTTCTTTCAACTTTTCTTTATTTATTATGAAAATTTAATTTTTCAGTTGATTTTTCATTTTTCTTTCAACTTTTCTTTATTTATTATGAAAATTAAATTTTTCAGTTGATTTTTCATTTTTGGGACTTAGAAAAATTTTCGATTTTTTTTCTCATATAATCTGACCTTCTATGGAATTGTTCATTTTTACACTTCTCATAATATACCTTTTAAACACACAAACAGCAAATGGCATTCTAGCGGGACTTAGAAAAATTTTCGAAATTTTCAAGAAAAAAAATTTTTGACATACACCTCAGTTTCATTGAGAAGTCTCTATTTCAAATGAATTCCACTTAAAAATCATATATATATTTTTTCCAATTGATTTTTTTATATTTCTGACTATTTCTGACTTTGAAAAAAATATCGAAATTTTTCTTTCAACTTTTCTTTATTTATTATGAAAATTTAATTTTTCAGTTGATTTTTCATTTTTCTTTCAACTTTTCTTTATTTATTATGAAAATTAAATTTTTCAGTTGATTCTTCATTTTTGGGACTTAGAAAAATTTTCGATTTTTTTTCTCATATAATCTGACCTTCTATGGAATTGTTCATTTTTACACTTCTCATAATATACCTTTTAAACACACAAACAGCAAATGGCATTCTAGCGGGACTTAGAAAAATTTTCGAAATTTTCAAGAAAAAAAATGTTTGACATACACCTCAGTTTCCTTGAGAAGTCTCTATTTCAAATGAATTCCACTTAAAAATCATATATATATTTTTTCCAATTGATTTTTTTATATTTCTGACTATTTCTGACTTTGAAAAAAATATCGAAATTTTTCTTTCAACTTTTCTTTATTTATTATGAAAATTTAATTTTTCAGTTGATTTTTCATTTTTCTTTCAACTTTTCTTTATTTATTATGAAAATTAAATTTTTCAGTTGATTCTTCATTTTTGGGACTTAGAAAAATTTTCGATTTTTTTTCTCATATAATCTGACCTTCTATGGAATTGTTCATTTTTACACTTCTCATAATATACCTTTTAAACACACAAACAGCAAATGGCATTCTAGCGGGACTATATTTTTTCCAATTGATTTTTTTATATTTCTGACTATTTCTGACTATTTCTGACTTTGAAAAAAATATCGAAATTTTTCTTTCAACTTTTCTTTATTTATTATGAAAATTTAATTTTTCAGTTGATTTTTCATTTTTCTTTCAACTTTTCTTTATTTATTATGAAAATTAAATTTTTCAGTTGATTTTTCATTTTTGGGACTTAGAAAAATTTTCGAAATTTTCAAGAAAAAAAATTTTTCACATACACCTCAGTTTCATTGAGAAGTTTCTATTTCAAATGCATTTCACTTAAAAATCAAAAAAATTGATTTTTTTATATTTCTGACTTTGAAAAAAATATTGAAATTTTTCTTTCAACTTTTCTTTATTTATTATGAAAATTTAATTTTTCAGTTGATTTTTCATTTTTCTTTCAACTTTTCTTTATTTATTATGAAAATTAAATTTTTCAGTTGATTCTTCATTTTTGGGACTTAGAAAAATTTTCGATTTTTTTTCTCATATAATCTGACCTTCTATGGAATTGTTCATTTTTACACTTCTCATAATATACCTTTTAAACACACAAACAGCAAATGGCATTCTAGCGGGACTTAGAAAAATTTTCGAAATTTTCAAGAAAAAAAATTTTTGACATACACCTCAGTTTCATTGAGAAGTCTCTATTTCAAATGAATTCCACTTAAAAATCATATATATATTTTTTCCAATTGATTTTTTTATATTTCTGACTATTTCTGACTTTGAAAAAAATATCGAAATTTTTCTTTCAACTTTTCTTTATTTATTATGAAAATTTAATTTTTCAGTTGATTTTTCATTTTTCTTTCAACTTTTCTTTATTTATTATGAAAATTAAATTTTTCAGTTGATTCTTCATTTTTGGGACTTAGAAAAATTTTCGATTTTTTTTCTCATATAATCTGACCTTCTATGGAATTGTTCATTTTTACACTTCTCATAATATACCTTTTAAACACACAAACAGCAAATGGCATTCTAGCGGGACTATATTTTTTCCAATTGATTTTTTTATATTTCTGACTATTTCTGACTATTTCTGACTTTGAAAAAAATATCGAAATTTTTCTTTCAACTTTTCTTTATTTATTATGAAAATTTAATTTTTCAGTTGATTTTTCATTTTTCTTTCAACTTTTCTTTATTTATTATGAAAATTAAATTTTTCAGTTGATTTTTCATTTTTGGGACTTAGAAAAATTTTCGAAATTTTCAAAAAAAAAAATTTTTCACATACACCTCAGTTTCATTGAGAAGTTTCTATTTCAAATGCATTTCACTTAAAAATCAAAAAAATTGATTTTTTTATATTTCTGACTTTGAAAAAAATATCGAAATTTTTCTTTCAACTTTTCTTTATTTATTATGAAAATTTAATTTTTCAGTTGATTTTTCATTTTTCTTTCAACTTTTCTTTATTTATTATGAAAATTTAATTTTTCAGTTGATTTTTCATTTTTCTTTCAACTTTTCTTTATTTATTATGAAAATTAAATTTTTCAGTTGATTTTTCATTTTTGGGACTTAGAAAAATTTTCGATTTTTTTTCTCATATAATCTGACCTTCTATGGAATTGTTCATTTTTACACTTCTCATAATATACCTTTTAAACACACAAACAGCAAATGGCATTCTAGCGGGACTTAGAAAAATTTTCGAAATTTTCAAGAAAAAAAATTTTTGACATACACCTCAGTTTCATTGAGAAGTCTCTATTTCAAATGAATTCCACTTAAAAATCATATATATATTTTTTCCAATTGATTTTTTTATATTTCTGACTATTTCTGACTTTGAAAAAAATATCGAAATTTTTCTTTCAACTTTTCTTTATTTATTATGAAAATTTAATTTTTCAGTTGATTTTTCATTTTTCTTTCAACTTTTCTTTATTTATTATGAAAATTAAATTTTTCAGTTGATTCTTCATTTTTGGGACTTAGAAAAATTTTCGATTTTTTTTCTCATATAATCTGACCTTCTATGGAATTGTTCATTTTTACACTTCTCATAATATACCTTTTAAACACACAAACAGCAAATGGCATTCTAGCGGGACTTAGAAAAATTTTCGAAATTTTCAAGAAAAAAAATGTTTGACATACACCTCAGTTTCCTTGAGAAGTCTCTATTTCAAATGAATTCCACTTAAAAATCATATATATATTTTTTCCAATTGATTTTTTTATATTTCTGACTATTTCTGACTTTGAAAAAAATATCGAAATTTTTCTTTCAACTTTTCTTTATTTATTATGAAAATTTAATTTTTCAGTTGATTTTTCATTTTTCTTTCAACTTTTCTTTATTTATTATGAAAATTAAATTTTTCAGTTGATTCTTCATTTTTGGGACTTAGAAAAATTTTCGATTTTTTTTCTCATATAATCTGACCTTCTATGGAATTGTTCATTTTTACACTTCTCATAATATACCTTTTAAACACACAAACAGCAAATGGCATTCTAGCGGGACTATATTTTTTCCAATTGATTTTTTTATATTTCTGACTATTTCTGACTATTTCTGACTTTGAAAAAAATATCGAAATTTTTCTTTCAACTTTTCTTTATTTATTATGAAAATTTAATTTTTCAGTTGATTTTTCATTTTTCTTTCAACTTTTCTTTATTTATTATGAAAATTAAATTTTTCAGTTGATTTTTCATTTTTGGGACTTAGAAAAATTTTCGAAATTTTCAAGAAAAAAAATTTTTCACATACACCTCAGTTTCATTGAGAAGTTTCTATTTCAAATGCATTTCACTTAAAAATCAAAAAAATTGATTTTTTTATATTTCTGACTTTGAAAAAAATATTGAAATTTTTCTTTCAACTTTTCTTTATTTATTATGAAAATTTAATTTTTCAGTTGATTTTTCATTTTTCTTTCAACTTTTCTTTATTTATTATGAAAATTAAATTTTTCAGTTGATTCTTCATTTTTGGGACTTAGAAAAATTTTCGATTTTTTTTCTCATATAATCTGACCTTCTATGGAATTGTTCATTTTTACACTTCTCATAATATACCTTTTAAACACACAAACAGCAAATGGCATTCTAGCGGGACTATATTTTTTCCAATTGATTTTTTTATATTTCTGACTATTTCTGACTATTTCTGACTTTGAAAAAAATATCGAAATTTTTCTTTCAACTTTTCTTTATTTATTATGAAAATTTAATTTTTCAGTTGATTTTTCATTTTTCTTTCAACTTTTCTTTATTTATTATGAAAATTAAATTTTTCAGTTGATTTCTCATTTTTGGGACTTAGAAAAATTTTCGAAATTTTCAAGAAAAAAAATTTTTCACATACACCTCAGTTTCATTGAGAAGTTTCTATTTCAAATGCATTTCACTTAAAAATCAAAAAAATTGATTTTTTTATATTTCTGACTTTGAAAAAAATATTGAAATTTTTCTTTCAACTTTTCTTTATTTATTATGAAAATTTAATTTTTCAGTTGATTTTTCATTTTTCTTTCAACTTTTCTTTATTTATTATGAAAATTAAATTTTTCAGTTGATTCTTCATTTTTGGGACTTAGAAAAATTTTCGATTTTTTTTCTCATATAATCTGACCTTCTATGGAATTGTTCATTTTTACACTTCTCATAATATACCTTTTAAACACACAAACAGCAAATGGCATTCTAGCGGGACTATATTTTTTCCAATTGATTTTTTTATATTTCTGACTATTTCTGACTATTTCTGACTTTGAAAAAAATATCGAAATTTTTCTTTCAACTTTTCTTTATTTATTATGAAAATTTAATTTTTCAGTTGATTTTTCATTTTTCTTTCAACTTTTCTTTATTTATTATGAAAATTAAATTTTTCAGTTGATTTTTCATTTTTGGGACTTAGAAAAATTTTCGAAATTTTCAAGAAAAAAAATTTTTGACATACACCTCAGTTTCATTGAGAAGTCTCTATTTCAAATGAATTCCACTTAAAAATCATATATATATTTTTTCCAATTGATTTTTTTATATTTCTGACTATTTCTGACTTTGAAAAAAATATCGAAATTTTTCTTTCAACTTTTCTTTATTTATTATGAAAATTTAATTTTTCAGTTGATTTTTCATTTTTCTTTCAACTTTTCTTTATTTATTATGAAAATTAAATTTTTCAGTTGATTCTTCATTTTTGGGACTTAGAAAAATTTTCGATTTTTTTTCTCATATAATCTGACCTTCTATGGAATTGTTCATTTTTACACTTCTCATAATATACCTTTTAAACACACAAACAGCAAATGGCATTCTAGCGGGACTATATTTTTTCCAATTGATTTTTTTATATTTCTGACTATTTCTGACTATTTCTGACTTTGAAAAAAATATCGAAATTTTTCTTTCAACTTTTCTTTATTTATTATGAAAATTTAATTTTTCAGTTGATTTTTCATTTTTCTTTCAACTTTTCTTTATTTATTATGAAAATTAAATTTTTCAGTTGATTTTTCATTTTTGGGACTTAGAAAAATTTTCGAAATTTTCAAAAAAAAAAATTTTTCACATACACCTCAGTTTCATTGAGAAGTTTCTATTTCAAATGCATTTCACTTAAAAATCAAAAAAATTGATTTTTTTATATTTCTGACTTTGAAAAAAATATCGAAATTTTTCTTTCAACTTTTCTTTATTTATTATGAAAATTTAATTTTTCAGTTGATTTTTCATTTTTCTTTCAACTTTTCTTTATTTATTATGAAAATTTAATTTTTCAGTTGATTTTTCATTTTTCTTTCAACTTTTCTTTATTTATTATGAAAATTAAATTTTTCAGTTGATTTTTCATTTTTGGGACTTAGAAAAATTTTCGATTTTTTTTCTCATATAATCTGACCTTCTATGGAATTGTTCATTTTTACACTTCTCATAATATACCTTTTAAACACACAAACAGCAAATGGCATTCTAGCGGGACTTAGAAAAATTTTCGAAATTTTCAAGAAAAAAAATTTTTGACATACACCTCAGTTTCATTGAGAAGTCTCTATTTCAAATGAATTCCACTTAAAAATCATATATATATTTTTTCCAATTGATTTTTTTATATTTCTGACTATTTCTGACTTTGAAAAAAATATCGAAATTTTTCTTTCAACTTTTCTTTATTTATTATGAAAATTTAATTTTTCAGTTGATTTTTCATTTTTCTTTCAACTTTTCTTTATTTATTATGAAAATTAAATTTTTCAGTTGATTCTTCATTTTTGGGACTTAGAAAAATTTTCGATTTTTTTTCTCATATAATCTGACCTTCTATGGAATTGTTCATTTTTACACTTCTCATAATATACCTTTTAAACACACAAACAGCAAATGGCATTCTAGCGGGACTTAGAAAAATTTTCGAAATTTTCAAGAAAAAAAATGTTTGACATACACCTCAGTTTCCTTGAGAAGTCTCTATTTCAAATGAATTCCACTTAAAAATCATATATATATTTTTTCCAATTGATTTTTTTATATTTCTGACTATTTCTGACTTTGAAAAAAATATCGAAATTTTTCTTTCAACTTTTCTTTATTTATTATGAAAATTTAATTTTTCAGTTGATTTTTCATTTTTCTTTCAACTTTTCTTTATTTATTATGAAAATTAAATTTTTCAGTTGATTCTTCATTTTTGGGACTTAGAAAAATTTTCGATTTTTTTTCTCATATAATCTGACCTTCTATGGAATTGTTCATTTTTACACTTCTCATAATATACCTTTTAAACACACAAACAGCAAATGGCATTCTAGCGGGACTATATTTTTTCCAATTGATTTTTTTATATTTCTGACTATTTCTGACTATTTCTGACTTTGAAAAAAATATCGAAATTTTTCTTTCAACTTTTCTTTATTTATTATGAAAATTTAATTTTTCAGTTGATTTTTCATTTTTCTTTCAACTTTTCTTTATTTATTATGAAAATTAAATTTTTCAGTTGATTTTTCATTTTTGGGACTTAGAAAAATTTTCGAAATTTTCAAGAAAAAAAATTTTTCACATACACCTCAGTTTCATTGAGAAGTTTCTATTTCAAATGCATTTCACTTAAAAATCAAAAAAATTGATTTTTTTATATTTCTGACTTTGAAAAAAATATTGAAATTTTTCTTTCAACTTTTCTTTATTTATTATGAAAATTTAATTTTTCAGTTGATTTTTCATTTTTCTTTCAACTTTTCTTTATTTATTATGAAAATTAAATTTTTCAGTTGATTCTTCATTTTTGGGACTTAGAAAAATTTTCGATTTTTTTTCTCATATAATCTGACCTTCTATGGAATTGTTCATTTTTACACTTCTCATAATATACCTTTTAAACACACAAACAGCAAATGGCATTCTAGCGGGACTTAGAAAAATTTTCGAAATTTTCAAGAAAAAAAATTTTTGACATACACCTCAGTTTCATTGAGAAGTCTCTATTTCAAATGAATTCCACTTAAAAATCATATATATATTTTTTCCAATTGATTTTTTTATATTTCTGACTATTTCTGACTTTGAAAAAAATATCGAAATTTTTCTTTCAACTTTTCTTTATTTATTATGAAAATTTAATTTTTCAGTTGATTTTTCATTTTTCTTTCAACTTTTCTTTATTTATTATGAAAATTAAATTTTTCAGTTGATTCTTCATTTTTGGGACTTAGAAAAATTTTCGATTTTTTTTCTCATATAATCTGACCTTCTATGGAATTGTTCATTTTTACACTTCTCATAATATACCTTTTAAACACACAAACAGCAAATGGCATTCTAGCGGGACTTAGAAAAATTTTCGAAATTTTCAAGAAAAAAAATTTTTGACATACACCTCAGTTTCATTGAGAAGTCTCTATTTCAAATGAATTCCACTTAAAAATCATATATATATTTTTTCCAATTGATTTTTTTATATTTCTGACTATTTCTGACTTTGAAAAAAATATCGAAATTTTTCTTTCAACTTTTCTTTATTTATTATGAAAATTTAATTTTTCAGTTGATTTTTCATTTTTCTTTCAACTTTTCTTTATTTATTATGAAAATTAAATTTTTCAGTTGATTCTTCATTTTTGGGACTTAGAAAAATTTTCGATTTTTTTTCTCATATAATCTGACCTTCTATGGAATTGTTCATTTTTACACTTCTCATAATATACCTTTTAAACACACAAACAGCAAATGGCATTCTAGCGGGACTTAGAAAAATTTTCGAAATTTTCAAGAAAAAAAATTTTTCACATACACCTCAGTTTCATTGAGAAGTTTCTATTTCAAATGCATTTCACTTAAAAATCAAAAAAATTGATTTTTTTATATTTCTGACTTTGAAAAAAATATCGAAATTTTTCTTTCAACTTTTCTTTATTTATTATGAAAATTTAATTTTTCAGTTGATTTTTCATTTTTCTTTCAACTTTTCTTTATTTATTATGAAAATTAAATTTTTCAGTTGATTCTTCATTTTTGGGACTTAGAAAAATTTTCGATTTTTTTTCTCATATAATCTGACCTTCTATGGAATTGTTCATTTTTACACTTCTCATAATATACCTTTTAAACACACAAACAGCAAATGGCATTCTAGCGGGACTATATTTTTTCCAATTGATTTTTTTATATTTCTGACTATTTCTGACTATTTCTGACTTTGAAAAAAATATCGAAATTTTTCTTTCAACTTTTCTTTATTTATTATGAAAATTTAATTTTTCAGTTGATTTTTCATTTTTCTTTCAACTTTTCTTTATTTATTATGAAAATTAAATTTTTCAGTTGATTTTTCATTTTTGGGACTTAGAAAAATTTTCGAAATTTTCAAGAAAAAAAATTTTTCACATACACCTCAGTTTCATTGAGAAGTTTCTATTTCAAATGCATTTCACTTAAAAATCAAAAAAATTGATTTTTTTATATTTCTGACTTTGAAAAAAATATTGAAATTTTTCTTTCAACTTTTCTTTATTTATTATGAAAATTTAATTTTTCAGTTGATTTTTCATTTTTCTTTCAACTTTTCTTTATTTATTATGAAAATTTAATTTTTCAGTTGATTTTTCATTTTTCTTTCAACTTTTCTTTATTTATTATGAAAATTAAATTTTTCAGTTGATTCTTCATTTTTGGGACTTAGAAAAATTTTCGATTTTTTTTCTCATATAATCTGACCTTCTATGGAATTGTTCATTTTTACACTTCTCATAATATACCTTTTAAACACACAAACAGCAAATGGCATTCTAGCGGGACTTAGAAAAATTTTCGAAATTTTCAAGAAAAAAAATTTTTGACATACACCTCAGTTTCATTGAGAAGTCTCTATTTCAAATGAATTCCACTTAAAAATCATATATATATTTTTTCCAATTGATTTTTTTATATTTCTGACTATTTCTGACTTTGAAAAAAATATCGAAATTTTTCTTTCAACTTTTCTTTATTTATTATGAAAATTTAATTTTTCAGTTGATTTTTCATTTTTCTTTCAACTTTTCTTTATTTATTATGAAAATTAAATTTTTCAGTTGATTTTTCATTTTTGGGACTTAGAAAAATTTTCGAAATTTTCAAGAAAAAAAATTTTTCACATACACCTCAGTTTCATTGAGAAGTTTCTATTTCAAATGCATTTCACTTAAAAATCAAAAAAATTGATTTTTTTATATTTCTGACTTTGAAAAAAATATCGAAATTTTTCTTTCAACTTTTCTTTATTTATTATGAAAATTTAATTTTTCAGTTGATTTTTCATTTTTCTTTCAACTTTTCTTTATTTATTATGAAAATTTAATTTTTCAGTTGATTTTTCATTTTTCTTTCAACTTTTCTTTATTTATTATGAAAATTTAATTTTTCAGTTGATTTTTCATTTTTCTTTCAACTTTTCTTTATTTATTATGAAAATTAAATTTTTCAGTTGATTTTTCATTTTTGGGACTTAGAAAAATTTTCGATTTTTTTTCTCATATAATCTGACCTTCTATGGAATTGTTCATTTTTACACTTCTCATAATATACCTTTTAAACACACAAACAGCAAATGGCATTCTAGCGGGACTTAGAAAAATTTTCGAAATTTTCAAGAAAAAAAATTTTTGACATACACCTCAGTTTCATTGAGAAGTCTCTATTTCAAATGAATTCCACTTAAAAATCATATATATATTTTTTCCAATTGATTTTTTTATATTTCTGACTATTTGTGACTATTTCTGACTTTGAAAAAAATATCGAAATTTTTCTTTCAACTTTTCTTTATTTATTATGAAAATTTAATTTTTCAGTTGATTTTTCATTTTTCTTTCAACTTTTCTTTATTTATTATGAAAATTAAATTTTTCAGTTGATTTTTCATTTTTGGGACTTAGAAAAATTTTCGAAATTTTCAAGAAAAAAAATTTTTCACATACACCTCAGTTTCATTGAGAAGTTTCTATTTCAAATGCATTTCACTTAAAAATCAAAAAAATTGATTTTTTTATATTTCTGACTTTGAAAAAAATATTGAAATTTTTCTTTCAACTTTTCTTTATTTATTATGAAAATTTAATTTTTCAGTTGATTTTTCATTTTTCTTTCAACTTTTCTTTATTTATTATGAAAATTTAATTTTTCAGTTGATTTTTCATTTTTCTTTCAACTTTTCTTTATTTATTATGAAAATTAAATTTTTCAGTTGATTCTTCATTTTTGGGACTTAGAAAAATTTTCGATTTTTTTTCTCATATAAACTGACCTTCTATGGAATTGTTCATTTTTACACTTCTCATAATATACCTTTTAAACACACAAACAGCAAATGGCATTCTAGCGGGACTTAGAAAAATTTTCGAAATTTTCAAGAAAAAAAATTTTTGACATACACCTCAGTTTCATTGAGAAGTCTCTATTTCAAATGAATTCCACTTAAAAATCATATATATATTTTTTCCAATTGATTTTTTTATATTTCTGACTATTTCTGACTTTGAAAAAAATATCGAAATTTTTCTTTCAACTTTTCTTTATTTATTATGAAAATTTAATTTTTCAGTTGATTTTTCATTTTTCTTTCAACTTTTCTTTATTTATTATGAAAATTAAATTTTTCAGTTGATTTTTCATTTTTGGGACTTAGAAAAATTTTCGAAATTTTCAAGAAAAAAAATTTTTCACATACACCTCAGTTTCATTGAGAAGTTTCTATTTCAAATGCATTTCACTTAAAAATCAAAAAAATTGATTTTTTTATATTTCTGACTTTGAAAAAAATATCGAAATTTTTCTTTCAACTTTTCTTTATTTATTATGAAAATTTAATTTTTCAGTTGATTTTTCATTTTTCTTTCAACTTTTCTTTATTTATTATGAAAATTTAATTTTTCAGTTGATTTTTCATTTTTCTTTCAACTTTTCTTTATTTATTATGAAAATTTAATTTTTCAGTTGATTTTTCATTTTTCTTTCAACTTTTCTTTATTTATTATGAAAATTAAATTTTTCAGTTGATTTTTCATTTTTGGGACTTAGAAAAATTTTCGATTTTTTTTCTCATATAATCTGACCTTCTATGGAATTGTTCATTTTTACACTTCTCATAATATACCTTTTAAACACACAAACAGCAAATGGCATTCTAGCGGGACTTAGAAAAATTTTCGAAATTTTCAAGAAAAAAAATTTTTGACATACACCTCAGTTTCATTGAGAAGTCTCTATTTCAAATGAATTCCACTTAAAAATCATATATATATTTTTTCCAATTGATTTTTTTATATTTCTGACTATTTCTGACTTTGAAAAAAATATCGAAATTTTTCTTTCAACTTTTCTTTATTTATTATGAAAATTTAATTTTTCAGTTGATTTTTCATTTTTCTTTCAACTTTTCTTTATTTATTATGAAAATTAAATTTTTCAGTTGATTCTTCATTTTTGGGACTTAGAAAAATTTTCGATTTTTTTTCTCATATAATCTGACCTTCTATGGAATTGTTCATTTTTACACTTCTCATAATATACCTTTTAAACACACAAACAGCAAATGGCATTCTAGCGGGACTTAGAAAAATTTTCGAAATTTTCAAGAAAAAAAATTTTTGACATACACCTCAGTTTCATTGAGAAGTCTCTATTTCAAATGAATTCCACTTAAAAATCATATATATATTTTTTCCAATTGATTTTTTTATATTTCTGACTATTTCTGACTTTGAAAAAAATATCGAAATTTTTCTTTCAACTTTTCTTTATTTATTATGAAAATTTAATTTTTCAGTTGATTTTTCATTTTTCTTTCAACTTTTCTTTATTTATTATGAAAATTAAATTTTTCAGTTGATTCTTCATTTTTGGGACTTAGAAAAATTTTCGATTTTTTTTCTCATATAATCTGACCTTCTATGGAATTGTTCATTTTTACACTTCTCATAATATACCTTTTAAACACACAAACAGCAAATGGCATTCTAGCGGGACTATATTTTTTCCAATTGATTTTTTTATATTTCTGACTATTTCTGACTATTTCTGACTTTGAAAAAAATATCGAAATTTTTCTTTCAACTTTTCTTTATTTATTATGAAAATTTAATTTTTCAGTTGATTTTTCATTTTTCTTTCAACTTTTCTTTATTTATTATGAAAATTAAATTTTTCAGTTGATTTTTCATTTTTGGGACTTAGAAAAATTTTCGAAATTTTCAAGAAAAAAAATTTTTCACATACACCTCAGTTTCATTGAGAAGTTTCTATTTCAAATGCATTTCACTTAAAAATCAAAAAAATTGATTTTTTTATATTTCTGACTTTGAAAAAAATATCGAAATTTTTCTTTCAACTTTCCTTTATTTATTATGAAAATTTAATTTTTCAGTTGATTTTTCATTTTTCTTTCAACTTTTCTTTATTTATTATGAAAATTTAATTTTTCAGTTGATTTTTCATTTTTCTTTCAACTTTTCTTTATTTATTATGAAAATTAAATTTTTCAGTTGATTTTTCATTTTTGGGACTTAGAAAAATTTTCGATTTTTTTTCTCATATAATCTGACCTTCTATGGAATTGTTCATTTTTACACTTCTCATAATATACCTTTTAAACACACAAACAGCAAATGGCATTCTAGCGGGACTTAGAAAAATTTTCGAAATTTTCAAGAAAAAAAATTTTTGACATACACCTCAGTTTCATTGAGAAGTCTCTATTTCAAATGAATTCCACTTAAAAATCATATATATATTTTTTCCAATTGATTTTTTTATATTTCTGACTATTTCTGACTTTGAAAAAAATATCGAAATTTTTCTTTCAACTTTTCTTTATTTATTATGAAAATTTAATTTTTCAGTTGATTTTTCATTTTTCTTTCAACTTTTCTTTATTTATTATGAAAATTAAATTTTTCAGTTGATTTTTCATTTTTGGGACTTAGAAAAATTTTCGAAATTTTCAAGAAAAAAAATTTTTCACATACACCTCAGTTTCATTGAGAAGTTTCTATTTCAAATGCATTTCACTTAAAAATCAAAAAAATTGATTTTTTTATATTTCTGACTTTGAAAAAAATATCGAAATTTTTCTTTCAACTTTTCCTTATTTATTATGAAAATTTAATTTTTCAGTTGATTTTTCATTTTTCTTTCAACTTTTCTTTATTTATTATGAAAATTTAATTTTTCAGTTGATTTTTCATTTTTCTTTCAACTTTTCTTTATTTATTATGAAAATTAAATTTTTCAGTTGATTCTTCATTTTTGGGACTTAGAAAAATTTTCGATTTTTTTTCTCATATAATCTGACCTTCTATGGAATTGTTCATTTTTACACTTCTCATAATATACCTTTTAAACACACAAACAGCAAATGGCATTCTAGCGGGACTTAGAAAAATTTTCGAAATTTTCAAGAAAAAAAATTTTTGACATACACCTCAGTTTCATTGAGAAGTCTCTATTTCAAATGAATTCCACTTAAAAATCATATATATATTTTTTCCAATTGATTTTTTTATATTTCTGACTATTTCTGACTTTGAAAAAAATATCGAAATTTTTCTTTCAACTTTTCTTTATTTATTATGAAAATTTAATTTTTCAGTTGATTTTTCATTTTTCTTTCAACTTTTCTTTATTTATTATGAAAATTAAATTTTTCAGTTGATTCTTCATTTTTGGGACTTAGAAAAATTTTCGATTTTTTTTCTCATATAATCTGACCTTCTATGGAATTGTTCATTTTTACACTTCTCATAATATACCTTTTAAACACACAAACAGCAAATGGCATTCTAGCGGGACTATATTTTTTCCAATTGATTTTTTTATATTTCTGACTATTTCTGACTATTTCTGACTTTGAAAAAAATATCGAAATTTTTCTTTCAACTTTTCTTTATTTATTATGAAAATTTAATTTTTCAGTTGATTTTTCATTTTTCTTTCAACTTTTCTTTATTTATTATGAAAATTAAATTTTTCAGTTGATTTTTCATTTTTGGGACTTAGAAAAATTTTCGAAATTTTCAAGAAAAAAAATTTTTCACATACACCTCAGTTTCATTGAGAAGTTTCTATTTCAAATGCATTTCACTTAAAAATCAAAAAAATTGATTTTTTTATATTTCTGACTTTGAAAAAAATATCGAAATTTTTCTTTCAACTTTTCTTTATTTATTATGAAAATTTAATTTTTCAGTTGATTTTTCATTTTTCTTTCAACTTTTCTTTATTTATTATGAAAATTTAATTTTTCAGTTGATTTTTCATTTTTCTTTCAACTTTTCTTTATTTATTATGAAAATTAAATTTTTCAGTTGATTTTTCATTTTTGGGACTTAGAAAAATTTTCGATTTTTTTTCTCATATAATCTGACCTTCTATGGAATTGTTCATTTTTACACTTCTCATAATATACCTTTTAAACACACAAACAGCAAATGGCATTCTAGCGGGACTTAGAAAAATTTTCGAAATTTTCAAGAAAAAAAATTTTTGACATACACCTCAGTTTCATTGAGAAGTCTCTATTTCAAATGAATTCCACTTAAAAATCATATATATATTTTTTCCAATTGATTTTTTTATATTTCTGACTATTTCTGACTTTGAAAAAAATATCGAAATTTTTCTTTCAACTTTTCTTTATTTATTATGAAAATTTAATTTTTCAGTTGATTTTTCATTTTTCTTTCAACTTTTCTTTATTTATTATGAAAATTAAATTTTTCAGTTGATTTTTCATTTTTGGGACTTAGAAAAATTTTCGAAATTTTCAAGAAAAAAAATTTTTCACATACACCTCAGTTTCATTGAGAAGTTTCTATTTCAAATGCATTTCACTTAAAAATCAAAAAAATTGATTTTTTTATATTTCTGACTTTGAAAAAAATATCGAAATTTTTCTTTCAACTTTTCTTTATTTATTATGAAAATTTAATTTTTCAGTTGATTTTTCATTTTTCTTTCAACTTTTCTTTATTTATTATGAAAATTTAATTTTTCAGTTGATTTTTCATTTTTCTTTCAACTTTTCTTTATTTATTATGAAAATTAAATTTTTCAGTTGATTTTTCATTTTTGGGACTTAGAAAAATTTTCGATTTTTTTTCTCATATAATCTGACCTTCTATGGAATTGTTCATTTTTACACTTCTCATAATATACCTTTTAAACACACAAACAGCAAATGGCATTCTAGCGGGACTTAGAAAAATTTTCGAAATTTTCAAGAAAAAAAATTTTTGACATACACCTCAGTTTCATTGAGAAGTCTCTATTTCAAATGAATTCCACTTAAAAATCATATATATATTTTTTCCAATTGATTTTTTTATATTTCTGACTATTTCTGACTTTGAAAAAAATATCGAAATTTTTCTTTCAACTTTTCTTTATTTATTATGAAAATTTAATTTTTCAGTTGATTTTTCATTTTTCTTTCAACTTTTCTTTATTTATTATGAAAATTTAATTTTTCAGTTGATTTTTCATTTTTCTTTCAACTTTTCTTTATTTATTATGAAAATTAAATTTTTCAGTTGATTTTTCATTTTTGGGACTTAGAAAAATTTTCGATTTTTTTTCTCATATAATCTGACCTTCTATGGAATTGTTCATTTTTACACTTCTCATAATATACCTTTTAAACACACAAACAGCAAATGGCATTCTAGCGGGACTTAGAAAAATTTTCGAAATTTTCAAGAAAAAAAATTTTTGACATACACCTCAGTTTCATTGAGAAGTCTCTATTTCAAATGAATTCCACTTAAAAATCATATATATATTTTTTCCAATTGATTTTTTTATATTTCTGACTATTTCTGACTTTGAAAAAAATATCGAAATTTTTCTTTCAACTTTTCTTTATTTATTATGAAAATTTAATTTTTCAGTTGATTTTTCATTTTTCTTTCAACTTTTCTTTATTTATTATGAAAATTAAATTTTTCAGTTGATTTTTCATTTTTGGGACTTAGAAAAATTTTCGAAATTTTCAAGAAAAAAAATTTTTCACATACACCTCAGTTTCATTGAGAAGTTTCTATTTCAAATGCATTTCACTTAAAAATCAAAAAAATTGATTTTTTTATATTTCTGACTTTGAAAAAAATATCGAAATTTTTCTTTCAACTTTTCCTTATTTATTATGAAAATTTAATTTTTCAGTTGATTTTTCATTTTTCTTTCAACTTTTCTTTATTTATTATGAAAATTTAATTTTTCAGTTGATTTTTCATTTTTCTTTCAACTTTTCTTTATTTATTATGAAAATTAAATTTTTCAGTTGATTCTTCATTTTTGGGACTTAGAAAAATTTTCGATTTTTTTTCTCATATAATCTGACCTTCTATGGAATTGTTCATTTTTACACTTCTCATAATATACCTTTTAAACACACAAACAGCAAATGGCATTCTAGCGGGACTATATTTTTTCCAATTGATTTTTTTATATTTCTGACTATTTCTGACTATTTCTGACTTTGAAAAAAATATCGAAATTTTTCTTTCAACTTTTCTTTATTTATTATGAAAATTTAATTTTTCAGTTGATTTTTCATTTTTCTTTCAACTTTTCTTTATTTATTATGAAAATTAAATTTTTCAGTTGATTTTTCATTTTTGGGACTTAGAAAAATTTTCGAAATTTTCAAGAAAAAAAATTTTTCACATACACCTCAGTTTCATTGAGAAGTTTCTATTTCAAATGCATTTCACTTAAAAATCAAAAAAATTGATTTTTTTATATTTCTGACTTTGAAAAAAATATCGAAATTTTTCTTTCAACTTTTCTTTATTTATTATGAAAATTTAATTTTTCAGTTGATTTTTCATTTTTCTTTCAACTTTTCTTTATTTATTATGAAAATTAAATTTTTCAGTTGATTTTTCATTTTTGGGACTTAGAAAAATTTTCGAAATTTTCAAGAAAAAAAATTTTTCACATACACCTCAGTTTCATTGAGAAGTTTCTATTTCAAATGCATTTCACTTAAAAATCAAAAAAATTGATTTTTTTATATTTCTGACTTTGAAAAAAATATCGAAATTTTTCTTTCAACTTTTCTTTATTTATTATGAAAATTAAATTTTTCAGTTGATTTTTCATTTTTGGGACTTAGAAAAATTTTCGATTTTTTTTCTCATATAATCTGACCTTCTATGGAATTGTTCATTTTTACACTTCTCATAATATACCTTTTAAACACACAAACAGCAAATGGCATTCTAGCGGGACTTAGAAAAATTTTCGAAATTTTCAAGAAAAAAAATTTTTGACATACACCTCAGTTTCATTGAGAAGTCTCTATTTCAAATGAATTCCACTTAAAAATCATATATATATTTTTTCCAATTGATTTTTTTATATTTCTGACTATTTCTGACTTTGAAAAAAATATCGAAATTTTTCTTTCAACTTTTCTTTATTTATTATGAAAATTTAATTTTTCAGTTGATTTTTCATTTTTCTTTCAACTTTTCTTTATTTATTATGAAAATTAAATTTTTCAGTTGATTTTTCATTTTTGGGACTTAGAAAAATTTTCGAAATTTTCAAGAAAAAAAATTTTTCACATACACCTCAGTTTCATTGAGAAGTTTCTATTTCAAATGCATTTCACTTAAAAATCAAAAAAATTGATTTTTTTATATTTCTGACTTTGAAAAAAATATCGAAATTTTTCTTTCAACTTTTCTTTATTTATTATGAAAATTTAATTTTTCAGTTGATTTTTCATTTTTCTTTCAACTTTTCTTTATTTATTATGAAAATTTAATTTTTCAGTTGATTTTTCATTTTTCTTTCAACTTTTCTTTATTTATTATGAAAATTAAATTTTTCAGTTGATTTTTCATTTTTGGGACTTAGAAAAATTTTCGATTTTTTTTCTCATATAATCTGACCTTCTATGGAATTGTTCATTTTTACACTTCTCATAATATACCTTTTAAACACACAAACAGCAAATGGCATTCTAGCGGGACTTAGAAAAATTTTCGAAATTTTCAAGAAAAAAAATTTTTGACATACACCTCAGTTTCATTGAGAAGTCTCTATTTCAAATGAATTCCACTTAAAAATCATATATATATTTTTTCCAATTGATTTTTTTATATTTCTGACTATTTCTGACTTTGAAAAAAATATCGAAATTTTTCTTTCAACTTTTCTTTATTTATTATGAAAATTTAATTTTTCAGTTGATTTTTCATTTTTCTTTCAACTTTTCTTTATTTATTATGAAATTAAATTTTTCAGTTGATTTTTCATTTTTGGGACTTAGAAAAATTTTCGAAATTTTCAAGAAAAAAAATTTTTCACATACACCTCAGTTTCATTGAGAAGTTTCTATTTCAAATGCATTTCACTTAAAAATCAAAAAATTGATTTTTTATATTTCTGACTTGAAAAAAATATCGAAATTTTTCTTTCAACTTTTCCTTATTTATTATGAAATTTAATTTTTCAGTTGATTTTTCATTTTTCTTTCAACTTTTCTTTATTTATTATGAAAATTTAATTTTTCAGTTGATTTTCATTTTTCTTTCAACTTTTCTTTATTTATTATGAAAATTAAATTTTTCAGTTGATTCTTCATTTTTGGGACTTAGAAAAATTTTCGATTTTTTTTCTCATATAATCTGACCTTCTATGGAATTGTTCATTTTTACACTTCTCATAATATACCTTTTAAACACACAAACAGCAAATGGCATTCTAGCGGGACTATATTTTTTCCAATTGATTTTTTTTTATTTCTGACTATTTCTGACTATTTCTGACTTTGAAAAAATATCGAAATTTTTCTTTCAACTTTTTCTTTATTTATTATGAAAATTTAATTTTTCAGTTGATTTTTCATTTTCTTTCAACTTTTCTTTATTTATTATGAAAATTAAATTTTTCAGTTGATTTTTCATTTTTGGGACTTAGAAAAATTTTCGAAATTTCAAGAAAAAAATTTTTCACATACACCTCAGTTTCATTGAGAAGTTTCTATTTCAAATGCATTTCACTTAAAAATCAAAAAAATTGATTTTTTTATATTTCTGACTTTGAAAAAAATATCGAAATTTTCTTTCACTTTTCTTTATTTATTATGAAAATTTAATTTTTCAGTTGATTTTTCATTTTTCTTTCAACTTTTCTTTATTTATTATGAAAATTAAATTTTTCAGTTGATTTTTCATTTTTGGGACTTAGAAAAATTTTCGAATTTTCAAGAAAAAAATTTTTCACATACACCTCAGTTTCATTGAGAAGTTTCTATTTCAAATGCATTTCACTTAAAATCAAAAAAATTGATTTTTTTATATTTCTGACTTTGAAAAAAATATCGAAATTTTTCTTTCAACTTTTCTTTATTTATTATGAAAATTAAATTTTTCAGTTGATTTTTCATTTTTGGGACTTAGAAAAATTTCGATTTTTTTCTCATATAATCTGACCTTCTATGGAATTGTTCATTTTTACACTTCTCATAATATACCTTTTAAACACACAAACAGCAAATGGGCATTCTAGCGGGACTTAGAAAAATTTTCGAAATTTTCAAGAAAAAAATTTTTGACTACACCTCAGTTTCATTGAGAAGTCTCTATTTCAAATGAATTCCACTTAAAAATCATATATATATTTTTTCCAATTGATTTTTTTATATTCTGACTATTTCTGACTATTTCTGACTTTGAAAAAAATATCGAAATTTTTAAAAATATCGAAATTTTTCTTTCAACTTTTCTTTATTTATTATGAAAATTTAATTTTTCAGTTGATTTTTCATTTTTCTTTCAACTTTTCTTTATTTATTATGAAAATTAAATTTTTCAGTTGATTTTTCATTTTTGGGACTTAGAAAAATTTTCGATTTTTTTTCTCATATAATCTGACCTTCTATGGAATTGTTCATTTTTACACTTCTCATAATATACCTTTTAAACACACAAACAGCAAATGGCATTCTAGCGGGACTTAGAAAAATTTTCGAAATTTTCAAGAAAAAAAATTTTTGACATACACCTCAGTTTCATTGAGAAGTCTCTATTTCAAATGAATTCCACTTAAAAATCATATATATATTTTTTCCAATTGATTTTTTTATATTTCTGACTATTTCTGACTTTGAAAAAAATATCGAAATTTTTCTTTCAACTTTTCTTTATTTATTATGAAAATTTAATTTTTCAGTTGATTTTTCATTTTTCTTTCAACTTTTCTTTATTTATTATGAAAATTAAATTTTTCAGTTGATTCTTCATTTTTGGGACTTAGAAAAATTTTCGATTTTTTTTCTCATATAATCTGACCTTCTATGGAATTGTTCATTTTTACACTTCTCATAATATACCTTTTAAACACACAAACAGCAAATGGCATTCTAGCGGGACTTAGAAAAATTTTCGAAATTTTCAAGAAAAAAAATTTTTGACATACACCTCAGTTTCATTGAGAAGTCTCTATTTCAAATGAATTCCACTTAAAAATCATATATATATTTTTTCCAATTGATTTTTTTATATTTCTGACTATTTCTGACTTTGAAAAAAATATCGAAATTTTTCTTTCAACTTTTCTTTATTTATTATGAAAATTTAATTTTTCAGTTGATTTTTCTTTCTTTCAACTTTTCTTTATTTATTATGAAAATTAAATTTTTCAGTTGATTCTTCATTTTTGGGACTTAGAAAAATTTTCGATTTTTTTTCTCATATAATCTGACCTTCTATGGAATTGTTCATTTTTACACTTCTCATAATATACCTTTTAAACACACAAACAGCAAATGGCATTCTAGCGGGACTTAGAAAAATTTTCGAAATTTTCAAGAAAAAAAATTTTGACATACACCTCAGTTTCATTGAGAAGTCTCTATTTCAAATGAATTCCACTTAAAAATCATATATATATTTTTTCCAATTGATTTTTTTATATTTCTGACTATTTCTGACTTTGAAAAAAATATCGAAATTTTTCTTTCAACTTTTCTTTATTTATTATGAAAATTTAATTTTTCAGTTGATTTTTCATTTTTCTTTCAACTTTTCTTTATTTATTATGAAAATTAAATTTTTCAGTTGATTCTTCATTTTTGGGACTTAGAAAAATTTTCGATTTTTTTTTCTCATATAATCTGACCTTCTATGGAATTGTTCATTTTTACACTTCTCATAATATACCTTTTAAACACACAAACAGCAAATGGCATTCTAGCGGGACTATATTTTTTCCAATTGATTTTTTTATATTTCTGACTATTTCTGACTATTTCTGACTTTGAAAAAAATATCGAAATTTTTCTTTCAACTTTTCTTTATTTATTATGAAAATTTAATTTTTCAGTTGATTTTTCATTTTTCTTTCAACTTTTCTTTATTTATTATGAAAATTAAATTTTTCAGTTGATTTTTCATTTTTGGGACTTAGAAAAATTTTCGAAATTTTCAAGAAAAAAAATTTTTCACATACACCTCAGTTTCATTGAGAAGTTTCTATTTCAAATGCATTTCACTTAAAAATCAAAAAAATTGATTTTTTTATATTTCTGACTTTGAAAAAAATATCGAAATTTTTCTTTCAACTTTTCTTTATTTATTATGAAAATTTAATTTTTCAGTTGATTTTTCATTTTTCTTTCAACTTTTCTTTATTTATTATGAAAATTTAATTTTTCAGTTGATTTTTCATTTTTCTTTCAACTTTTCTTTATTTATTATGAAAATTAAATTTTTCAGTTGATTTTTCATTTTTGGGACTTAGAAAAATTTTCGATTTTTTTTCTCATATAATCTGACCTTCTATGGAATTGTTCATTTTTACACTTCTCATAATATACCTTTTAAACACACAAACAGCAAATGGCATTCTAGCGGGACTTAGAAAAATTTTCGAAATTTTCAAGAAAAAAAATTTTTGACATACACCTCAGTTTCATTGAGAAGTCTCTATTTCAAATGAATTCCACTTAAAATCATATATATATTTTTTCCAATTGATTTTTTTATATTTCTGACTATTTCTGACTTTGAAAAAAATATCGAAATTTTTCTTTCAACTTTTCTTTATTTATTATGAAAATTTAATTTTTCAGTTGATTTTTCATTTTTCTTTCAACTTTTCTTTATTTATTATGAAAATTAAATTTTTCAGTTGATTTTTCATTTTTGGGACTTAGAAAAATTTTCGAAATTTTCAAGAAAAAAAATTTTTCACATACACCTCAGTTTCATTGAGAAGTTTCTATTTCAAATGCATTTCACTTAAAAATCAAAAAATTGATTTTTTTATATTTCTGACTTTGAAAAAAATATCGAAATTTTTCTTTCAACTTTTCCTTATTTATTATGAAAATTTAATTTTTCAGTTGATTTTTCATTTTTCTTTCAACTTTTCTTTATTTATTATGAAAATTTAATTTTTCAGTTGATTTTTCATTTTTCTTTCAACTTTTCTTTATTTATTATGAAAATTAAATTTTTCAGTTGATTCTTCATTTTTGGGACTTA